>CAUJRU010000310.1:906200-940873 GCA_963277665.1 Viscum album | reverse complement strand
AAAGTCTGAGGGTACCATCCGCCTTCTTCGCAAAAAGGACCAGAGAACCTCAAGGAGAAGTACTAGGGCGGATAAATCCCTTTTCCTGCAACTCCTCTAACTTCCTCTTGAACTCTTGAAACTCAGGCGTGACCATCCTATAAGGAGGAATGGACACCGGTGGTTCTCCTGGAACAAGATCGATAGAGAAATCAACCTGTTGCTCCGGAGGTAGACCTGAAAAGTCGTCCGGGAAAACATCCCGGAAGCGATCAACAACATGAGGGAAATCCGTCTAACAAGTCCCCTAGTCATCCAGATATAAACTCACAATCTGGGTTGTGACTCCACCTCACCCACGATGCTCTAGTCCATCTCGACTTTCCTGAACATCCCATTCGCCCTTGTATAGAAACTCTCCACCCTCTGGTGACGTGAAACGCACCCTGCGATGATAGCAGTCTTCAAAGGGTCGAAAGGGAACCAACCAATCCATCCCGAGAATGAAATCATAAGCTGTCATCTCTAAGATATAGAAGTCCCAAATGAAGAGACACCCTCCAACCTCAATGGGGCACTCCTTGCACTGACGCACACCAGTCGTCCTAGTCCCCAATGGAGTGTCTAGCATCATGATTTCCGAAGAAGAAGAAACACTGAGCCCAAGGCTCTCCACAACGGGCACAGATATAAAACTATTCAGAGCACCTGTATCAAAAAGTACTTAAGATAAGACAGAAGCTACTAAAATAGTACCCCAAGGTCCGGGATCCTACTTCTACTGGGTATGTTGCACTACATATTCCTGCCCAATGTTGCAGCCTTGCGACACAGCCTGGCTACCTTGAGCTGTCCCGCCCTGCTACCTCTGCGATCCTGGTGTCTGGCTACCACGGCCATGACCACCATCTTTGTCTGAATGCCCTGACGTATTCCAGTTCGCTGACTGGTAAGAAGCCACCGGTCCCGCTCCCGCACGCGGAGTCTGCACAGAACCCCTCTCACTAGCCACTAGTGGAAACTCACTGCAAAAGCGCTACATATGACCCATCTTGCCGCAAGCTCGGCACTCCACTGTGTCACATGGACACTGCGGTATCTTGTGCCCCTCTCTACCACATTGGTAGCACCTGATCAGAACACCTGAAGAAGCTACCTGGCTGGTGCTTCCACCCTGAGAGAAGTCCATCTGTCTCTTCCTCTTGCTAGTATAAATAGTACTAGTAACTGGTGTTGAACCGCCCTGGCCCACACCGCTAGTTTCCTGCAGGTTCTCTCTCAAATCAACACCTGATTTACAATATCATGGAGAGTAGGCAACCTGAAGACATTCACTAGTGCTCATATGTCATATCGAAGACCATCCTCAAAACGTCTGGCTCTCAGCGTCTCATCACCCACCAGAACGGGTGCAAAGTGTTGAAGCTCCGTAAAACGAGCAGAATAGTCCATCACTGACATAGAGCGCTACTGTAGATTCATGAAATCTTGAGCTCTATCTTCCCTCAGCGTCTTCAGGAAGAAAAAGTCATAAAACACTGCCTAAAAGTCTTCCCACGCCATGTACCTGTGATGGTCTGACAGGGTGGTAACATCCCACCACCTCATGGTGGAATCACGCAGCATGTAAGTCGCGAGCTTGACCCTCCGCCCTGGAGGCATATCAAGATGCTCAAAAATAGTCTACATCGATCCTAGCCAAGACTCCGTAGCCTGTGGTCTGCCATCCCCTAAAAACATAGGTGGATGCTGCTGCTGAAAGATACGCGTCAGCTCAGACGTAGACGTAGCAGCCTGCGGTGCTTCTTGAAAGGTATGTATAAACCGCATAAAACCTTCACGGAACTGTGCCTCCGTGCTTGTGTCTGGTATATCAGCTGGTGCCGCATTTGGCTCTACTGGAGGATCAACTGGTAGCCCATGGCCTACCATCTCCATAGTATAATCGTCGCCGCTCTCCTGGCGAACAACACGTGGTCGTCTAGGTGGCATGACACTACAGGGTCAAAAGCACGCCTCAGATTCAATGTTATCAAGGATGAAACGAAGAAACCACAAAGGGAACAAGAGGAATAAGGCATCTCAAAGTTTTTAAAATAAAACTACACAGCGTGTACACTGAATACACGACATGTACTTAACTTCCTTTCCCCTGCCCGGGTCCTTCTGCACGGCTAAGCCACACGACTGTCGTTGAACAAAACTACACGGCGTGTATAATATCTACACAGCGTGTACGATGTTATTTCCCAACTGCCCGTGTCTTCTGTGACACAACCGGATACTTGTCTTAACTCTATATGGCGTGTTACACCCGCACACGGCGTGTACACCACCCGGTTTCCCAGCCACACAGCTAACTCCACATGGTCTGTCATCGGACAAGACTACACGACATGTTCCAATGGTACACGACCTGTTAAGGGAAAGGTGACATCGGCCCGTGTTGTTAGTTACACGGCCGAGTCCCCAGGTCACACTACACGGCGTGTCCAGTATTGACACGGCGTGGTCTGTACAGGATTTCACCAACCCGTGTGGTTAGTTACACAGCCGGACTCCAGGTCACACTACACGGCGTTTCCATTAGGTACACGACGTGTTTTACCCTAGCCTTTCCCTACCCCGTGTCGCCGCCCACATGGTTTGTGACACGGGAAGAGAATACACGACGTGTACTTAGGGTACACGGTGTGTACTCAAAAAGTTCATTTCTTTCTTCCAAAATAGAAGAACATACACAGCGTGTATAAAAATACTACACGGCGTGTATACTAGGTTTCCAGATAATATGCCTCAGAAAATTCCCCGGAACCCAGAAAATACTATAAAACAACACCTAAGTGTCAAATTATGACCTCTGAGGGCCCATACTCTGCACGAATCAAAGTTTGACATCTTATATATATTATAACCAATAAACAGTCAATGATCCACCAAATTCCAGTCAATGGGGGCCCATACTCCCCAAAAACCAACGTTTGGTGTCCATTCTATAAACAATCTCACACATGGAATACCCTATCGCAGAAACAGGTATTTATCAAGCAGCTATCAAAACAACATGATTTTCTAGCACAACATCTATCACAACAACATGCACTTTCAAATGCACCTACATGGCATAAAAACTATGCATGGCATGTGATATCTAGCATGTTCCTATATGATGCATGAGATGACTTACCCTCATCTCATCGGGTTGCACTCAATATAACCCATAGATAAAATATAACATCACAATCCAAGTGCGTCACCCAATGGTGAAAATATATCAACTGTGAATTGAAAAATCAATAAAATTGCAACACGAGGTAGACTGGATTTTCCTTATACACGGGTTAGCTATGCCCGGGCACAGCTTATTACCAACTACCGTTCATCATAACCCTGACTACGACTCCAAATAGTATTTCAAAGAAAAGAACCCCTCTGATACAACTTTGTAATGTCTCGGACCCAGGTGCCACTCAACGGGTGCCCCGAACCCTGTTTGCCACATAACCTCAACCGCATTTCTCCAAACTCCAGAGGCTGTTGACTAGCAGCGAGGGCCCAGGTCTGATAGTGGGGAAACTATGCCCTCATTTATCAAAGTGTAGCGCAGCGGAATGAAATAAAACATACAACAAACAGCGGAAGTAGTATAACATACACAACTGATATAAACAACAGTAGTGGATATAACCAACAATATATAAGTGATGATGCTACATGTCTCATGTTCTAAGAAAACAGCCAGAACAAGTTATACATCAATATAGTACAACCAAAAGCAGAGTACAGTAAAATAAAGAAAAACAGCTAGTAGCGGCATCGCGAGCCTAGGCTCGGTCCCATGCCCTCCTACTCCTCATCAATAGTAAAGTATCTATATAGGGACTCCTTCCCCTATTCACACCTGCAGAAACGTAATCTGTTTGGGATGAAAACTGTGACCCAAACAGGGTGTGAGAAATAAATTCCCAGTAGGCACCCACCAAAGTCCCGTTCCCAACTGCGTGTAAGCATGCTACAGTAGTGTGCAATAGTAAAATGAAATAAAGTAAGATGTACTGAAAAGTAACTAACTTAACAATTAAATTTCCATTTTATTATTCATTTAATCCATTAAATTTAGTATCATTTTATGCTCAACACCACCAAGCCCTCAGGCCATCCAGTATCCCACCCTCAGGATAATATAGTGAACTATGCCCTCAGGCTATACAGAATCTCGCCCTCAGGCATTGTAATAGAATTATCTCCCTCAAGCATATGAAGTTTCACCCTCAGGCACAGAAGTCAAGCCCTCAGGCACGAAAGGTTTCCCTCAGGCGAAATAGAACGTCGCCCTCAGGCTAAAACAGTCACGCCCTCAGGCTAAAGTAAAACACCACCCTCAGGCATAAGTAACTTGGCCATGCCTAACATATAAACATGCAATTTGAATACAATACCTCTCAAGGAAAAAGTAATTCATAATTTAAACAAGGCATACCCTCGGGTATCCTAGCCAATCGGCTAAACAGAGGAACACACCCCTCGGGATGGTCCTGGATCCAAGAAATGATCCCAACCAACATTTTAATATCATAATTAAATACATAATCAATTCTAGGTGTTTAATATAGCAACGACCTCAGCCACACGACACCCCAACATGGGTCCGTGGCACAAAAACGCCAAAAACACACAGTAGTTGGAAAACTAAACACCAACCCACCTACCTTATACGCCAACGAACGTTATACCCGAACACCGACTCCAAAAACGCCCAAGAACGGCGTAGATATGACGAAGAACAAAACCATTCAAACGTAAATAACTTCCCCTCGGGAAAGAATTGGTAAGAACGGTACCAGGAGGGGAGAGGGATTACCCGTGCGGTTCCAATGAGATCATCTGAAGCCGAATCGAATTCCAGACGAACACCCGACAGATCTTCAAAGTTCTAGCCTCCTCCTTTGGCTCCAAATCGGCTCAAGTGTCTCCTCTGCCAAATGAGGAGGCTACTGCCTGTTTTAAACCGAAAAAACAAAGTACACGGCGTGTACTTTTGAGTACACGACATGTACTTCTTTCATTTAACTATTAAATTGGCGGCACTACCACACTGTTCATTTGTCAACATGAGTACACGACATGTACTCCCAATTACACGGCGTGTACTGTCGCCCAGCTAGCGGCGACTCCACCGCCTTACTGTTTAAGCCTGCCGAATGACTACACGGCTTGTAAGGTACCACTACACGGCATGTAGTCGGTTCCTACACCCCTCTTCGCCGACATGGCTACACGCCCCGTGTACTCATCCCAACATGGCCAAAAGTACACTGCGTGTGGAAAATTACACGACATGTAGTTCCAAAATTTAAGATTTTTCCCATTTTCCATATTTTCTCAAAAACACTTAAGGAAAGGAGAAAAAAGAAGCCCGTACCTCAAAGCTAAGAACCTGGTTCTTACAAGTGAGCTAGAAATTGAGTTTTGTCTAGAGTTCCCTTTGTAGGTTCTCAATATAGTGAGTACAATGTCTTTTTTTGTTGGCATTTTAGAGTCATGCATGTTGGACTATAAAGGACTAATATTTAGGGTCGAATATCTTTGACCATAAATTTTGAAATTAGTTCCTAAGAAAGTGTTTTTGGCTATTAATTTTGTTAATATTATTTAAATATTTCTAAGGGGAATCTTGAGCCCTGCTTTTTATGGCCACCAAATTTTAAAAACCTATATCATCAAAAGGGGAGTCTCTTCCAAGAATGAAGTTACCATTATTTGACAATACCGTTATGGGGGTTGTGTTATGAAAGGCCAACTAGGGCATATGCTTCATAGCCAAATAGTGGAATCTTTTGGATGACATGCATGTTGGGTAGGCAACTTATGTAAGGACACATAAGGGAACGTACTGCATAGTCGAGAAAAATATCTCTTCTGAATTTAACATTTTACTACTAATAGACATGGGAAAATAAGATTTGGGTGACTCAATACCATAATGGGTGGTTTTTCCAAGGAAAGGAATTTTATGAATGAAAGGGATATTTTATACCGACAAATGTCATGAATAGAAAAACCATTTCAATACAAATTTGGTGTTTCAAGAATGGTTAAAATTTATCAAAAAGAGAAATTTATAATATTATAATGTGTTGTTTTAAGTCATGCAGTGATGACATTTGTACTGTGCAGTTTTAATTCATGTAGTGAGGACATTGTGTGGCTTTAATTCAAGGTCTTTAGATCTGACTAAAGGTATGAGACTCTCACAATTTCTTGGTAAATTGTTTAGAAATTTACAACAATATCTAGGTTTGAAATTGAATATTGTAAACTCTAATTTATGAAATTTTGAATCCAAATGATGATATGGGAAAAGGTATAAAATCATTAGAGGAAGTCCTTTCCAAGAACAAAGTTTCAATTATTTGAGAAAACCATTATAGGGGCTGAGTTATGCTGGGACAACTGGGGAATATGTTTCATACACTAATAGTGGCATCATTTGATTGAAAGACCAATTATGTAGGCAACTTATGCAATACCACATAAGGGAATGTAATGTATAGTCAAGAAAAAGTGCTCTTTGATGTTTGACATTATATTGCAAAAAGCTAAAGAAATCTTACGGAGATACAAAATTTCCAAAACACAGTGTTTGGATTATGGATAAATGTACCAGAATATTGAGAGGGTATTTCCAACCAATATTTCCAAAAGAATTGGAGGAATGAGACTCCTACTAAGGTCTGACCTAAACGTAGGAGTTATGGTGTCTTGTAGTTTTAGTTCAAACAACTAGGACCATAAAAGGAAACAATATATGATATTTGACCAAGTGATTCCAGGTTTATTTGAAAATTCTTTGAATAGATGGAGAAAGAAATGTCTAAACCATGGTCTTGAAGAGTTTAAGATCAAAATAAAGACAATGAGACCAATATACATGATTGCCCGTTCTAAAATAAATATTCTTGTATATTTTTATCAATATTTGAAGGGAAAAAAGACACTATAACAAAGAAAAAAACTACCATTATTTTACAAACCCGTTATGGGGGCTATATTATGAAGGGCCAACTGGGGAATATGATGCATAGTCAAATAATGGAATCTTCTGATTGACAGGCTCATTATGTAGGAAACCTATGAAAGGCCACCTAAGGGAATGTTCTGCAAAGTTAGGAAAAAGATTTCTTTGGTTTTGAAATCTCTATCACTAGAAACTGCAAGAAATACAATGAATATCCGAAAACATTCAAGATTAAGAGTGTGAAATATCAAAGGGGTTATTCCCAATGCATAGGAGAAATATTTAAACCAATATTGGCCATGAGTTTTACGTCCTTTAAATATATCTTAATCATATGTAAAATGAATAATTTTTTTTGTTTCCTCTAAATTAATATTATGATTTGCAGTTTTATGTCATGTAGTGAGGACATTGTACTGTGCAGTTTTAAGTCATGTAGTGAGGAAATTGTACTGTGTAGTTTTAAGTCATGCATTGAGGACATTGTTAATCCCACAATAAATTGAGACACCTTATTTATACAAAGAATACTTTTACCCAATTCATAATCCCACGTGATCTATGCTTAGTGTGAGAAATAAGGGGTAGTAAGGGTTTCTTCTATAACACAAAGGTGACACATTAGAAGAATATGGCTATTAGATTTCCATTTACTTTAATGTCCTTTGGTAAGGACAATGATGGACCAATGTGAAAAGAAATACTTATTGTAGCTAGACTAAGGGATAAACCTCAAGTGTCACTACATGTCTTGCTGAGGGAAAGAATTGATCAATAGATAGTTCTTATAATATTACCTATGCAGGATTGATTCATCTACAAAGAATAAAGGTTTTTATTCGGATGGGCCCACCATTGGAGAACTAGGAGTCTTACGTATCTTAACTCGATGAGAATCAAGCTGTATGTAGTTATTTAAACAATCATTCCTCATGTCAATTGAGTTTGACATGAAGAATGGGGGATTTTGACATGTTCTGAGAGAACGGTAAGTTTTAAGACATAAAATGGTATATGTACCAAATAATATATATTATGGATACACTCTATGGATATCTGATTCATATAAAAGATGAGAAAATAAAATAAGAAGATTTTGTGATTGCGGTTGGGCCCAAAATTTAAAATTTATGCATCTCTACATATCTCATTGAAATTGGGAATCAATCCATACATAGATCTTAACATAAGGTCTCTATATAGATCTAACATAGACATAGGAATGAGAGGGATGAAAGTGATACTAAGGAGTAGATATGATGTCAATGTTGTTTTCTTATGGAATATTATAATGTTAAATAGATAAAACATTAGTCGTATAGTTTAATATCATGCAATGGGGACAAGTGATGTCATGGAGTTTAACATCATGAAACAATGACAAATATTATATGCATTTAAATTTCAAGCCTCATGGATGATTATGGTTGTTATTCGGTTTAATGTCTTGCAACTAGGAAGTTATACTATGCATGTTTTAGTCTTATAGCGAGGACATGGGGGTTGCGCAGTTTTTAGTCTTGCAGCGAGGTCATTGTACTGTGAAGTTTAATATCTTGCATTGAGGGAAATATTTTCAACTACACAAAGTATTTTTTTAATAATCTCTTCTTTTTTTGAGTTGTAATAATCTCTCCATCCATTATGATTAAGCAATAATCTCCATTTGAATAGACCTTATCTATGGAATAAAGTCATTCACACTTTGGCTCAAGCTTTGGAGGTTTCTTCCCTGGTATCATTGGATTTCTAAGGACCAACAACAATTCTCCATGAAGAAATGAATGGAGTTGAACATTCTTGTTAAAAGCTCTTACTATTATGTTCTGATAGACTTCTAAATGATTCAATGTATGTAATATTTTCTTGTCTAATCATTCCAACTCATTGAACCATTTTGGAGACATATCATCTTTAAAAAAATAATCACATATTGAAACTGTGAGAGAAGTCAATTGCATTTCAATTAGAAAAACTGCTTCGGTTCCTTATACCAATGAATAAGGAGTATCTTGGGTGTCAGTACGGGTAGTGGTCCTATAATCCCATAATGCATTCAGAAGTTTAGCAGGACATGATTTCTTATCTCTATCCACCATCTTCTAGAGTATATTTGATAGGGTATTGTTGAAGGCCTCTATATATTCATTGTCCACTACATGATAGCGAGATGAATAGATGGACTTGATATTATGCACCTGATATAACTTATTTACCTCAATTGAACAAAAATTTGTTCCATATTCACTCAATATAGTATGAGGGACACCAAATCTGGTGATGATGTTAGTTTTGAAAAAACTAACAATGCTTTTGGATATCAATACTTTGAGTGGTATTGCCTCAGCCCATTTAGAAAAAAAAGTCAGTAGCAGTAAGGATATACTTGAAATGCTTAGCTGAAGCTGGAGGATAAGGCCCTACTACATCTATTCCCTATGTGGGAAATGGTCAGGCGTATTTTTTTGTATGTAGAAACTCTGGGGGTTGATTAATGAAGATGTCCTGCACATCGAAGGAATGAAATTTCTTAGTTAAATATGTGAAGTCCTGCGCCATTGAAGGCAAAAGGTATCCAAGCCTTCATATCTAATCAGAGAGTCTATTCCTAGACTGGTGGGCACCACAAGCACCTGAATGTACTCCATTCATGACTGCTACAATCTCTTCTCCATCAATACATCTGAAGAGGATTTCATCAAACCCTCTCTTATAGAGTATCTTTTGGTGGTTTAGACTATCATAAAGAGTTAAATTGGCTGCCCATCACCAGACCTATTCTTTTTTTCCCTATTTGGTGGAAGTACTCTATTTTGAAGATATTCCATGATAGATGTTCTCCACCCCATGGTATGATCATATTTTTTTAGAAATAGTGAAAATTTCATTAATTTCTTCCATTATGGTTTGAAAAAGGTGAGAATACATGACGATGGGCTATGATAATGAATATCTCATCCCAATTTGGATATGCCAAGGATATAGCTTCATTATCTGGTGCATTTTCTTCGTCATTTTGGGATCGCGGGACATAAGACAATGTCAGATCTTAGGGAAATTCATCCATTAACCCTCTGACATAATCACACAAAGGGATTAAATCTTCTTTTCTAATATAATAATCTCTATTTATTTGTTTGATTACCAATTATGAATCACCTTTTACCATCAAGTGATTCATTTTATCCTAATGTTCTAATTCCAAACCTACAATGAGAGACTGATACTCTGCCTCATTGTTGGTTCCACCTTTTGATAATAGGAATAAATAAAGAAATGCATCCTTTTTTGGATAGATAAGGAAAATTCCCAACCCAACTTTTTTGAGTTTAGGTTTTTTCATTATCTTCACTATTGGACTCCTAAAATCCCCATCAAAGTACATTTCCCATGTTTTGGAATTATTCTGAATAAACAAGACCTCTCTATTAAGAAGTTCTGTATTTAATGATGTATCCTCTGCAAATGGATGCTTAGCAAGGAAGTCGGCTATAGCTTGGCCTTTTATTGCATTTTGTGCCACAAACTGGATATCAAACAGTTGCAAAATAACTGCCCACTCTACCAGACAACCTGTAATCATATGACGACTGAGGATAAATTTGAGCAGGTTATTTCGAGATACCAATTAGACCTAATGATGTTGCCGATAGTGCCTCAATTTTTGAACTGAAAATATTAATGCCAGGAAATAATTTTTAATACTTGAATACCAAGTTTCTGCATCAAGCATAGTTTGACTGAGATATTAAAGTCTATTTTCAATCTCGACATCATTCTTTTGGGTGAGGAAGGCACCTAGTGATCGCTCTAAAGTTGTCACATAAGGAATAAGTGGCCTTCCTTCAATAGGTGGAATTAACATTGGTGTACTCATGATATATTTCTTGAGGGTATCAAATTCTTCTTGAAATTTTTCAGTCCATTGGTAGGTGACTCCTTTCTACATTATTCTGGTGAATGGTAAACACTTACCTGCCAAATTGGAAATAAAGTGCCGAACATAGGCCATGTTTCCTTTGAGGCCTCTTAATTCTTTCAAATTTAGAGGGGGTGACATACCATGTATTGATTTTTTTTAGGATCAACTTTGATACAATGATGGCGTACAATGAAGCCAATGAACATTCCTAAGGTTACCCCGAAAGCACATTTCCGGGGGGTTAATCTTCAAACGGTGGTGCTGAAGTTTATGTAATATGGTCTCTAAATCAACCAATTGATTAGAATTTTTTCTGGATTTTACCACCAAACCATCCACATAACATTCAACAAATTTCCCTAAGAACGGTTTCACGATATGGTGCATGGAACGTTGGTTTGTTGTGCCAGCATTCTTTAAACCAAAAGGAATTAACCGATAACAAAACTCACCATTAGGGGCTTTGAAAGCTGTATATTCTTCATCCTATGGGGCCCTATGGGTTTGATTATAATCATAGTAGCCATCCATGAAGGAAATAGATTCATAGCCTACCATTGTATCAAATAAAAGCTTTGTAATCGGAACTACAAAATCATCTTTAGGACAATACATGTTAAGATCTCTGAAATCAATGAGAACTATAATTTTCCCATTCTACTTTTTCACTAGGAAAATATTGGCCAACCATTTGGGATATTAAACTGCCCTGAAAAATTTATCCTTTATAAGCTTATCCACTTCAGCTTAAATTTTTAAGGCATGAGTTGGGTGTGTTCTTCTTTCTGCTTGTTTGAATCTACGATGTTCTTCTGGAAAACTCAAATGATGGGTGGAAACATTAGGATTATGTATGGGAATTTCTGTATGATTCCAAGAAAATATATCTTGATTTTTCATTAGAAAATAAGTATACACCTATTTCACTTCATAGGTCATGGATTCACTAATTAGAGCGGGGCGTGGATCATCTTTTGTACCCCGATTTATTTCTCTGAGCTCATCCACGGTGGTAGAGGCACCTTCCTCAAATACTGGAGGAGCATCCCCAAGATCTTCCTCTTCTTATTCATTATGTGTTACCTATTTTGTTTCCACATGTATAGTATATGATGATTAAAAACCCCAAGAGTTAGAGGGGGAGTCTGTATTAAAACATCTTGAAGAAGAGGCCCCCATATCTGACATTAATGACGACGAAGGGTCTTACTGTGGTAATAAATATTAGATGATGGATTGAGAATTAACATTTTTTTCTTCCACTAACATTGATACAATTTATTAATCTCTTATTGACGAAGTAGTGGCTTTTTTTAGTTCAACAGATGAAATAAAAAAAAATCTCCATTTAGGATTTCATCACTACTTGGTGAATCAAAAATCTCTTCGATGTTGTCAGGATCAATTACCACAATTGACATTATGAAAGTTTCTAAATGAGTTCTTGGATTTGGGTTTTCATTTTAAATTAGATTAATAGGTAACACATAATTTTTTCTCAAATGTATGAATGGGGATGTTGGTATCTTTTCCAAACCATTCAGAGCATTAACTCTGGTTATTTCTTTTACCATGGACTACGTTCCTTTTTTTTATAAAACTCTGCCTCAATGTATTGAAATTAACAAGTTTTGATCTAAGACATGTCACTATACAATGTCTCGATTTGACCATTGAAATAGTACTTCAGAAATTGGTGGTATGACAAAGTTATGGCTGCATGTTGATGCATCCAAGGCCTTCCAAGAAGAATATTGAAGGTAGTGTCCTGAAAAACAACCATGAAATATGAATTAGACACAAGATCTCCAAACTAAGTTCTAAGTGTAATATCTCCCATTGGTTCTTTCTCATTATTATCATAAGCTTGTGACATTAAAGTAGAAGGACATAAGTCAGATTCAGTCATGCCCAATCGACGAAGTTTATAAATGGGAATGAGGTTGACTCTAGAGCCATTATCAATGAAGGCACACTGGATGTCTACATAATTGACTTTGCTAGAAAAATACAAGGGTCGAATAAGTCCATGTACAACATCATCTTCATCTTAATCTATAAAAGATATGACTCCATGAAATTCTACAGGATCATTCTCTATACATTAAACCTCAACAATAGTAACTTCAGTTTCAAGATCTCAAGGACTTGACAAAGCCTCAAAATGAGTTATTATCAATAATATTTTTATAGATTCAAAGATTCCATAATTGATAACATGGATGGTACTTGGACCAATTGTTTCATGAAATCATATTTTTGGTCCATAGGTATATTTTTTACAACATGAATATGCGGTTTTGCAGGTGTTTTGGAAGTTGATGTTTCTAATGTAGACGTACCTTGTGTCTGTGAAGAAGCTAAAAACACTCGGGGCTTTGGTAAATTAGACTGACTATGTTTATTCACTTGTTGAGAGGAATACAATATGTCTTATAATTAGTCCTCCAAAATAATCATGTCAGAATAAACCTGTATTTCTTGGAAAAAACTCCTTGTTCATGTTGAGCCTACAGAACGATTATTCCATGAGTTTCTGCGGCATATGTGGTTTGAGAAGGGGTAGAGTCAAAATGGTGTTTTCTAGAACTCCCACATATTCCATTGAATCCTTGAACCTGGACTCTTCCTATAGTTCCCCAATTAGGTATAACGAATTCTGGCTCATTATAATCAGAATCTCCATTGGCATAAGAATCTATTAAATGGATAACGTTGACATAACCAAAGATCAAATCTTTATCTGAGAGTGATTTTTCTTGAAAGGTTAATTTTGATTATATCGTTTGGTGGGGCAGTGCCCATGGTTTTTAAATATATGGTATGAAATATTCCATGGTCAAGGACAACTGGGGCCTTAACGTGATCTCATATTCTTCTGACTGCGCATTGTCCTTATGATCACCTCGCTTCATTGAGGAACGACCTTTTGATGAAGGTGGGTTTGTAGTGGATTGAGTGGCATAAGACACAATCAGTTTTTTCAACTATGTTTGTCAAATGGCATGAGTCTGGTTGATCAATTTCTAGATCATTCAATCAAAATATTTCTGAATATTTTTACTTTTTACTTTCATCCATTTTCTTTCTTCCTCTAGATCAGTAGCGGTAACACATACTATTTGAGTGGATGAACGTTTTAGTTTCACATGTCCTAAATCTACTATATTTTACAAAGGTCCTTGAAAAGAAAACATTCATGGATGGGATGCCCTAACATTAGGTGAAAGGGACAATAATTAAGATGATCTTTATCTCCTTCTTTATTTGGTTTCTTTGTCTTAGTAAATTGAACCAAATTGTTTTCTAGAGTTGAGATTAAGTAACCAGGAAAATGTTCATTCAAGAAAGAATAAGCTTTGATCATTAATTCATCCAACTAATTCCTAATTTAATCTTTTTGATCTTCTTCATGAGGTGATCATTACTGCTGATGGTCAGGAGGTGGATCCCTTCGATATGATTATGGTCTTGAAGTAGAAGCAGGTATTGGTGCTTGATTGAGTGTAATATTTGTAACTTCTTCCTTTCCTATCCTCCTCCCTGGTGTTCATGGAATCACACATGTTTAGCCTTAGTTTTTATAATAGAGTCTTATATCTGTTGAGAAATTGATGTAGGGTCTCGAAAACCACCTCTGTATTTCATAGGGATCAATGGTGTGAGAAACTCAACACATAGATTTGCTACAAAAATTGGTAGAAATTCCTCTTGAAAAAGTGATATACTTAAAGAATATGTTAATCCTTTCCATCACAGAGTGAAATATAAAACTCATTCATTATACCTTTGATTACAATTGGTAAGATAAAAAACAATCATCTTTGGTAGGATTGAGCTAAATTGGAGAAGGAATATCAGAGAGAGGTCTTCCCATGTAGTAATTGGTTGATATTTTAAAATTATATACCATACGAAATCTGGTCCCTGTAATGACTGCACAAAAAACCTAAGCTTTACTGCTTCTTATTGTTGAGGAGTTTCAATCATGGGATAACAACTACAAAAAAATGTGTTTAGTGTTGTTCCGGATGTCCCGAACCATTAAATTTTAGGAATGTGGTATTCAAAAACTTTTATGGGGGTGGAATTGTATCCACCCATTCCGGGTAATCTCTCTTTTTCAGTTGAACTAGTGCACATCATTCCTCCATAGCTTCCAATCGAGTTGTTAATGCCTCAATTGTGTTCATAAGAATTCAGGGAATATCTGGATGAGATGGAACCTGTGTAGGTATAAAAATTGGAGCTTGAGCTGGTGCAATGACCGAAAAAAACCCACTGATAGTGGTACTGATATTTTCCTTAGATTACACACAAGAATAGGCCTATCAAGATGCGTTTGATCCGTCCTTGATTGTGTACCTAGTATAGGGACTTCATTATCTGCAATTGTAGTCACTAAAAATTCTCTTTTCTGAGGACTTCCAACACGATTTTCTTATTGAGGACCTTCATGGAGAGTATGTATAGTAGAAATGCAGCTTCAAAGTAATTCAATATAGAGTATTTTTAACTCCTTCATTTCTTATTCTTACCTTGAAACAATTTCTTCAAGAAAAAAAGATTGACCTTCTCTAGTGGAAAAGTGAGATGCAATATGAATTTTACCTTTCCCCTTGTTAGAAGCCTTTTGGAGGGGTGGTAGTTGCTTATTTGAAGGCATACCAAGATTTTGGGTAAGCATTTGATTTCTATTATGCACACCTTCTTCATTTGCCTCAGTGTGTACCGTATTATGGAAAATAACATCATATTCTGATTCCCTTGAACTAGACTGATTTTCTAGAAGATATTCTATAGTGGTGTTAATGACATACACTAACACATAATGAATTGATGGCATTCTATTAGTATTTTTGATAGATCATCTCCCATTGTATCTTCCTTGAGACTTTATTATCCTATATGATAAATTTCGGGGAGCTGTTTGGAGGAAAGTAACCAGAATGGAATCCTAGGATAGTATAGTTGTACGCTCTCCTTATGGCTTCTTCCCTAATCAGGAGAAAACTAATTTCCATTGAAAAGAGGATTGAATATGTGAAAAATCCCCACCCCAATAGGCTGGGGAAATTCTTATTCTTCTTATTCAAATCATTGAACATTGTTTAATGAATTTTAAGGTTGAATTAAATGAGCCCCCAGTCTTGAAAGTTGGGTGATTCTTGAACTGATATGGCTGAAATTCATGCAACTTCTCTTCTGATTTTGAGAATTTTGGTTCATACATTAGTTGGATGTAATATCTGATAACCACTCAAATCACCTGTTTCAGAATATTGCTTTGCAATTTTAGACATTTTCATTCTCTGATGGCTGACATCCTCTAAGTGGGACGGCTACCCAAGATTCTCATATGCTTGATGTAAAAGTAACTCAAAAACTTCTTTTATTTAGACCAAACTCTGATGAGAGCTGGTTGAGGCCTATTCTTGAGCATCCATTTGATTATATAAAAAATCTATTGATTATGGCTGACCATAGGAAATAACATTGCATGATTCCACTTTTAGTGGACTTTGCAAATTTTGGAGTGTAGTGAAATGCAATGCTCCATGTGAACCCCATCCTATGATACAAACAATAGATGGGGAGTCACAAATTAACTAGTGTAGCTTTTTTAGAGCATTGAGGCATGCACACTAAAGGATTATTTGCTGTTTTTATCCTATGGATGTTCAAAAACTGAGAGATATGCCATGTAAATTTGGATTTGCAACACTTATATTACCTTTACATGATTTTCATATTCATCATATGGTAATACTTTGGTTTTCAAATGACGATGAGGCATTCATAAATTGAGGCAGATATCATGAATTCAATCTTCTGTCA
The DNA here is from genome assembly GCA_963277665.1 of Viscum album. Classification (NCBI taxonomy): domain Eukaryota; kingdom Viridiplantae; phylum Streptophyta; class Magnoliopsida; order Santalales; family Viscaceae; genus Viscum; species Viscum album. The sequence goes on along the minus strand of CAUJRU010000310.1, from coordinate 924,116 downwards.
TCAATTCTATAATATTATATTGAAAATTTTCCAAAGTCCAAAACATGACTAGTACTTCACTCTTAGCCAATGTTTTCCTCATGTTTAACACATCATCACTTCATTAACTAGAGGTTTCTACACTTGGTCTAACCAAATTTGATGCTCTGTATTAGAGGAACAATGACCCAAGGAAGGTTCAGAGAATAATCATTCCCTTAATATGTCTTCTGGTTGAAAAAGTGTTTCACCTATCAATTACAAGTCATCATACATGATTGACCGGGCATTTTTAAGTGCCTCGAGATAGGAGATCTTTCTCATCTCTACATTTTCAATTATATAATTGTCTTTACAATGTGTAATAATACTGTGGAGAGGAATTTTCAATGAATTCCATCATGGGGGGATAACCATGTTGGATTACAGCAAGAGATAAATCTTCTTTCTCCTTGGCATTCTGGCCACATGAAAGGTTTTCGTGGCTCTCATCCAAAGATAGGCACTCTATATTGATCAATTTTTCCTGAATGAAGCCTTCATGATGAAGTTTCTGATGAGGAACTTCATAATTACTACTAACAGTCCCATAATTTGGTAATGAGAGGATATGATCCTGAGCTGCAATAGAGAAATGTCTAAGGGATTCAAGAAATCCAGCATTAAGAAGATCAAAATCACTGTTTGACTATTGATTTTCTAATAGTGCTTGGGAAGACTTCTTTTTGGGTGTTCTCTTATTAATAGTTGGGGAAACCTGCTGGGAAAAGTGGTTAACATGGGATGGTGTATGTGACTTCCATGGATTGGATTCAAGAACATACCGATTACATTCAATTGGAAAGAGTGTATGTTCCCGATCATGTTGTCCATATGTTATGGGGGAACATGTCCCATGACCCTCTTGGAATGGATCAGAGGTGTGTATCTATTCTGGGATGTCATGTCGATGTGTCATCCCATGTATGGGGACTGATTTATGTGTATGTTTCCCCAGTACAGCTGAAGTGGTTGTTATAATATCTTGTCTTGCTTCCAGAATATGTGTAGGGATTTGTGTTTTCCCTTTCACCATTGATAAGACGTGTTTAGTTACTTCAGCAGCCAGAACAAGAATATAAGTCCATTCTATATTTGAAGTAGGTGTATGTGCCTGCTCCTGTCCTCCATTTCCTATAAATGGGTATTGATAATACTCATATATGGGGGAATAGAGTTGGGTTTGCGCTAAATTTTTTGTTGGAGCTTTCTGACTAACTTCCCCGGGTTCTACCAAACGAGACTATTGGCAGAATTGATGACCATTGGCAGGTGTATGCACATATTGGATGTTTCCTGTCATGTATGGTTGACGAACATCCTTCAATACTAGCAGACAATTCTGCTGGCAGATTAGGTGACGGTTAATAGGTGTATGTTCCTGTTTACCAGTATCTTCCACATTAGATTAGATGGATTCTTTATATGTAGTCAAACGAGCCTACTAACTGGCTAATAAATTATAAGAAAGTCTATGTGCCTGTTCATGGTACTCCATCGGATTTATCTTATGGGACTAGTGGGTTAATACTAGATGTGTCTACTGGACAACAAAATTAGGATGGATGGGTGTATGTACATGTTAGTTGTTTTCCATCATGTTAGGTTGATGGGCTTCTCCAGAAGGGGTAGCGGTTAGTACCTGCTCTCTGTTGGAAAAATGTTATCCATGCCAATTCGTCTTATCATCCTGGGTTTGAGAGACCTGGTCTGAACGTCCATAGGCAACACCCTCATCATGTTTCGGGTTCACAACCACACGATTCTGTTGTCGGCGATTGTAGGTGGGAGTCCTCAGGAAGGACTCCTGCATTCTTGAATGGAGTCCTTCAGTGTCCCCTTGATCCAAATCCATGTAGTACGAGAGGGATTTATTGTTGAGTTCTATGGATAAGGATTTAAAATTGTTAAAGATAGTGGTTGGCACCGTCTGATTCTTGATTATTGGTTTTTGTTGGCCGGATGATCGAGGATTGTTATTAACCTAGAGGACTTTTCGGGCAGCCTCCAGAGTCGGTATTGTACCTTGTCTATGATATTTTTTTACCAACAAATTAGAGACCTAGCATTGAAGATGCTGGGTTGGTGATGGAATCCTTCCCATGGATGGGGATCCACTTTTGTAGTTGTTGGGAAGTTCACAGATGTTTTCATGAAGAAATACATTTTGGAGTGAAGGGAATTCTGAGAAAAACATGAAACAACAAACACCCCAATAAAGAAACATATTTTTAGATTGATACATGCGTGATTTATTCCATTGTCTAACATACCTTTTTCAATTGATAGTGTCCTAACAGGTGGATAAATTTATTAAATTGGTTAAGGATTTATGTTGGGTTCACCATTTTTGTTTCATAGTTCTTGGAAACGTGTCTTCTAGTTTTAAGAATCACTATTTCTCGGTGACTTCCATTAGATTTATTTATAGAACCAGAAAATTCCAATTGTTTTTTATCCAAAGGGGACCTTCTTTACAAAGGCAGACATTCGTTATGTTTAAACTTCATGATACTTAAGAACTTTCATTGGTCGATAGGATGGGAGGTCGGACTCATCAAGCCCTTTGAGGCAATTATTGTCTACTACGAGAATCTCTTTAAAATTTATGATATTTTTTTGAATCCTTATTAATTTATCTAGTATTTCATAAGTATACCTTGTAATTTTCCATCACTTATTTAGTATGTGAAATGTTTAAAATCATCTGTATGTATTCGAGGTTCTTCATTAATGGATATATACGTCTGTATTCGAGGTTCTCCATCAATGGTATCCTCTCATATACTACTTAGGGATTATTTTAATCATCGTTATGATGATACTAGTTTTTAATCCACTCAGTGGGGCACTCTGGAATTTATGGTCATCCAGGGAGTTGAATGTTTGGTTTGATCTTGGGACCGTGCCCATAAAATGGGCTACCTACGTATCCTTGTAAAATGAATCAGAACCCTCGTAGTTCGGTGACACTGAATGGGACACATCAAACCTTTTACGTTCATGTGATATGGACCTATTTGTATAGTTTAATTTCATCTGATATGGACATCTAAGTGGAAGGTGCTTAGTCAAAACATAGTGGGGGACTTATGCTAAAGCATCCCAACGAACATGGATAGGATATGGGTTTCTTAGTTGGATCAGAACCTGTTGAGAATATGGCCCAAGGATAATAGGATTGATTTAAGGTATTGGGTATGAAACTCAAGGAGGATTCCTAAATATCAAATATTTATGGGAATCAAAGACCACGTAGTTCGATAAGTCTCATAGGAAACTATAGTATTATGACAGAAATGAGTTTGGGATTACTTTCTGAAAAGTATGCGTTGCTTATTTGTGGATTTAATTTGGGGATTATTCATAAGTAACATTCCCATATTAGGGGAATTATGGTTGTATTCCTGAAGAGGACATCCATTGAGCTCAGTCCCTGAGAAGGATTCCTACATATCCTGATTATGGCAGGAATCAAAGTTCTTTTAGTTCATTCTAATATCAGTGTTCATGAACATGTTTTAATCATAACGAATCTCTATGCCCACAAGATTCATAATAGGTTTGAGAAACAAGAATATGTGAAAGATTCAACAATGACACATGTACTTTTCCCCTTCCACTAGTGGAAGTGGGAGCACCTATTGCGGTGAGGGTGGACGAGGTTGAGGCGACCCAGGAAGAGGGAGAGGCGACGAGCCTTCCCTCTGTTCACTTTACATTGGACAAGGATCCAATAAAAGGAGGAAGGTATGAAGGTTAGGGGCTTACACCAGGATGGTTTCCCAAGGTGAAAAATCTCAACTAGAGTGGGAAGGGTAACATGAGTCCTTGTTCCCATTTTCCCTCTAGTCTTTGGCCCCGATGAAGAAAGGAGGAGCAGTGATGCTACCTCCTATAAGAAAAGATAGGGTCTTATTCCATGATGGTTTCTATAAAAATGATCCTTATAGGGGAAGGCAACTTATCTTTTTCTTGCTTAGAATAGAAAGTGTGAACCGTACCTTCCCTAACAGTGACCTTTGGTTCAGAGTCTTAGAGACGAAAAGGGGCGAACATAACCCAATCCCTAATCCTTTAAACTAGGAACTTCACAACAATATTCATTAGAGAAAATTCCATGTGACTAGGGATATACAAACCCACAGGAATTCCATGTATCTTAACTACCTTATAAAAGAAATGTGGGAATAATCTGCTTGTGGATATACAAACCCAAAATAGGATACCCACTAATGTAATTTTACCAAATGTTTGATAAGATAGAAGGATTCTGTGGAGGTTTTATCTTAGTCCCTTTTAGATAAGGGAACCGAGGATAGAGATACCCTTATATGAATGGATTTAAAGAGGGTACTTGAGTTGGTATGTAAGCTTCATACCGTTATTTACCATGTATGTTCCTCGCACAAGTGTGTAATGTAGGTAAAATGCGTTGATGTACCATACAATTGTACCATGTTGGTATGTCGCACATGTGTGGCACACTGGTATGCAATGTCATTGTGGCGCATAGGTATGCTGCGTAGGTGTGTATGATAATTGAAGAATTTATTTCACATAGGATAACCAAACCTAGGTAAAAAGTTTAAAAGACTTTAAAAACATGCTTTTCCTGTTTAATTATCTCTTCTATCATTTTTTAGAGAACTAACTGAGACAATTTGAGGGACCTAGGTGAAAGAGATACACAATAAGAGCTTCAGAGAGTCTTATAAATTTTTTAGTCCTAGAAATGAAGAGACCAAGGGTCCTATTTATAGGCATGGATGGTTCCAGGTCTAAGAGAGGATTCCCATGCGATTCCTTCATGTGGATCCTTTACACAGGTACTCTATGTAGGGGTACGAAAATTATTCTATCACGAAGCTATGCCACACAGGTCTGTAACATAGCTCTTCCACATAGGTCTGTGGCCCTAGTCTGTCGCACAGGTCTTGTGGAGTATTTGACTTTCCTTTGAACTCATCGAACATTGTTTTGGAATTTTTAAATATATTGGTATCTCTTCATAGTCTTTTTGTTTTCTTAAGTGGTGGAAATAATCACTATTATATATTCCTATTTTGTTTTAATTAATTTTTTTCAGTGGTGTTTCTTGGTGTTTCATTCTATTTAATATTGTTAAATTGGAGTTTTTGAACCTCCTAGGAACTTTTTTTTCAATGGAAGCATGTTTATCTTTGGACGTTATGATTTTTTGATGTGTGGAGTTGAGGTGTTCCATGTTGAGTGTCTGGATTATAATTTTTTGCATCTAATTTTATAATGAATACTATGTGAGAATCATTATAATTCCTATTTTAATGGAAGGATGGAGTTTCAATTGTGGTTTATCAGCTCTTGACCATGCGATAATCGATGCTTCAAGACATAAGGGATCCATCCATAGGATTAAAAGTGAATCTTTCACATAGTTTAGATTTTTGGGGGTGTGGGAATTTGGCTTATTCTTGTCTTCAGTATTGGAATTGGGATAGATTAAGTTTATATGTAAAACTTTATTCACTATGAAATATCTCATTTTTTGGAAAAGTGCATAGAGAATTTTTTTCCTCATTATAATCCTCGTGTGTTGGATGTTTATCTTTTATTATAATGAAGAAAAGTCATATTATTTTCTCATGAAATTGAATTGTTTTCATATGTGGACCTCTTAAATGGTGATACTTGTGTAGTTATTGATTATAAGTAGCTTTTAGGTTTGTCCCATGGGTTAGAGTTTCATTCCTATATGTTTTACCCTTGTGGTGGGGTTGCAGTTCAGTGCTTGTTGGTTTAGTCCCATCAGTTCTAAATGGTGGGGAGACCCACCATGGGTCTTTTGAGGATTCATTAGGAATTAATAAAATCATGTTATTTTTTAATGGTGGGGATATTTTTCTGGAATAGATTAGTTTTTGGAATTGGTTTGGTAGGAGGTAGTTCCTTTTGTATGTTTTGGAATTTTCAGTTCCTCTCCATTAGGGAAAAACATTGGACTATTAGATCACACCCAATGGTTTTTTCTATGGATGAGTTTTTTGGATCGTAGTTTCAGTTATGGGTTTTTTCTTGGGAAGTGGTTTGGTTTCGTTGGTTTATTTTAGATAAGAGGTATATGTTTCCTTTGGTGGTGGTTAAGGTTTTATTGACTTGAGAGGTTAGATCATGAGGTTATAAGAATCCAATTTCTTTGGTCGATCAATAATAAAATTTTGTGGATTTCTGATGACATAAAGTTTTAATGTTGGGGATAATTTCCACAGTTGAGTTTTTGTTCTTATTCTTTTTTCAAGATCATTTCTTGGATCTTAGTTTTCTCTCTTGATTTTTAGGTGTGATGGATTTTAAAATTCAAGGTGATATTGTTTAAATATTAGCCCCATGTTTATTACGTAGTTTCATGGGGATAGTTTAGTGAAAAGTGATGTGTTTGTCCTTGGAAGAAGGGGGTGAATGGATTCCACATAGTTAAAGGAAACTGTGTAGCCTAGTCTAAGAAGTAGTGTGAGTCTTTGGTTGTCTCTAGTCAAGGATGCACAAACCATGCACAATTAGGGAAATCGTGTGGAAGACGTGCACATGGTTATACTATTTTGGAAAGAACCATGTCGTATAGTTGACACATGGTTTTCTAGACCATGTGACCAAACCATATGAGTTATCAATGTGTGTGTAGTAAGGGGTGCACAGTTGAAGCATAGTTTGGGAAATATGAGGCCGAACCATGAGTAGTTCCCATATCTTAAAAATCAAGATATTGCAGTTCTACACACATGGGATATTTACCCCAAAACCCTCATTTCCTCCACCACCAGGTTTATAGAACCCATAAAATATCCTCCCTTATTCTCCAAGCCTCTCATCACCTCTTGTGGTGTGGATATAAGGTTTCATCAAAGTAATGGGGATAATATTCATGGAAATATTTTCATCTCTTCTCCCTCTTACTTATCCTTCCATTTTCACTTGAGTTATTATTCTATGATGGTTAGGTGAATCTAATTTTCATTTTTATTTTGGATTTAATTATGATTATTTCTTGGTTAAGGTTCATCTTGGTAGTTTTTCACTCTTGTAACCTTCTTTGAGGTGTTTCGGGTGTTCTTTATGGAAATATTGGGAGACTGAGGTAGGTTTCAATTTTCACCTGCACATTAAATATAATAAAATTTGGTTTTATTATTTTTTAACCTTAATTATGTTTTTTTTTTCAAAACCAAGATGAGAGAATTTATTAAATAAAGAGTTTACAATGTAATCTCGAGGTGTAATGAAGTTACACCATCAACCATTTAGAAAGCAGCCAGAACATAGGGTAAAAAAAGAATAAGTAGGCTGACATACTTCAAGATGAGGAGGGACTGCAGCCGAAGCAATCCAGGAGAATGCTGAGCCATCTAGGCTTTAAGTTGGTGAAGGGGGGGGCTCCAGGTGCTCAAACTAGCCAGAACTTCCAACATGTAGAGCCAAACACCAATAGCAGGCAGGGACAACGGAACAGGCTTCAAAATCAGGCGGGTAGAAGCAGTCAACAAAACATTAAAAGCAGAGGGCAAGCCAAAAATCTTCATGAAGTGAACATCCCTTATGAAATCCATAAGAAGCTGATCAGATAACTCCATGCACATCAAAGATAGATACTCAGCTATAGAGGAACAGACCATCATAACCAGCAATATCACCCAGCTGTTCAACATTTTCAGAGCAGAACCTGTTCTAAGATACACAGCTAGAAGAAGTCAAATAGAACAGAGAAGAAAACAAAAAACCAATTTTTCCCATGGAGAGAATTCAAACATAATTAGAAATCCAGAAAATACAGTCAATTGATGATGCCAAAAGACATAACCTTCCTTCTAGGAATCAGAGAAAATATAGCCAAACTGACTCAGGTGATCAGAGACCGAAAACCACCAAGCAAAGAAGATCAGCCAGAACAACAAAAAGATGAGACCAGTGCACCAGAACAAAGACCACACAGAGGGTCTGCAAACTGCAACATCAAGAAAGTGGTGCTTTGAACTTCAATTTCTCAAAGTAAATGAATTTCATAGCATTTTGGAATTGTTCCTCTTCAATAATCCCCTTTTTTCTCTCATGTTTCAACAATTCTTGTTTCTTTCTCATATGAGCAAGCCACCCTTGCATTTCCTCTTCCGTGAATTCAAATCAGAAGTAATATAAAACAACACTGGATTTCTCACATATTAATTCCCTTTTCTCTTTTTCAGGGTAAACCTTTTTATTAACCTCAGTCAACCTAGTGGTGATGGTTCTTTCCACTTGAGAGTAATCCTTACGTCTTCTAGTATTTTTTGGGTTCAGGGTGATGAAACCATCAGCATCTACCACTGATTTGTTTTCCTTTCCTATCCATAGTTTTCAGATATTCTTTTTCTAATTGTCCGGGCTTGTCCTCCGCTTCAGATGATGATCCACTGCAAACGGATCCATCTCTTTGAACCTTTTCAACAACCTCTTGATCAGTGTTAACAGATCGAGCAGGACAGCCCATGTATTTCTTATTCAATGAACAATCACCAAGATTGTGATTTTCTATATTGATCTGAATAGAATCATTACTATACACAGCATTTTTTTGATTAACCCTATTATCCACAGAAATTGAATTTGTAACATTGACTTCCGTGAAAAAATCTGCAGTTTGGATCGCAGAGATATGAGAATCTTCCTTATCCTCCCTAACCTACAAATTAGTTTCTCTAATACGTTCATTAGGTACCTTAGATGTACTTGGCAGATTAGAGTTGTTAGGGATTTTAGAAGGGGCTGTTATCTTGGAAACCTTTTCCACCCAACATTGCTTTAATTGCTTAGTAGAGGGAGCTTCTTGTTTCCCACAATTCTTGCAAACATGACTAGATTTAAAACAATTGCTACAAAATTTAGGAAGGTTTTCAAAAACCACATTTTGAACAAAACCTCTGTCCCTATTTTGAATCCAAAAACAGCTTGGAAGGTCCTTAGAGAGATCAATCTCGGTTCATACCCTTGCAACCGAGGGCCTTGTCAAATTAGAGGTGGCAAAATCCAATTTAATTGGAGTACCAAACAGTTTAGCAATAGAAAATAAAGCTTCTATTTTAAACAAGTGAAGCGGTAAGTCTGGAAAATCAAGCCAGATTGGAGCGATGGGGGATTCAAAGCCATTGACGTAGTCCAGCGACCATTTAAGAACTTTCATGGAGGATCTCCAAAAATTCCAAAAAACTATGCATCCGGAATCTGTAATAGTCCAAATCGGATGTAAATCTAAAAAGAACATTCCAAGAGTTTAAGAAACCTATTTTGAAGTCGGTAAAGCCTATCATTTCCAGTGTATTTCTTAGGAATGGAAGCGAAGGTCACTGCTTAGAGAAATTACCAATCGAGGCATACTGTAAATCAGATGCAAGTGAGTTTACCTCTTCCTTCGTGAAAGATATAGCGTTTAAACCACGATGTCTTAATGCTTTCAGAGCTATAAGCTCAAGATTTCTCAGGTCAGTGGATGAATCGTCACCCACGATAACATCGGCGAAGGATCTAGCATCTCGAAACCCTCTCCTAGGGTTTGCTTCACAATCGCCTGGACCCGACAGCTCCTTATCCTCCACTCCCGACATCCTCTATCCTAACCTTAATTATGTGTTGCAATTTCTTGTTTGATATTTTTAATAATTGTTTGGTGTGAAATGAAGTGGTTTTCTTAATTTTTTAAGCATAATTCATTGTTTTCTTATGAGACGTGAACTAAGTGTTTGATAAAATGACTGATTGGATTGTATAAGTGATTTTTGGTTTCTAATGCATAGATTATATTATCAAATATATTTGCGACATATGAAATAGTGTATTGGATTTATAAAAAATATTTATATATGTTTTGGACTAAAATTTTGTGTTTCTTTGGATTTATGAAAATGGTTTTCATGTGATGATGAATAGTAAACCATTTGGTATTTTGATGAAAGTGACCTTTGTTCTTAAATGTGGTGTGAGTTATAAAATGGGATTTTATAAATTATTATAAAATGATAAATGGAATTTTTATACCTACTAGGATTTGGATTTGGTTCCCTCTAAATAGGGTGGTTTTTATGATGGATTCTTGAGGCCTGTTTTTTGTTTATGTGAAATTTGTGAAAATTGTTATTATTAAAAACCCTCCTTTGACAATATTATTATGTAATTTATATTTAATGTATGCGAGTTCCTCTCTGTGGAATCCTCCTGATCCATTTTGTTTAATGAGTTCCATGTCCTTATTATTGACTCCTCATAAACCATTTACTTTGAGCAGAATGGGATATCCTTAGTGTGGGGTCCTTTGAGTTTAATTTTTTAAGGGAAGAGATTAATACTTGGGGAGACATAGGGTGATTCATGTTTTGTGAATTATTTATATATGAAATATATTTATGTGATTGGATACTCATCTAGGGTCAGTTGGCTCACCCACTTTATAATAATTACATGGTGACCCAGAATAGCTATAATATTTTCTAAGAATTGTTGATGCATTAGGTTGGATTACACTATAGATAGTGGCCTATAGTAGTGATTATGTTTTTTTTTGTTTTTTTCTATGGGATAGTGCCCCATGGTCATACTAGATGTGGTGTGAATCAGTATTTAGGATAATTGTTTTCCATCATGTGAGGAATGCATTCTGGGATGAGTCAAGATGTATAGTATGTTTTGGATTATTTCACGAGCTCCTAGGTTATCCCATTCCAATTTGAACATAGTTGTCTAGGATATATGATTGGGATAGTTATTGGTTGGTTAATATTGCGCGATCATATCCATTTCCATTATTTTGTGATCATTGTTGGTGCTCTCATGTGTGGTTTATTTATTTGGAAGGTATTGTGTTGGTTTCTAATGTTTTATGATTATTTTTGGAAAATGTATTACACTATACACTCCCTTCTTAAATGGAATGACATCAGTATTCTTTAAAATGATTTTGTCTCTAAATTGGAATAGAATTTGGTTTTTAATAGTAAAAATATAAATGGAAAATGTTTTGTTTTTATTGTATATGTGTGGGAAAGATTATATTTTTATATTTTATTTCCAACTAGATGTTTAGGTTTCTTTATTTGAAGGAAGTGCATTGGGAATAGATTTTTTCGAGAATGCCTACTATTTTTTAATACTCACACATATAGTTATTTATTTTTTTATTCTTTGTTATAGGTTTTATCTTGGTCATGATCTCCATAGGTTATGGTTGGTCTTGGTATTAGAGAGGGACCCTTAGGGTCACTTGGAGATGTTGTGGTTGTCCACATTTATTGGATTTTTATGTTCATTTTTTTGTACGTTCATCTTTATAAAATGATTTTTAGTTTGGATATTTATTCATATTTGGTTACTCTATTTATTTATAATAATCAATTTATTTATTTTTATACTGGGAAAAATTAAAACATTGGTTACCCTATTGATTATTGTAATTATTTCCCTGCTCGAGAGGATTGGGAATGCCTCTCAGGCGTTGTCTCGAGCGGACTCTGGTGACCGGTTCAAGGTCGACCCAAGTTGGTTCATGAAAAATATATAATTAATATATAGAATTTTTATATCATGTTTAATATTTTTTAGATTATTAAATCATTATCAATGTAATAGAACCAAAAAATCAAAAAATCAAATCATATATAAAAAACAAAGCTATTGTTTCGGAAAACATATAATTTAAATAGAATTGTTAATAAACGTGTAATAGAAGTTATTAATAAAATAATATATATGGTATCATATATATATATATATATTATTTAATATATTTATAATAAAATTATATTTATTATACACGAGGTCTGAATTTGTACGACGGAAGTCAAAACATAAGGTAACATATTTCTAGTCTATCTTTCATTCTGGGAGACATATGAAAAAACCCCACTCATTTCTATTGTGTGGTTTATATACTTCCCATTTCATATTATATTCCATAAATATCCTTTTTTTCATTATAAATAAATTTTATTTATATGTTATTCTTCATTAGGTGTTTTGAGTCAAAATATTACTAAAGCGGTATGGGATTTTAGTCTCACTTTTTAAATATATGAGACAAATTCCATATTCAGCACTGATTTATTTTATGTGGTGTATATAATACCCATAATTTTATTTTGTTATGATTATAATTTATATTATTTTTCTTTTCATATTCATTTAATTATCCATCTTTCATCTTTCTTTATGGTCCAAAATCTACCAAATCAGAAAAGGCATTTTGTATCGATTTGACTTCATTGAGGCATATGATTATTTTATACACCAATATTGTTGTTTCAGGAGTATATTAATCCCATTTGACATGCAATATCAAGAAATTATTTATTACCATGATATTTTATCTTTCAATTAATGGAATTCATTCATCGGGCTTATATTTTATTGGCACCAAAGTGTTAAAGATTTTATGTTACAATCTCATTGTTTATCGATATTTTTTATGATAATGTTTCTGATCATATATTATTACAATACATATCTCAAGAAGCTATTGAACTTAATTATTCTCAATTTATTTCATGATAATTCAAGTTTTCAATTAATTTTACTGTATACATGTTATCAAGAGTCTAAAATAGTGTTTTTTATAAATATATTTTTTCACTAAAATAACATTTTTCTCCTAAAACCATTTTTTATAAAAATATTTATTTAGAAATTAAATTATTTTAAATTATTCACTAAAGATATTTTTTACCATTCTTTAATTTTTTCTAAATTTCTTAAAAGGAAGATTCATTCTATTTTCAAAAACAATTCTTTTTATGTTTTAACCCAAAAAAATGTGAAAAACTATTTTTTTCTAATATGCATGGAATTAATAGAATTTATCATAGTTATGAATTATAAAATATTTCAATATTCCCCTAATGGTTTTAAATTTTATTTTCAAACAAAATTTTTTATTTAATATCTTTGAATTTATTATTTTATTAAATAAATGATTTCGAAACAAATTTTTATTTATTTATTTATTTATTTTTTCAAATTCGAAATGTTATTTTTCTTAAAAAATGATTTAACTGATTTTAATGCTCCCTTTATAAGTTTTATTGATTATTTTCAAATAAAGTATTTCAATAGTGTTATTTTTCGTAAAAATAAATTTTAAATGAAAATTTAACTTCCCCAATAAAAGTTTTAAGTTATTTATCTTTCATATTAATTTTCCATAAATAATGACAACCTTTGATGTAACATATGCTTTACTAGGTATATAAACCAAGATTATCATTCTTATTACTTATTTCAATGTTTTTTGTTAAAAATATTTTTATGAAACCATTTTATCTTCCACAGGTTATACAATGACAAAATTATTAGGAAACCAACTTATTTTCATGGGTTATGTTATTATTAAATGATAAAATGATTTTGAAAAATATATATGTTCCACTGGTTATGATAATATGAATATTTTATGAAACCCATTTTATTTCATGGGGTATGATATGATGATTTTTTTGATCATGTGGTGCACATAAGTATGGTTTTCATTATCTGAGGTGTGGGAACTTTATCTCACTCCAATGCATTGGGTAACGATGGATAACACTTGAGTAAATATGTAATGTGTGAATTAGATTACATTTTCAAAATTTCATATGTGATCCCAATTACATGTTCAAAATTTTATGCATGAAGCGTGTTACATGTTCTAAATGTTATGTGTAAACATGATTACTTGTTCCAAATGTTATGTGTGAACTTGATTACATGTTCATAATGTTATGTGTAGACTTATATTCTATGTAAATAATGTTATGTTTAAACCTGGTTCCATGTAAATAAGATTATGTGAGGGACTTATGTATTGTTCTTAACTTAATGAGTGATCTTGTTTCTATTTATATATGTTAATATTGTTGTAAAGTAATATTTATGCCAAAAATATTTATATTATGCCAATTTTATGCAGTCATGGATCAGGTTATTTGATTCAATTATGATTCATGCCCTATGAACCTCTAATATTTATGTCATGAATCAATATTATGATCTTTGATATGCATGTTATGGTTTTAAAATTTTATTCACATGTTATCATACCATTATGTTCATGTTATGCTTTCGTATCTCCCTTATTTACCCTTACTGAGCATCTATGCCCACCCATTCTTATGTTTCCTTTCCACAAGTTATGAAGAAATGTTTTAAGTAGGATATGCCCATGAAGAGTACATAATGGGAAGACATTTATAGGTAGTTTGAATATCTTTCTTAAATTTATAATATTGTGTTCTATGTTTTCGAAGGCACTAATATGTTATAGTACTCATGCATGTATTTCTGTAATGTAATGAATATTCATCTAAAAAGATGAAATATCCATGTTTGAAATTTTTGGGTTACTATAAAGAATAACATTACACCTTTAATTAACTTGATTAAAAAGTGGAACTAGAAAAATCATTTTGATTGTTACCATTAAAAAAATGATATATATCCTACCATCTAGTATATTGAATTTTTTAGTGGAATCCTAATAAAATATGTTATTGTTAAACCAATAATTTATAATGAATAAATTAAATTCCTTGATTTTAATGACTTTTATAAAAATGCGTATCATTATATATATAGAAAATAAATATTTTAAATGAATCATTAATGATATAGATTCATCATATAAAGATAAACACTGTTGTGGGGAAGAGGAATTTATAGGAATAGAAATAAGATTCAATATGATATATCGGTATATGAGGGGAATTAGAAAAGATGCATAGTTACTAGAAATTAGTGATTGAAAAGTCAAAATCATTGTGTTATGAGTATATGAAATGTATATATAAAAATGTTACGCCCTCTTTTGAAATCCCATAATAGTTATGTGAATAATGTTGACTGAGAAACTAAAGGTAAATGATATATTATAGGGACCAATAGTACACATAATGCTATTGTTTTATATAATATTTAGTAAGATGAAAATAAGACACAATTTAAGGATAAAACACATTTAAAATAAGTTTTTTCTAATTTCAAATAAGATATATATATTATATAATTGATAGAAGTAAATACGTAAAATAGGGAATAAAATACACATTTCATTAATATTTTTAAATATTTTGACAAATTAAAAAACAAATAATAAATAAAAATATTATTTTTATTTAAAAACAATGATAATAAATCCTTAATTACCAATCTAATTAAATTAAAATATAATTAAATTATTTCTCCTCAGTTGATATATTATGACTTATTGGTTCCTTGAAATTGTAATTTATGACCAGAAGATATCTTGTTGTTAGAACCTGGTTCTTAGTTTTAAGGTATGGGTTTCTTATTTTTCTCCTTTCCTTAAGTGTTTTTGAGAAAATAAAAGAAATGGGGAAATTCCTAAAAATTTGGGACTACACGCCACGTAATTTTCCACACGCCGTGTACTTTTGGCCATGTGGGATGAGTACACAGGGTGTGTAGCCATGTCGGCGATGAAAGGGGTAGAAACTAACTACATGTCGTGTAGTCAGTCAACATATGAATAGTATGTCGGTGGATGTAGCCGCCAACTGCGCGACAGTACATGCCGTGTAGTCAAGAATACACGGCGTGTTATCATTTCGACGGATGTATCGTGCGGCGGTGCTACCAAAGGAACAGTTAAATGAAAAAGTACACGCAGTGTACTTGAGAGTACACGCCGTGTAGTCTATTTTTTCAGCTTAAAATAGGAAAAATCCTCCTCATTGGGCAAAGGAGGAATTTGAACTGTTTTGGAGCTGAAGGAGGAGGCGAGAGCTTTGGAGATCTGTTGATCGCGAACCGGGAATCTGAATCCGCTTCCATCGATCACGTTGGTACCGCACGGGTAAGAGCTACCTTTATCTTGAGTGGTTCTTGCCAATTCTTCCTCTATGGGAAGTTATTTACATTTGAATGGGTTTTCTTCTAAGTCAGATCTACGTCATTATTGGGTGTTTCTGGAATCTACGTTCGCGTATATCATTTGTGGGTATTAAAGGTAGGTGTCTTGGTGTTTAATTTCCAACTGCTGTGCGTTTTTGTGTACAGTTGAGATACCCGCTCATGAATGGGGTGTCGTATGGCTGGGGCCTTGTTAAATTAAAAACCTATAATTGTATCAGTGATTAAATGTGATAATAAACTGTTGTTCGGGATCATTGCTTGGATCCATGACCACCCCATGGGTGCGTTCCTTTGTTTCGAAGTTTGGCCAGGATACCCGAGGGTATTCCATGTTTATATTGTGCACTACTTTTTCATTGAGTGGAATTGTAAGAGAATTTCATGTTTATATGTTGGGCATGGCCCGATTACTTTTTTAGCCTGAGGGAATTATTGATTAGCCTAAGGGCGTAGTTCTATTAGCCCGAGGGCAATTCCTGAGGGAAAGATTCTGCTTACCTGAGGGTTTCGTTTCAGTTTGGCCTTAGGGAAAGATTCCATTTCACCCGAGG
Source organism: Viscum album (assembly GCA_963277665.1). Taxonomy (NCBI): domain Eukaryota; kingdom Viridiplantae; phylum Streptophyta; class Magnoliopsida; order Santalales; family Viscaceae; genus Viscum; species Viscum album. The sequence continues at coordinate 907,647 of CAUJRU010000310.1, read as the reverse complement.
GAAATACCTGAGGGAAAGGTACTATATAGCCTGAGGGCATGGGATTACTATGTCAGCCTGAGGGCAATATTATGATTAGCTTGAGGGCTTGGTTCTGTTGAGCACAAAATGTTATTAAATTAAATGAGTAAACAGAAATAAAATAAAGGGAATATAACTGGCAAAGTTAGTTACTTTTGAGTGCTGCTTAGTTTATTGCATTTTACTACTGCACACTTTTGTTTCATGTTTAAACACTGTTGGTAATAAGCCTTTGGTGGGTGCCTACTGAGATTATTTCTCCCACCTTGTTTGGGTCATGCTTTCATCCCAAAAAGATTACATTTCTACATGTGTGGATAAGGGAAATGGTCCCTATACAGGTACTTGATTGCTGCTGAGGAGTAGGGGAGCATGGGACTGGGCTTAGGCTTGCGATGATACTGGCTATTTTGTTCTGTTGTTATGTACTTGGTATTGTATTGTACAGCTATGTAACATGTTCCGACTCTTTTCTTAGAACTTAAGACATGTTGCATCATATCTATATATCTGGTTGGTTTTCCTTTACTGCAGTTGTTATATTAAATGTGTATGATTTATTTCATCCACTATTTTTGTATTCTTTTTATTTTACTCTACTGCGTTACACTTTGAAAAATGAGGGCATAGTTTCCCCACTATCAGACCTGGTCCCTCGCTTCTAGTCGACAACCTTTGGCATTTGGGGAAATGCGCTTGAGGTCTCATGGTGAACTGGGCTCGGGGTACCCTTTGAGTGGCACCCAGACCTGAGACGTTACAATGTGGTATCAGAGGCAGTTCTTTTCATTGACTTACTACTTGTAGTCATAGTAAGGGATAAGACAAAAGCGGTAGTTTCTAATAAGATGTGCGCGGGCGTAGCTAACCCGCATACAGGGAAAATCCAGTCTACCTCAGTTATTGAAATATTACTGATTTTTCATGTTTTACAGTTGATTTGATTTCACTGTTGGGTGACACACATGTATTGTGCTGTTTATATTTTATTCATGGGTTCTGTTTAGTTTCAACTTGGTGAGAAGAGGGTATGTCGTCTCAAGCATCATTAGTCATATGCTAAAAATCACATTCCATTCATAGTTCCATGCCATGTAGGTGAATCAAAAATTGCATGCTGTTGTGATAGTTTTGGTGATAGAGAAGCATTCTGCTGTGATAGATGCTTAATAAATACCTGCTATGTGATAGGGTATTTTCGTGTGAGACTATTGAAAAAATGGATGCCAAAATTTGGTTTTTGGGGAGTATGGCCCCTCATTGATCAGAATTTGGTGGACCATTGACTATTTATCTTGTTGTAACACATATAAGATGCCAAACATTGATTTACGGGGAGTATGGGCCCTCACGGATCGAAATTTGGGACTTAAGTGTTGTTTTTCAGTATTTTCTAGGTTTCGGAGAAGTTTCTGAGGCATACTGT
>CAUJRU010000310.1:600000-906000 GCA_963277665.1 Viscum album | reverse complement strand
CCGGAAACCTAGTATACACGCCGTGTGGTAACTTAAACACGTCGTGTATGATATTATATTCGGGAAGAAAAGAAGACTTTTTGAGTACATGCCATGTACCATAACTACATGTCGTGTAGTCTCTTATTATGTCATAGACCGTGTGGGTGGGGACATAGGGAAGGAAAATTCTTGGGGAAAACACATTGTGTATCGGATGTACACGCCGTGTAGTGTTGAACCGAAGTCCTCCTGTGTAATTAACAAACATGGATGGAGGAGACCTTAATATATACATGATGTGTCCACTGTGGAACACGCCGTGTAGTCTGACCTGAGATCCGACTGTGTAACTAACAACACGGGTCAGAGAAGCTTGTCTAGTACACGCCATTTTCCTAAAGGACACGCCATGTAGTCTTGTCTGAGGACAGACCATGTGGACTTAGCTGTGTGGCTGAGAAACAGGGTGGTGTACATGCCGTGTGCGGGTGTAACACGCCGTTTAGTCTCAAGCCGGGTACTCAGCCGTGTCATAAGCGACACGAGAAGTTGGAAAATCACACCATACACGTCGTGTAGATTATATTCATGCCATGTAGTTTTGTTCAATGGGAGTCGTGTAGCTTAGCCATGTAGAAGGACCTAGGCAGGGGAAGAAAAGTCAGGTACATGCTGTATAGTCAGTATACAGGCCGTGTAGTATTTTTTTGAAAATCTTGAATGCCTTCTTCCTCATGTTCCCCTTTTTGGTCCCTTCGTTTCCAGTCTTTGATAATGTGTGTCTAAGGTGTGTGTTTGATCTTGTAGAGTCATGCCGCCGAGACGACCACGCATTGTTCGCCAAGAGAGAGACAATGATTATACTCCAGATATGGTGGGCCATGGGCTACCAGTGGATCCTCCAGCAGAGCCAGATGTGGCGCCAGCTGTTATACCGGACACAGGCACAGTTCCGTGAAGGCTTTATGCGGTTCATTCAGACCTTTCTAGGAGCACCATCGGCTGCCACATCTATGGTTGAGCTGAATCGTATCTTCTAGCAACAGAATCCACCTACGTTTTCATAGGATGGACGACCACAGGCTAGGGAGTCTTGGTTGGGGTCTATGCATACTATTTTCGAGCATCTTGAGATTCCCCCAGGGTGGAGGGTCAAGCTCGCGACGTATATGCTGCGTGATTCTTCCAGGAGGTGGTGGGATGTTACCACCCAGTCAGAGCATCAGAGGGACATGGCGTGGGAATATTTTCAGGCATTCTTCTATGACTTATTCTTTCCAGAGATGCTTAGAGAAGGTAGAGCTCAAGAGTTCATGAATCTGCAGCAGGGTGCTATGTTGGTGATGGATTATTCAGCTCGTTTCACCGAGCTTCAGCGTTTTGCACCCGTGTTGGTGGGTGATGAGACATTGAGAGCCAAACACATTGAGGATGGTCTTCGTTATGACATCCGAGCACTGGTGAATGTTTCCAGGTTGCCTATTATACATGCTATTGTGAATCAGACGCTGATTACAGAGAAGAACCTTTGGGATGCTAGTGGTGTGGGACAGGGCGGTTCTGCACTAGTTTCTAGTACTATTTCTATGGGAAAGAGTAAGAGACATATGGAATTCTCTCAGGGTGGCAGTACCAGCCAGATGATTTCTCCAGGTGGCCCTGTCAGATGCTACCAGTATGGTAAAGAGGGGCACAAGAGACCACAGTGTCCACGTGATCCAGGGGAGTGCCAAGCTTGTGGAAATATGGGTCATTTGCAGCGCTTTTGCAAGGAATTTCCACCAGTGGTTAGTGAGAGGGGTTCTATGCAGACTCCATGTGTGAGAGCAGGACCAGAAGCTTCTTACCATTCAGGGAACTGGAATACGGAAGGGCGTGCAGGCAAGGATGGTGGTCATGGCTATGGTAATCAGACTCTAGGATCTCAGAGGCAGCATGGCAGGACAGCTCAGTGTAGCCAGGCTGTGTCGTAGGGCCGTGACACTGGGTAGGCATATGCAGTGCAACAGACCCAGTAGGAGTAGGATCCCGGACCTTCTACAGTCATAGGTACTATTTTAGTAGCTTCTGTCTTATCTTCAGTACTTTTTCACATGGGTTCTACACATAGTTTCATATCTGTACCCATTGTGGAGATCCTTGGGCTCTGTGTTTCTTCTTCTTCTTCTACTGTTATGACGCTAGACACTCCGTTGGGAACTAGAACAACATGTGTGCGTCAGTGCAAGGAGTACCCCCTTGAGGTTGATGGGTGTCACATCTTATGGGACCTCTATGTCTTAGAGATGATGACTTATGACTTCATTCTCAGGATGGACTGGTTGGTTCCCTTCCGAGCCTTTGTAGATTTCTATCGTCGCAGGGTGAGGTTCTCGTCACCATAGGGCGAAGAGTTTCTATTCAAGGGTGAGTGGGATGTTCAGGTGATTCGACCTGGACCAGAGCATCGTGGGCGAGGTGGAGTCACAGCCCAGATTGCGAGTTTATATCTGGATGATCAGGGGACTTGTCAGACGGATTTCCCTCCATTGGTTGATCATTTTAGGGATGTATTCTCAGACAACTTTTCAGGTCTACCTCCAGAGCGTGAGGTGGATTTATCTATTGAGATTGTGCTTGGAGCAGCACCAGTGACCATTCCTACTTATAGGATGGCTACACTAGTGTTTCAGGAGCTCAAGAGGTAGTTAGAGGAGTTATAGGCAAAGGGTTTCATCCAACCCAGTACTTCTCCTTGGGTTTTGCCGGTCCTCTTTGCAAAGAAGGTGGATGGTACCCTCAGACTCTGTGTGGATTATCAAAAGCTGAACCAGTTTACAATTAAGAACTAATATACTTTTCCAAGGATTTATGATCTTTTTGATCAACTTTGTCGAGCATGAGTGTTCTCGAAGATTGACTTGAGACTCAGATATCATCAGATGCGTGTGATACCATCAGATATAACACTTACAACATTTTGGAGAAGATATGGTCTGTATGAGTATATGGTTATTCTGTTCGGACTCACGAACATGCCAACATTTTTCATGGCTCTGATGAATCGTATGTTCCATCCTTATCTAGATTCTTTCATGGTAGTATTCATGTAAGACATCTTGGTGTACTCTCACACTCTACATGACCATGCCACCCATCTTGAGATCGTGTTGAGTACACTAAGAGAGAATCAGTTATATGATAAGCTCTCAAAGTGCTAGTTTTGGATGGACCAAATTCACTTCCTAGGTCATATCATCTCAGAGGTAGGAGTTGCAGCAGACCTAGAGAAGGTGAGAGAAGTAGTTTCCTGGGAGCAGACTAAGAACGTGTTTGAGATATGAAGTTTCTTGGGGTTGGCTAGTTACTACAGACGCTTTATACAGGACTTATCCCATTTAGCAGCGCCATTTATGGGCCTGAAAACGAAGGGAGTGAAGTTCGTTTGGTCAAAAGCTTGCGAGACAGCCTTTCAGGACCTGAAAGGAAGGCTGAAATCAGCACCAGTCCAGATACTTCCAGAGCAGGGAAGGAGAAACACAGTTTACCATGATGCATCAGGTATTGGGCTGGGAGTAGTGTTGATATAGGGGGATCGATTTTTTGCATACGGTTCTCGGCAGTTGAGACCACATGAGAAGAATTACCCGACACATGATCTCGAGTTGGCCGCAGTTGTTCAAGTGTTGCGCTGTTGGAGACGTTATCTCTTCGGAGAACATTTTGTGGTGTTCACAGACCAAAAAAGTCTCAAGAAAATATTTACCCAGTGTGACTTGAATATGAGATAGTGAAGGTGGTTTGAATACCTTCAGCCCTTCGATTTTGATCTTTCCTATACCCCAGGTAATGGTAATGCAATAATTGATGCACTGAGCAGGAAGACTCAGATACAGGCTGTGCGGGAGGCCAGTGGTGAATGGAAGCTTATGGCCTTGTTCTCTAAGATGCATTTGGAGGTGCATGACAGTCATGGTCATACCTATCTTACTTCTTTAGCTTTGACTTCTACCCTCATGGATAGAGTGAGGATGAGGCATCTATCTGATTCAGAAGGCCTAGTTCAATAGGAGTTGGTGGCAAGTGAGGACCCTCCTCCTGGATGGACGATAGGTGATGATGAGGTATTGTGTTTCCATGGATGAGTACGGGTTCCAGGGGATATACACGAGGATCTGATGTGGTAGTTTCATGCTTCATCTTGGGCAGTTCATCCCGGAGTTAACAAGATGTACTGTGACTTGAGACGTCAGTACTGGTGTCCGAGTGTGAAGAGTAAGATAGATGGTTATGTTATGAGGTGTTCCACCTGTCAGTAGGTGAAGGTGGAGCATTAGAGTCCAGCTAGACTATTACAGCAGTTACCCATTCCGGAGTGGAAATGGGATGATGTCACGATAGACTTCGTGACTAGATGGCGTAGGTCACCTCGAGCCAATGATTCCATATGGGTTGTTGTGGATAGAATCATGAAGGTAGCTCACTTTTTGCCAATCAAGGAGACCTTCAGTGTTGACAAACTCAGAAAGATGTATATCCGAGAGGTCGTACATTTTCATGGGGTCCCTCGTTCTATCATTTTAGATAGGGACGCCCATTTTATATCTCCTTTCTGGCACAGTTTTCAGAGGGCATTGGGTACACAGGTGCTTCTGAGCACAGCTTACCACCCTCAGACTGATGGCCAGTCTGAGCATACGATACAGGTGCTTGAGGACATGATTCATTCATGCATCCTAGACTTTTGGGGATCTTGGGAGAAGAATATACCCATACTGGAGTTTTACTACAATAAGAGTTTCCAGACAACTATTGAAATGGAACCTTATGAGGCTTTATATGCTAGGCCATGCAGATCACCTTTGTGATGGTTAGAGGCCGATGAGGCAGCTTTACTGGGACCACAACTAGTGCAGGATACTTCTGAGCAGGTCCGGTTGATTCAGAAGAAGATGGCTACCGCACATTCTCATCAAAAATCTAATGTTGATCGCCGCCGACGACCCTTGGAGTTCGTGGTTGGGGATAAGGTTTTCTTGCGTGTTTCACTGAGGTTGGGACGCAGGCAGATTAGGAGACAGGGTAAAATTTCACCAAGGTATGTGGGGCCATTTGAAATTCTGGAGAGAGTCGTGCCGGTTGCCTATCGGTTGTAGTTACCATAGAGGTACCGAGCCATGCACGACGTCTTCCATGTATCTCAGTTGTGTCACTATCATTCAGACCTGTCTCACATATTTCACCCCGATGAGGATGAGCTCGAAGTAGATGTGTCCTTCTAGGATCATCTGATTTGTATTGTTGATAAGAGCATGAAGGTTCTCTGAGGCTGGTCAGTTCCTCTCGTACGGGTGCTATGGCAGTATGGCCGAGTGCAAGAAAAAACTTGGGAGTAGGAGACCGACATATGTGCTCAGTGGCTGGAGTTGTTCACAGCTATATCTTTTTCACCCATGGAAGGGAAATTCAGAGATGAATTGCTTTAAGGGGAAAGTTTGTAAGAACCTGGTTCTTATTTTTGAGGTATGGGTTTCTTATTTTTCCCCTTTCCTTATGTGTTTTTGAGAAAATAAAAGTAATGGGGAAAATCCTAAAAATTTGGGACTATAGGCCGTGTACTTTTCCATAAGCCGTGTACTTTTGGCCATGTGGGATGAGTACACAGGGTGTGTAGCCATGTCGGTGACGAAAGGGGTAAAAACCAACTACATGTCGTGTAGTGGGTATTTACACACCGTGTAGTCAGTCGGCAGGTGAATAGTAAGGTGATTGAAGTAGCCGCCAGCTGCATGAAAACTGTTAAATGAAAAAGTAAACTCCGTTTACTTGAGAGTACATGCTGTGTAGTCTGTTTTTTCCGCTTAAAATAGGAAGTAGCCTCCTCATTTGGTAGAGGAGGCATTTGAGACATTTTGGAGCTGAAGGAGGAGGTCGGAGCTTTGGAGATCTGTTGATCACGAACCGGGAATCCAAATCTGCTTCTGTCAATCACGTTGGAACCACACGGGTAAGATCTACCTTCATCTTGAGTGATTCTTGCCAATTCTTTTTCTAAAGGAAGTTATTTAGGTTTGAATGGGCTTTCTTCTACGTCAGATCTATGTCATTCTTGGGAATTTTTGGAATCGAAGTTCGCGTGTATCGTTCATGGGTGTTAAAGTTAGGTGTCTTAGTGTTTAATTTCCAACTGTTGTGCATTTTTGTGTACCATTGAGATACGCACCCATGAATGGGGTGTCGTATGGCTGAGGCCTTGTTAAATTAAATACATATAATTTTATTGGTGATTAAATGTGATAATAAACTTCTATTTAGGATCATTGATTGGATCCATGACCACCCTGTGGGTGCGTTCCTCTGTTTAGACATTTGGATAGGATACCCGAGGGTATACCATGTTTATATTGTGCACTAATTTTCCCTTGAGAGGAATTGTATGTGAATTGCATGTTTATATGTTGGGAATGGCCCGGTTACTTGTCTAGCCTGAGGGCATTGTTTATTAGCCTGAGGGCGTAGTTCTATTAGCCTGAGGGAAATTCCTGAGGCAATATTCTGATTACTTGAGGGTTTTGTTTTAGTTTGGCCTGAGGGAAAGATTTTATTTCGCCTGAGGGAATTACCTGAGGGTAAGGTACTATATATCCTGAGGGCATGGGTTTACTATGCTAGCCTGCGGGCAAGATTCTGATTTGCCTGAGGGCTTGGTTCTATTGAGAACAGAATGTTATTAAATTAAATGAGTAATAAGGAATAAAAAATGGAAATATTACTGGTAATGTAAGTTACTTTTGAGTATTACTTTGTTTGTATCATTTTACTACTTCACACTTTTGTTGCATGTTTACACACAGTTGGGCACAAGCCTTTGGTGGGTGCCTACTGAGATTATTTCTCACACCCTGCTTGGGTCATTCTTTTCGGCCCAAAAAAATTGCATTTCTGGAGGTTTGGATAAGGGAAAGGGTCCCTATACTGGTACTTGATTGCTGCTGAGGAGTAGGGGAGCATGGGACCGGACTTAGGCTCGCGATGCTACTGGCTGTTTTGTTATGTTTTGATGTACTCTATATTGTATTGTACTGTTGTGTAACATGTTCTGGATGCTTTCTTGGAACATGAGACATGTTTCACCATATCTATATATCTGATTGTTTTTATTTTACTACAATTGTTATATTAAATTTGTATGATTTATTGCTTTCACTGTTGTTGTATGCTTTTTATTTTACTCCACGGTGTTACACTTTGACAAATGAGGGCGTAGTTTCCCCACTATCAGACCTGGGCCCTCGCTGCTAGTCAGTAGCCTCTGGAATTTGGGGAAATGCGCTTGAGGTCATGTGGTGAACTGGGCTTGGGGAACCCATTGACTGGCACCCGGATCCAGGACGTTACACTTGAGAAACATTTTTGGGTGTATTTTTTATTTAACTATTTTTTTAAAATGTAGTGTTACTTTAAAATAAAATTAAAATCAGAGTATTTGGAGCTATTAGGTTCTTTCAAAGATATAAAATCAATTAAAATGATATTTTACACAAATTATATTGGACAATCTAGATATATTAATATTGTTATTATTTTTAATCATTATAATTAAAAAATTTACTCGCATTAAAAATTTAATAATTATTGAAAAATTGAATATTGGGTCAATATTTCCATTCTAGGAATCAATCAGGGTGGGATATTGTATTATATTTATTTAAAAATATTTACTAAAACCATTATCATAAATAAATTTTCTTGATTAAACTCTTTCGCATGATGGGTTAATAGGTGGGATAAATAGAATATTAAAAAACAATACAAGTATTTTTCTAAATAAAAATTCTAAATTATCTTTTAGAATATTGTTTTTATATCACATATAACATCATGAATATAATTTTCAGAAGGTCCACTTTTAGGGAAAAAAGTATTGGAAATATAGAAAAAATAATAGTCTAAAACTATGACACATTAAACTAATTGAATATAAAATTTAAATTATGAATATTGTGAAACAATATATGAAAATTATATTCCATGAATGATAACTGTATCTTAATAGGATATTCGATAACTATTAAATATTAGATATTGAAATATAAATAAATGTTTTTTTTAATTTTTAGAGATCAGAAATTTTATTAGATAATTATATAAAATCATATAAATATAAGGATTAACAATTTTAATCTTTTGATATAATAAATATTGGAAAAAATGGTGAGTATTAAAATGAACTAATGAATTTAGTGGTATTTACTAATTCAATTAAGATTTATTTATCTGAAGAAAAATTAAAATTTCATGTGGTTTAACAAAATTACAGGTTTTATAAAAAATAGGATTAGTATATTACAAGTTATAGTTGTAAAATAAATAATCCATAAAATATAATAAATATTAATATTTTTATGTATGAAAGTAGAAACAAATAGTTGGTGTCAAAATAATTTATAAGAATAGTGTTAAAGCCTTAATATTATTTAATTATTAAAATAAAATTGGTGTTTAGAAATAAATTTCATATCAAAGGTGTTTTGAATAGTAATAAAACATGGATGGTAACTATGTAGTTTATAAAAAATTAAATTTGATGGTAAATACTTTTTATAAAATAGTTTTAAAGAATAAAACTTTTTTAGAAATAATTCATCGACTTGGGAAAATAATTTTCTCTATATAAATTTTTAGACTTCATGAAAACCCTATATGGTCTACAATAATATTACAAGCCTTAGAATGGTTGATTTGATAAATTTTATTTATAAAGATTTATTTTAACATGAATTGTTAGTCTTTATAAATTATAAAAACTATGTATATAGATTTTTTACTTGTACTAATTAATATATACGGTATACTTTTTAGTTAATCATGATTTGTGTGGATATTTCAATATTATAGAAGGAACATTAAATTTAATTTTATTTGGTGTGATATTTAATGTTATTCCTTCTATTTCTTACATTGAAATACAATTTCAGTATAATTTTATATCAAATTTATTACGATGGATATATTTTTTGCAGGATTTTGTTTTTAGTGTTCTTAATAGTATATCAATGAGTAATTATTTAAAATTAGACATATATAAATATGAAAAATATTTTGATATTGAAATTAATAGATGAATTATTATAGTCCAATGATTTCTTACTAATATTAGTCATTATATGATGTTTCCAATTTGTTTATGTATACTATTTTTATCTCATACTCATTGATAACACTCAATGTTGAGAAAAATATAATAAGATTTTTAAAGTGTACATTGAACCACGATTTTTATCTTAAATATTAAAAATTAATTATATTACCTTACACTATATAAATTTCATTTTGTTTATTTTCATTCAACCAATGATGAAGAAATAAAAACTTTGGATCCCCATAAATAAAGTTATAATTTTTAGTTACATATGATCCTAAAGAGTATATGATAATATTTTATTTATTTAAAATCCATGTTTTATTATAAATTTCAAATATGGAAGGATTTGAGTTAAATGAATGATCTTAAAGATGAGTTTAAATTTAAAGAAGAGGTTTTGTGAAAGTTTATCCAAATAATAACATGGTTTATAGTATTTTTAAGTAAATTATTGAGTATAACAGTGTTATATTCTATTGTTTAAAATTATCAATAAATCCAAAATGTATTTTAGGTAATCATACCATAGTGGCTCTAAACATATTATAGTCCTTGTATTTTTCATTGAAAAACGAGATAACATATTACCTCAAAAAAAATATTATTATTTAACTCCATGTAGGTGGTTATGATTCATAATGAATTTTTATAATATTATTTCTCAAATGTGATGTTATGTAGACCATGTAATTATAAAAAGAACTCATAAAATATATATTGACATATTCACTAGCCAAAATGACCTGACCTAAAAATCTCATTATCGTGAAAACAAATTTCTATGAGATGTGTTTAAAAGTCAACTAAATATAATAAAAATTTGTGGATGACAATGCCTTAGAACTTTAGTTTTTTAAGTGGAATATCTTGGGGAATCCATGGACAACTATGTATTTATTTAAGGAAAAATATTATGATATATTAAAAAATAGAACCATAGCATAGACCTTATAATAAAAATGTGGAAGAGATAAGGTAAAAAATGTCAAGATATATAAAAAAATGAAATTCTTTAAAGTAATATAGACACAAAATTTAATGAGGATCATATTTTTTAGTTTAAGAAACCACACTCATGATAATTCTTATCAAAATATGTGTTCATCAAATATTAAAGAAAACAAAAAATTAATATCAAATTAAATTGAATAAATGGATATGATGTTTATATATCTATTTTTACTAACATAGGTCTGTTTGACTATCATCTAAAAGATATGACTTGTAAAAAATAGATTAATAATATTTATAATTTATTAGATAGATTAAATTAGGTTATAGATTTAAAATAAATGAAAATATTTGAGATATATTTTGGGCATGCACTGAGAGGTTGTAAAATATTGAGAACAAAGTTATTATTTTGATAAATATGTCTACTGAATAGTTAATTTATGATCATGGAATTAAAAGTATATTAACACATTATTAAGATACCACATATCTAAATAAAAATAAATTTTCTAGTTTAGTGTTATTATATCAATTTATCTTTCATTGTAATATAATATAACACAATTACTTTTAACTATTTTATCCAAATAGTGTGTATGTAATCCCACATTTTTATTACATAACTTTTCATTACATTTTACAAATAGAGGATCATTAAAGTCAAGTGTCTTGGAAATTAGGAACATAAAACATGAGAAACAACTTAAAACATTATTCTGATCCACTTATAGTACTTCATCGTCAGTTCATCTTAAGTACAATTGCTACATATAATAACCTTGAGACATACATCAAAGAAAAGGGTGATAGAACGCTCTTTATGGAAAACAAGTGAAATAGTTAACATGTGATCTTGAGCAATATTAATAAGAAAATGATAAAAGTCATAAAGGAATGAGAAAAGGAAGAATATGAATATCATAATAAAAATAACATGAATCATAACTTGAATATGTGGATACAAAATTTCATTTAGATATTCATGAACATATCACCAAGGTTTATCCCTGAGGTGTCATAAAATTTACCATGGTTATTCACCAAGGTATCGTGAAACTTATCATATCTAGAGATTAATTCATTACCAAATGCATTGGATAGATATCAGGGAGAACCCTTAATATGTATTTACTTACTTTTTAGGAACCTATATCATAATAAATAATTTCATAAATAACCCATAGAGAATAAAAGAAATGGGTTTCGTGTCAAAATCCTGATGTTTAAAAAGAGCTTAAAGATAAGATCATTATGTCATTTATAACCCCTGGAAAGAGAGTGAGGGTAATATATATGTGAATTCCAAAATCAAATATTCAATATTTATACATTTATAAACACCCATAGAAACGAAATAGGTATGGGTATTCACATAAATAGAAAAGGGAATTTCTTGAGAGAAAGAGATATAAATTTTGAGATGAAATTTCTGCAGCATATTGGCAATATAACATGGTTTTAGAAATCATTGAAAAGAGAGGGGACAAGGATCACCCACTCATAAATAATTCATAATATGGTATGGATACTGATTAATATCATGGTATGTATATTTTAATGGCATACTACATGAAAAAGAAAAATGAAATAAAAGAGAAGATGTGATTTCATTTACGAGAAATTTGGCAGCCTAACGACGTCACTTAAAAATTCAGAAAACAAATTGATGAGAGAAGAATGTGTATATAATCATTTATACATTAAATGTAAAGTAATAAGAATATATAATAACATACCCTCAACGTAAAGATATGGAATATATAAGACACAACATAAAGGATGTCATGACTTAAAAGAGGAGGGTGAAAGGATCCCTTACCTTGAAGAGTAACTTCAAATTCTTGAAGTTTGGGACCTTGGGAGGCATGGGGGAACCTTGGGAGGACTCCTTGGTAGGTAAGGATACAAGAAATTAATTGAGGATAATTTTTGAATGAAATTAATGAGGGAAATGTCTTGGTATTTATAGTGAAAGTGGGTGAATAAATTATTAATGTCGAAGGGACACCTCATCAATGGTATTTGTAAAACCATGGCTTGCCCATGGTATTGGCCACTTGGGACACCACATAACATATATCACTATTCATAATTCGACAAGACATATTACTTCATTATTACATAATTAATTATGTAATTAAACACCCAAAACTAAAAACTATATTTTTACTATTTATGGAATCATGCCTATTTATTACATAACTTTTCATTACATTTTACAAATAGAGGATCTTTAATGTCTAGTGTATTGGAAATAAGAAACATAAAACATGAGAAACAACATAAAAAATTCTTCTAATACAATTTTTATGCTTCATCATAAGTTCATCCTATGTACAATTACTGCATCTCATAACCTGGAGAGATACATCAAAGAAAAGTGTGAGAAGAAGGCTCAGTAAGGAAAACAAGTGAAACAGCTGACATGTGACCCTGAGCAATATTAATAAGAACAGGATAAAAGTCATAAATGTGTGAGAAAAGGAATAATAAGAATATCATAATAAAATGAACTTGAATTATAACTTGAATATGTGGCTAAAACATTTCATTTAGATATTCATGAACATATCACCAAGGTTTAACCCCGAGGTGTCATAAAAATTACCAAGGTTATTCTCCAAGGTATCGTGGAACATGTCATCTCTAGAGATTAATTTTTACCCAATACATTGGAGTTATATCAAGTAGCACCCTTAATATCTCTTTATTTTTATATGAGCCACATAGATCATAATCAAACATTCATAAATAACCCATAGTGATTAATAGAAATTAGTTTCATTTCAAAATCATGACGTTTTAAAAGTTCTTAAAAATAAGATCATTATATCATTTATAACCCATGGAAAGGAGTGAGGGTTATATGTTTTTCAATTCCAGAATCAAATATATCATCTTTATATATTTATAAAAACCCATAAAAACGAAATAGGTCTGGGTATTCACATAATAAAACAAGAGAAGTTTTTGAGAGAAAGTGATAGAAATTTTGAGATGAAATTTTTGCAGCATAACGACTGAATAAAATGGTTTTAGAAAACATTAAAAAGAGAGGGGAAAAGGTTCACCCCCTCATAAATAATTCATAATAAAATATGGGTGCATAATAAGTTCTGGGTATGGATATTTCAATGACACACCACTTGAATCAGAAACATGAAAGGAAAGAGAAGATGCGATTTCTTTTACGAGAAATACGACAACCTAACGACGCCACATAAAAATTCAGAAAACAAATTGATGAGAGTGGAAAGGGCCTCTCAAAAATTATACATGAAATGGAATGTAATGAGAAAAAATAATAACATACCCTCAACATAAAGAGATGGAAAATATAAGACACAACATAAAGGAAGTCATGACTTAAGAGAGGAGGGTGAAAGGATCTCTTACCTTGAAGAGTAACTTCGAAAGCATGAAGGTAGAGACCTTGGGAGGCTTTAGGGCACCTTGAGAGGACTCCTTGGGAGGTAAGGATACCATAACTTCATTGAGGATTATTTTAAAATGAAATGAATGAGGGAAATGGTTTGGTATTTATAGGGAAAATGATTGAATAAATTATTAATTTCCATGGGACACCTCATCAGTGGTTTTGGAAAAACCATGGGCATTCCAATGGTATTTTCCCAAGGTATTGGCCACTTGGGAAACTTAATAGCATATCCCACTACTCATAAGTAGACCAAAAATCTTACATCATTATTACATCATTAATGATGTCAATAAACACCCGAATCTCAAAACTGCATTTTTATTATTCACTGAAAATTCAACTATTTCATAAATAACCCAAAAATTCACCCTAACCTAATATCGATGCATTGAAATATAAAATGATTTCCATTTCATGAAAATAATTTTATAAACATTTTTAATTTAATTTTTAAATAAAATCATTATTTATTCCAAAAATACAACATTAAATCTAAAACTCATTTTGTAACACCTTGAAAAAAGTAATCAAGGTCCCATAAAATTATCGTATAACCATAAGAAAATAAATTAACAATTTATGATTAAATTTTATGAAGATACATTTCTATTTTAAATTATTAAATTAACTCTAAAATTTTAAATAAAATATTTACGTCATACAAAAATACCAAAACATAAACTATGATTGTTTTTTCACTTTTATGATGTATAAAATGTATTTATACATTCATGGGTGAAGATTCTATTTTTTTGTTCAAATCACTATTCATTACTATTCATATGGGAATGTTACTATTCCTACTTTACTATTCACTAAAAACCAAGTTGATCTTATTACACTCTAAATTTCTCACTGATAACAACTATATAAGACCATTTTTAGAAAATAATTTAACATTATTTGGTATTTAATGAATACAAATGTATTTTAAAATACCCTTTTCCCTAAATAATACACATCCTATATTTATTCGGATGTTTGAAATTCACAAACTTTTCCATAAGAAGAAATAACAATTTTATTTTTATAAAAGGATTACACAAAGAAACTAAGGTCTTGTTACATAGCCGCTTATTACACCAGCATAGGACCTAAGTTTTAGGTGTGCTATGGTGACAGAATCTTGGGGTGGCTCGGAAAACAGTGCCCGAGTGGTGATTTCTACCAGCTTGAACTTTTCCCTTAGGTGATTACGCTCAAGCATAATTGGTTGAAGTTCAGTTTGGGCTTGGAACAGAGCAAAGACCAGTGATGCAACTGCCTTCCCAAGCTCTGACAGATGGGCTTCATATGGATCGAGTCTACTAGATGAGGCCATTCATACTTAACCAAGATTAACATATTTATAAAAACATAATGTTACGATTATAGCTTCCAGCAGTCATATTGACCAACAATCATATAATATTCGAAACACAATGGTCACATATTAATTATACCCTCAAAATTAGGAAACAAAAATAATTAAAAAGTTCAGGTCATTACATTCTTCCCCCCTTAAGAAATATTGTCCCCGAAATTTTATCTTGTACCCTCTGATGGGAAATGTTGTGGGTACATCTGTCTCATGGACTCCTCCAGTTCCCACGTGCTTTTTTTCACATTTTTGTTTTCTCCACAAAACCTTAACAAGGTGGGTAGTCTTGTTGCATAGTACTTTGTCTCTACAATCCAAGATCTCCATCGACTACTCCTCATAAGAGAGGTCATGTTCCATTTGTACCACCTCTGGATTTAGTAAATGTAAAGGGTTAGTTATATACTTCCTCAAGAGGGATACATGGATGAAATCATGAACTTTAGCTAGATTTGGAGGAAGTGAAAGGTGACAGGCCACTACACTCACACGATCAAGGATTTCATAATAGGCAATGTATCTAGGGATTAGTTTCACTTTATTCCCAAACCTCATGACTCTCTTCCGAGGTGAAATCCGAAGAAAGACTTTGTCACCAACATCAAACTCAATGTCTCTTCGACGGTTGTTGGCATAGCTCTTTAGCTGACTCTGAGTAGCCTTAATGTGTTGTTGGATGGCATGGACCTTTTTTGTCATCTCTTACAGAAGATTAGGAACAAGAATCTTTCTCTCACCAGCTTCGTCCCAACAAGTAGGAGTTCTACGTCACTTCCCATTTAGATCTTCTTAGGGTTCCATTTTAATGTTGGAGTGGAAGTTGTTGTTTTAAGGGAACTCACCTAAATAGAGATGTTGATCATATCCACCTTAAAATTCCATTGATCAAGTTCTCAGTATGTCCTCGAGTGCTTGAATTGTCCTTTTAGATTGGCCATCAGTTTGGGGGTTATTGGCCATACTGAATTTAAATTCAGGGCTCAAAGCTTATTTAAGACTGCTCTAGAATCATGATGTGAACCTAGGATCATGATATGATACGATAGAAAGTGGAAATCCATGAAGCCTTACCACTTCCTTCATGTAAATCCTGGAAAGTTGATCAAGAGAGAAATATTCTTGAATGGAGATAAAATGGGAAGCCTTGGTGAGATGGTCCACAATAACCCATATCGCATTATTTCCTTTTGAAGTTCTTGGGAGACCAGTGATGAATTCCATAGTGATATTGTCCCACTTCCATGCTGGTATGGGTAGTGGTGGCAATACCCCTTTAGGATATTGTCATTCTACTTTTACTTGCTAACATACCAGGTACCTTGAAGTGTAGTCAATAATTTCTATTTTCATATTATCCAACCAATAATGATCATGAACGTCCCTATACATCTTCGTGCTACTAAGATGTATAGATAAAGTAGATCTATGAGCTTCATCAATTAGCTCCTTATTTTTTTCCGGAATAGATGGAACACATAGTCCTGTATGAAATTTCATTACACTTTCTTAATCAATATTGAACTGAAGAAACATCCCATCCTTCATAGCCTCAAAATTCATTATAATAAAGGACCTTCTTTCTGAGATTTCTTGATCATATCTAGTAATGACTGTTGTGAAATCATTTGGGTTAGGGTTGATGATGTCCCTTCCCTTATAATTCTGATGTCTAGCTTTACTAGGTCATTGATCAAAGGATCTTCGTGAATCCTCATCATGGATAGAACAACTAGTTCTTTCTTTCTTATTGTATCTGCAACTGTGTTTTCTCTTCCGGGATGGTAATTAATTGAACAATCGTAGTCTTTAAAAAGATCCAACCATCTCCTTTGTCTCATGTTCAATTCCTTTTGCGTGAAAATATTCTTCAAACATTGATAGTCTATGTATATATCAAATTTCTCCCTATAAAGATAGTGCCTCCATATCTTCAAGGGATAAACAACCGCAGCCAGTTCCAGATCATGCGTAAGATAATGTTTCTCATGAGTCATCAACCATCGAGATTCATAAGCAATGACCTTGTCATTTTTCATGAGGACGCACCCAAGCCCTTTAGGAGATGCATCGCTAAAAATAATGAATCCTTCTTCACATGAGGGAAGTGTTAACACATGTGTAGTAACCAATCTCTTTTTCTGCTATTGGAAACTCTCCTCACACTCCTTTGTTCAGATGAACTTGACCGCTTTTTGAGTAAATGTGGTTAATGGATTATAAAGTCATGAAAAGTTATTCAAAAACCTCTTATAATATCCTAAAAATCCAAGGAAACTATGAATATCAGTTATTGTTGTAGGCTGAGGCCACTCCTCTATAACTTTTTCCTTCGTAGGGTCAACTGTGATTCTTTCATTGGTAAAAATGTGCCCTATGAAATCACCTTGTTGTAAACAGAATTTAGATTTACTGAACTTTTCAAAAAGTCTCTCCTTCTGTAGAGTTTTCAAAATAACCCTTAGATGATCTCCATGCTCTTCACGAATTTTGGAATATATCAGAATATCATCAATAAAAAATATCACAAAGTTATAAAGTTAGACTTTAAAGACTCTATTCATCAAATCCATAAAAATAGAAGGTGCATTAGTCAGTCCGAAATTCATAACAACAAACTCATAATGCCCATATCTTGATCAGAAGGCTGTTTTTTGAATATCCTCTTTCTTCACCCTCAATTGATGATAACCAAATCAAAGATCAATCATAGTGAAGAATTGATCCCCACGAAGTTGTTCAAATAAGTCATAAATTCTTGGAAGAGGGTATTTGTTCTTTACTGTGATTTCGTTCAGTTATCTACAATCAATGCATAGCTGCATTGATCCATCCTTCTCCTTCACCAAGAGAACAGGTGCTCCCCAAGGAGACACACTCAGTCGGATAAACCCCTTCTAAAAAAGTTCTTGGAGTTGTTTCATTAATTCCTCTAGCTCCACATTTTACATCCTATACGGGGTCATTGATATTGGATAAGATCTAGGTACAAGTTCAATGGAGAACTCTACCTCTATTTCGAGGGGAGGTCCAGGAAACTTCTCAGGAAATACATAAATGTATTCCTAGACTTTGGGTATATTTTCTATCCTCAAACTCTCATTTCCTTCTTCTTCCTCACTGATCAATTCCATAAATAATGATATAGGTTGTTCTTCTAGAAAAATATCAGGTTGAGATATCTCTCCTTGGAAGATAGCTGTAGGTTTTCTATTCAAGACTACTGATATTTACTTACTTCTGCATTTGATATTACCATTATACTTTGAGATCCAGTCCATCCCTAGCATAATGTCGAATAATTACATGGGAATGACTACTAGATTTGAGATAAGATTTTTCTCACCAAATTAAATACTAGAGTTTCGAAACACTAATGATACTTGGATAATCCCACCAGGAGTCTTGACTGATAACTCCACTTTTATCATGTCTGGGGTGGATTCTAAATTCTTTGCAAACATGGAAGAAATAATGGAATGCATAGAACCAGAATCAAAAAATGTACTTGCTAGATTTGAGGGAACAAAAAGAGTACCTGCTACCACATAATTTGGAGCTTTAACTTCACCTGTCGTGATAGAAAAAGCAGAACGGTGCTCCCTTGGCCTTTTCTGAGGCTGATGGTGGTTCACCTCCACTGTCATTGGATTTGGACAGTGATTGTAAAAGTGCCCAAGTTGTCCACACATAAGGAACTGGACATCATGTATGGCATGCAAAATCGTCCCCTTGTCATTAGTTTTTTTGAAGTTGAGGTTTCACCTCACTACATCAATTCCTTGCAATATGGTCATCTCTTCCACACATGTAGCATTTCTCAATCCCTAGAATCCAGTTCCCCGAATGCTTCTTCCCACATCTATTACACATGGGACGTAGAACGTTTTTGACTCCTCTTCCTTGATTAAATATCCTCCCTAAGCTTGGCTCCATTGATCTCTTTTTGTCATTGGATTTATGAGACCACTGCATCACAACAAACTTCAGCTCAACTTTCATCACACTTTTCAAGATCTCCTCATAGCTGTCATAGTCTCAGTTGGCTAGATTCTTTCGTAGATGAGGTCTTAGTACAACGAAGAATATATCATCCTTACCAATTGGATCCATGACAAAGCTAGAGGTATATTTTGAAAGTCGGGTGAAGTTCATCTCATAGCTTCCAACAGATTCGTTATCTTTCTGCTTCAGCTAGAGAAACTCTTTCTCCATTCTTTTTCTCATGGAACAAGGGAAATACTTACTAATAAAGATCCCTCTGAACTCTTCCCACTCCAAATATTCAACTTTTACTCTTGTACTTGTGTTTCTAATCAGTTCCAACCACTGATTATCTTCTCCTTCTAAGTGATAGACGACAAGGGTGACCTTCGCTTGCTCTGTACAGCGGAGCACAAAAAAGATCTTTATGATGGGGCTGATCCACTACTCAGCAATAAATGGGTTAGTTGAACCACTGAAGTTTAGTGGTAGTTTCCGCATAATGGAATAAATATAATGTTGTTCCCTTCATGGTGAGATCATTCTCTTATCTTGATTCAAGTTATTTCCTATAACTTGAGTCAGTTGGTTCATCATTTGAATGAATGATTCCATTCCGGCTTCCATCGGAGAGCCATCAGCGCATGGTCCATTGTGGTCACCATTTGCACAGTTCCTCCTATTGCCCTCCATTTTATAAAAGAATAAACCCTTAGTGAGAAACTTATTTCATTTAAGAATATTTTAACTATGAAGGATTTTATGTCTAAAAACATCAAGCTTAAAAAATTACATTTCTCTATAATTCCTTCATAATGGTTTATAAAAATCTTTTGATTAACCAAACATATACCCCTAGGAGTGTCGTAACCAAGAGTGCTGCAAGGCCCATTTTCATGCACCAGTTCCTATTCAAGTCTAGCTCAAAGCGGTGGTTTTGGGTTTTACCCCTATGTCCATCTGTGCCAAAGCCGCCTCTACCTGCTCGTATCTAGACAGGGATGTATTTGTTTGATAAACCACATACTCAATATTCACAAAAATACCATGAAGTTTCCCTATATTTGAACTTTTAAATAGGATTGTTCTGAATTATTTCATAGCCTACTTTACATAAATAACTAAACTATCCTTTGATACCAACTATTTCATCCCACCCTATTATTACATAACTTTTCATTAAATTTTACAAATAGAGGATCTTTAAAGTCTAGTGTCTTGGAAATCAGGAACATAAAAAATGGGAAAAAACATAAAACATTCTTTTAACCCAATTTTAATTCTTCATCATAAGTTCATCCTAAGTACCATTACTGCATCTCATAACCTGGAGACATACATCAAAGAAAAGGGTGTGCAGAAGGCTCTGTAAGGAAAACAAGTGAAACAGTTGACATGCGATCTTGAGCAATATTAATAAGAACATGATAAAAGTCATAATGGCATGAGAAAAGGAAGAATATGAACATAATAATAAAAAGAAATTTAATCATAACTTGAATATGTGTCTACAACATTTCATTTATAAATTCATGAATATATCACAAAGGTTTATCCCCGAGGTGTCATAAAAATTACCAAGGTTATTCATCAATGTATCGTGAAACATATCATCTCTAGAGATTAATTATTTACCCAATGAATTAGAGCAATTTCAAGGTGCACCCTTAATATGTATTTATTTCCTTGTGAGACACATAGATAATAATCAAACATTTCATAAATAACCCATAGTGAATAAAATAAATGAGTTTCATTTCAAAATTGTGACGTTTTAAAAGTTCTCAAAACGAAGATCATTATATCATTTATAACCCATGGAAAAGGAGTGAGGGTTATATGTATGTCAATTCCAGAATCAAATATATCATCTTTATATATTTATGAAAACCCATAAGAATTCAATATGTCTGGGTATTCACATAATAAAACAAGATAATTTCTTGAGAGAAAGAGATAGAAATTTTGAGATGAAATTTTTTGCAGCATAACGACTTTATAACATGGTTTTAGAAAACATTGAAAACAGATGGGAAAAGGTTCAACCTCTCAAAAAAAATTCATAATACATCTTGGGTACACAATAATATATTGGTATGGATATTAAATGACACTCCATGGGAAAAGGAAACATGAAAGGAAAGAGATGATGCGATTTCATTTACGAGAAATTCGGCAGCCTAACGACGTCACTTAAAAATTCTGAAAACAAATTGATGAGAGAGGAAATGGAATATCAACAAGTATAAATGAAATGGATTGTAATTAGATCATACTAGAACATACCCTCAACATAAATAGATGTAATATAAAAGAAACAACATATAGAAAGTCATGACTAAATAGAGGAGGGTGAAAGGATCCCATATCTTGAAGAGTAACTTCGAAAGCATGAAGGTCGAGACCTTAGGAGGACTGAGGGAACCTTGGGAGGACTCCATGGGAGGTAAGGATACCAGAACATCATTTATGATGATTTTAATATTAAATTAATGAGGGAAATGGATTGATATTTATAGGAAAAGTGAGTGAATAAATTATTAATTTCCAGGGGACACCTCATGAGTGGTTTTTGCAAAACCAAGGGCTTGCCCATGGTATTTTCCCAGTGTATTGGCCACATAGGAAACCTCATAGCATATCTCACTATTAATAAGTCTACCAGAAATCTTACATCATTATTACGTCATTAATTATGTCATTAAACACCCGAAACTCAAAACTGCATTTTTACTATTCACTGAAAATTCAACTGTTTCAGGAAAAACTGAAAAATTCACTCTAACCTAATATCGATTCTCTAAAATCAAAAATGAATTCAATTTCATGAAAATAATTTTATAAATAATTTTAATTTATTTTTCAAATAAAATCATTATTTTTCCAAAAATACAACTTTAAATCAATAACTAATTTTGTAAGACCTTAAAAAAAGTAATCAAGGTCCCATAAATTATCATATAACCATAAGAAAATAAAGTAAAAATTTACGATTATATTTTATTAAGTTAAATTTCCATTTTTAATTATTAAATTAACTATAAAATTTTAAATAAAATATTTATGGAATACAAAAATACCAAAACCTAAACTATGATCGTTTTTCACTTTTAAGATGTCTAAAAAGTATTTATACATTCATGGATAAAGTTTCTATTTTTCCGGTCAAATTACTATTCATTACTATTCATATGTGTATGTTACAATTCCTACATTACGATTCACTAAAAACCAAGTTGATCTTATTATACTCTAAATGTTTCACTGATCACAACTGTAGAATACCATTTTTGAAAATCATTTCACATTATTAATTATTTAATGAATACAATAATATTTTAAAATACTTTTTTTTCTAAATAATACACATCCTATATTTATCCAAATATTTGAAATTCCAAAACTATTCCATAAAAAGAAACAAAAATAATATTTATATAAAAGGATTACACAGAGCATCTAAGGTCTCGTTACATATCCTCTTATTACACAAGTATATGAACTAAGTGTTAGGTGTGCTATGATGATTGAATCTTGGGGTGTCTTGGACAACATTGCTCGAGTGGTGATTTCTATTAGCTTGAACTTATCCCTTAGTAGATTCTGTTCAGGCTTCATTAATTGAATTTTGGCTTGGGCTTGGTCCATAGCAAAGCCCATTGATGCTACCTCCTTCCCAAGCACTGACAGATGGGCTTCATATGGCTCAAGTCTACTGGATGAGGCCATTCAATCTTTTTTTTGTATTAATTAACCAAGATGTCAATATTTATAATAACATAACATTAATATTATAGTTTCAAACATTCATATTGAAAAATGATCATATAATAGTTGAAACACAATAGTCACATTTTAATTATACCCACAGAATTAGGAAATACAAATAATTATAAAGTTGGGGTCGTTATACTATTCACTGAAAATTCAACTATTTCAGAAAAAACAAAAAATTCACCCTCACCTTATATCAATGCTCTGAAATAAAAAATGAATTCTATTTAATGAAGATATTTTTATAAATATTTTTAATTTAATTTTTAAATAAAATCATTATTTATTCCATAAATATATCTTTAAAACTATAACTCATTTTGTAACACCTTCAAAAAAGAAATTAGGTTCCTATAAAATTATCGTATAACCATAAGACAATAAAGTATCAATTTATTTTTAAATTTTATAAAGATAAATTTCCATTTAATATTATTAAATTAACAATAAAATTTTAAATAAAATATTTATGGCATAACAAAACACCAAAACCTAAACAATGCTCATATTTTCACTTTTAAGATGTCTAAAATGTATTTATACATTAATGGGTGAAGTTTCTATTTTTACAGTCAAATTATTATTCATTACTATTCATATGGGTATGTTACTATTCCTACATAATTGTTCACTAAAAACCAAGTTGATCTTATTAGACTCTAAAATTCTGACTGATCACAACCCTAGAAGATCATTTTTTATAAATCATTTCACATTATAGATTATTTAATGAATACAAAAATACTTTCAAATACCCCTTTTTCATAAATAATACAAATGCAATATTTATCTAGATATTTGAAATTCAAAAACATTTCTATAAGAAGAAATAAAAATTTAATTTATATAAAAGGTTACACAAAGCTGCTAAGGTCTCATTACATAGCCCCTTATTACACCAGCATATGACCTAAGTGTTAGGTGTGATATGGTGATAGAATCTTGGGGTGGTTCACACAACATTGCCTGGGTGGTGATTTCTATCTACTTGAACTTCTCCCTTAGGTGATTCTATTCAATCTTCATACATTGAAGTTCGTCTTGGGCTTGGGCCAGAGGAAATCTCAGTGATGCTACCTCCTTCCCAAGCTCTGACAGATGGGCTTCATATGGATCGAGTCTACTGGATGAGGCCATTCAATCTATTTATGTATTAATTAACCAAGATAACCATATTTATAATAAAATAAAGTTAATATTATAGTTTCCAATAGTCATATTGACCAATAGTCATATAACAGTAGAAATACAACGGTCACATTTTAATTATACCCAAAAAATTAAGAAACAAAAATAATTAAAATGTGTGGGTCGTTACATTCTTCCCCCCATAAGAAATTTCATCCCTGGAATTTTATCTCGTACCCAATGATGGGAAAAGGTGTGGGTACTTCCGTCTCATTGACTCCCCTGGTTCCCAAGTGGCTTCTTCACATTTGTGGTTCCTCCAAAACACCATAACAAAGTGGGTAGTCTTTTGGTGTAGAACCTTGTATCTATGATCCAAGATCTCCACCGGCTGCTCCTGATATGAAAGGTCATGTTCCAGCTATAGCACCTATGGATTTAGTAAATGTGAATGGTCCTGTATATACTTCCCCAATAGGGATACGTGGAATACATTATGAACATGGGCTAGATTTGGAGGAAGTGAAAGCCGATAGGCCACTTCTCCCACACTATCAAGGATTTCATAGGGGGGAAATGTACTTAGGGTAGAGCTTTCCTTTCTTCCAAAACCTCATGACTCTTTTCCAAGGTGAAATCCACAGAATTACTATCACAAACATCGAACTCCAAGTCCCTTCGACGGTTGTCAGCATAGCTCTTTTGCCGACTCTGAGTATCCTTAATGTGTTGTTGGATGGCATGGAACTTTTCTGTCGTCTCTTGCATATGACCAGGCCCAAGAAGCTTTCTCTCACCAACTTCATCCGATCATGTAAAATTTATACATCGCATCCCATATAGGGCTTTATAGGTTGCCATTTGAATGCTCTAGTGGAAGCTTTTTTTGCAAGGGAACTCAACTAAAGAGAGATGTTGATCTCATCCACCTTTAAATTCCATTGAGCAAGTTCTCAGCATGTCCTCGAGTGTTTGAATAGTCCTTTCAGATTTTCCATTAGTTTGGGGGTGATACACCGTAATGAAATTCAATTCAGTGCTTAGAGCTTGTTAAATACTTCTCTAGAATTTTGATGTGAACCTAGGATCATGATCAGATATGATATAAATTGGAACTCCATGAATCCTTACCACATCCTTCAAATAAATCCTGGCAAGTTGATCAAGGGGGAAATCTTCCTGAATGGAGATAAATTGGGAAGTCTTGGTGAGATGGTCCATAATAACCCATATCACATTATTTTCTTTTGAAGTTCTCAGGAGACCAATGACGAAGTCCATAGTGATATTGTCCCACTTCCATGCTGGTATGGGTAGTGGTTGCAATACCCCTTAAGGAAGTTGTCGCTTTGCCTTCACTTACTGACATACCAGGAACCTTGAAGTGTAGTCAGCAATCTCCCCTTTCATAGTGTCCCACCAATAATGATCACGAAGGTCCTTATACATTTTCATGATACCAGGATGTATAGAGAATGTAGAGTTATGAGCTTCATCCATCAACTCCTTCTTTATTTTCGAAATAGATGGAACACATAGTCTTGTACAAAATTTCAGTACACATTCTTGATTAGTATTGATCTTAGGAAACTCCACATCCTTCACAGCCTCAAACTTCTTTTGTAACAAAGGATATTCTTTCTGAGCGTTCTTGATCTTTTCTGGTAATAACGGTTGAGAAATCATTTGGGTTAGGGTTGATGGTTTCCTTTACCTTATAATTCCCATGTCTAAATTTACCAGTTCATTGATCAAAGGATATTTTTGATTCCTCATAATAGAAAAAACAACTGGGTCTTTCCTGCTTAATGCATCTGCATCTTTGATTGCTCTTCCAGGATGATAATGAATTGAACAGTCATAGTCTTTAAGAAGCTCTAACCATCTACTTTATCTCATGTTCAATTTTTTTTTTGTGAAAATATACTTCAAACATTGATGGTCTGTGTATATATCACATTTATCCCCATAAAGATAGTGCCTCCATATATTCAGAGAAAAAAAAATATTAGCCAACTCCATATCATGTGTAGGGTAATTTTTCTCACGAGTCTTTAACTATGGAGATACATAAGCAATGACCTATCCATTTTTCATGAGGATTCACCCAAGCCCGTTCAGATATGCATCGCTAAAAATAACGAATCCTTCTACACATGAGGGAATATTTAACACATGTGCAGTAACCAATGACTTCTTCAGCTCTTGGAAAATTTCCTCACACTCCTTTTTCTAGATGAACCTGACCCCTTTTCATGTTGACATGGTTAATAGATTAGAAAGTCGTGAAAAGTAATTCACAAACCTCCTATAGTATCCTGAAAATCCAAGGAAACTACCAATCTCAGTTATTGTTGTAGGCTGAGGCCACTCCTCAATAACTTTTGTCTTCGTAAGGTCAAATGTGATTCCTTCATTGGATACAATGTGCCCCAAGAAGGCAACTTGTTGTAACTATAATTCACATTTACTAAACTTTCCAAAAATTCTCTCCTTCCACAGAGTTTTCAAAATAACCCTTAGATGAACCTCATGCTCCTCACGACTTTTGGAATATATCATAATATCATCAATAAAAACTACCACAATGTAATCAAGGTAGTATTTAATGAATCTATTAATCAAATCCATAAAAATAGCATGTTTATTAGTCAGTTCAAAAGGCATAACAACAAACTCATAATTCCCATATCTTGATCAGAAGGTAGTTTTTGGAATATCTTCTTTCTTCACCCTCAATTGATGATAACCAGATCAAAGATCAATCTCAGAGAAGAATTGAGCCCCACGAAGTTGGTCAAATAAGTCATCAATTCTTGGAATAGGGTATTTTTTCTTTACTATGATTCCATTCAGTTATATATAATCAATGGATAGCCACATCAATCCATCTTTCTTCTTTACAAAGAGAACAATTGCTCCCCAAGGAGACACACTCGGTCAGATAAACCCCTTCTCCAAAAGATCTTGGAGTTGTTTCTTTAATTATTCCAGCTCCACATTTTCCATCCTATATGAGGTCCTTGATATTGGATGAGATCCAGGTATGAGTTCAGTGGAGAACCCTACCTCTCTTTCTGGGGGAGGTCTAGGAAAATCCTCAGGAAATACGTCAATGTATTCCTAGACGATGGGCACATTTTCTTTCCTCAAACTCTCATTTTCTTATTATTCTTCACCAGTCAATTCCATAAATAAGGACATAGGAGGTTCTTATAGACAAATATCAGGTTGAGATATCTCTCCTTGGAAGATAACTGTAGGTTTTCCATTCAAGACTACTGAGATTTCCTTACTTCTGCATTTGATCTTAGAATTATACTTTGAGAGACAGTCCATCCCTATTATAATGTCGAATTATAGCATGGGAATGGCTACTACATTTGTGATAAGATTGTGCTCATCAAAGTAAATACCATGGTTTCTAAGCACTGAAGATTCTTGGAAAATCCAACTAGGATTCTTGACTAATAACTCTACTTTTAGAAAGTCAGGGGTTGATTCTAAATTCTTTGTAAATGTAGAGGAAATAAAGGAATGCATAGAACCTAAATAAAAATAGTACATTCTAGCTTTGATAGAGAAACAAGAGTACCATCTACCACATCATTTGGAGCATCAACTTCAGCTGTTGTGATAGAAAAAGCATGACCATGCTTCCTTGGCCTTTGCTAAGGCTGATGGTGGTTCCCCTCCACTACCCTCAGATATGGAAAATGATTGGAAAAGTGACCAAGTTGTCCACAATTAAAGAAATGGACATCAGGTAGGGTCTACAATATCTTCCCCTTGTTTTTAGTGTTTGGAAGTTGAGGTTTCACCTGACTACGATAATTTCTCGCAATATGTCCATATCTTCCACACTTGTAGCATTTCCTACTCTCGAGCAGGTAGTTCCCCAAATGCTTCTTCCCACATTTATTACACGTAGGACATTGCACTTTCTTTCCTCCTCTTCCTTGATAAAATATCCTCCCTAATATTGGCTCCATTGATCTATTTTTTCCCATTGGATTTATGAGACAACTACATCTCACCAAACTCTAGTTCGACTTTCCTCGCACTTCGCACGATCTACTCATAGCTGTCATAGTATCAGATGGCTAGATTCTACCGCAGATGATGTCTAAGTCCTCCAAAGAATCTATCAACCTTACCATTTGGATCCATGACAAAGATATATGTATATCATGAAAGTTGGGTGAAGTACATCTCATAGCTTCCGACAGATTCGTTCTCATTCTACTCCAACTCGATAAACTCCTTCTACATTATTGTTCTTATGAAACGAGGGAAATACTTACTAAAAAAGATCCCTCTAAACTCTTCCCACTCCAATGCTTCAACTTCCACTCTTGTCCTTGTATTTTTAATTAGTTTGTACCACTGATCAGCTTCCTCTTCTAAGTAATAGATGGTCCAGGTGACCTTTTCTTGCTCTGAACAGTAGAGCATAGAAAAGATCTTTTCGATGGAGCTGATCCATTGATCAACAATCAATGGGTCAGTCGATCCACTAAAGGTTAGTGGTCGTTGATGCATAATGGACTCAACAGAATGTTGTTCCCTTCGTAGTGAGATCGGTCTCTCAGCTTGATTCAAGTTATTTCCCATAACTTGTGTCAGTTAGTTCATCATTCACATGAATGTTTTCATTCCAGCTTCCATCGGAGGACCGTCAGCCCATGGTCCATTGCGATAACCATTTTCATGGTTCCTCCTGTTTCCCACCATTTTCTAAAAGAATAAAACCTTAGTGAGAAAGTTATTTCATTTACGAATCTTTTAACTATAAATAATTTATATCTTAAAACTTCATGCTTAAACAATTACATTTCTCTATAATTCCTTCATATTGATATATAAAAATCTTGTGATTAACCCAACATATCCCCCAGAAGTGTCGTAACAAAGAGTGCAGCAAGGCCCATTTTCGTGCACAAGTTATCATTCGAGTCTAGCTCAAAGTTGTATTTTCGGGTTTTCCCCTATGTACATATGTGCCAGAGCCACCTCTACCTGGTCGTATCTAGACAGGGATGTATTTGTTTGACAAACCACTTACTCAATATTTACCAAAATACTAGGAAGTTTTCCTATATTTAAACTTTTCTATAGGATTCTTCCTAAAGAGTTAATATCCTAATTTCCATATGTAACTAAACTATCCTTTGATAACATCTATGGAATCCCGCCTTTTTATTGCATAACTTTTCATTACATTGTATAAATAGAGGATATTTAAAGTCTATTGTCTTGGAAATCAAGAACATAAAACATGAGAAACAACATAAAACATTCTTCTAATCCACTTGTAATGCATCCTCATAAGTTCATCCTAAGTACAATTACTACATATCATAACCTGGAGACATACATGAAAGGAAATGGTGAGCAGAAGGCTCGGTAAGGAAAACTAGTGAAACAGTTGACATGTGATCTTGAGCAATATTTATAAGAACATGATAAAAGTCATCAAGGCATGAGAAAAGGAAGAATATAAATATAATAATAAAAATAACATTAATAATAACTATAATATGTGGCTAAAACATTTTATTTAGACATTCATGAACATATCACCAAGGTTTATTCATGAGGTGTCATAAAAATTACCAAGGTTATTCACCAAGGTATCATGAAACTTGTCATCTATAGAGATTAATTATTTAACAAATGCATTGGAGCACTATAAGGTCACACCCTTAATATGTCTTTACATACATGTGAGCCACATATATCATAATAAAACATTTCATAAATAACCCATAGATAATTTAAGAAATGGGGTTCGTGTCAAAATCACGACGTTTAAAAAGAGCTTAAGAATAAGATCATTATGTCATTTACAACCCATGGAAAGGGAGTGAGGGTTATATGTATGTCAATAATAGAATTAGATATACCCTATTTATATATTTATGAACATCCATATAAAATAAATAGGTCTGGTAATTCAAATAAATAAACAAGGGTATTTCTTGAGAGAATGAGATAGAAATGTTGAGATGAAATTTTTGCAGCATAACGACTATATAAAATGGATTTAGAAAACATTTAAAAGAGAGGGTAAAAGGATCACCCACTAATAAATAATTAATAATACAGTATGGGTACTGAATAATATCTTGTTATGGATATTTAAATGACATACCACATGAAAACAAAATTTAAGAAAAGAGAAGATTCCATTTGTTTTACGAGAAATTCAGCAACCTAATGGCCTTACTTAAAAATTCAAAAAACAAATTGATGAGAGAAGAAAGGGTCTCTCATCATTTGTACATGAAATGGACAGTAATAAGAAAATATAATAACATACCCTCAACATAATGATATGGAAAATATATCACACAACATAAAGGAAGTCATGACTTAATAGAGGAGGGTGAAAGGATCACTTACCTTAAAGAGTAACTTTGAAAGCATGATGGTTGGGACCTTGGGAGGCTTGAGGGAACCTTAGGAGGACTCTTTGGGAGGTAAGGAGACCATAAATTTGTTGAGGATGATTTTGGAATGAAATAAATGAGGTAAATGGCTTGGTATTTATATGGAAAGTGAGTGAATAAATTATTAATTTCCAAGGGACACCTCATCAGTGGTATTTGCAAAACCATGGGCTTGCCCATGTTATTTGCCCATGGTATTGGCCACTTGGGACACCACATATCATATCTCAGTATTCATAAGTCATACAGAAATATCACATCATTATTACATCATTAATGATTTCATTAAACACCCAAAACTCAAAAATCCATTTTTACTATTCTCTTAATATTAAAATATTTCAGAAAAAACCCAAATATTCACCCTAACCTAATATCGATGATATGAAATAAAAAATGAAGTAAATTTCAAGAAAATAATTTTCTAAATATATTTAATTTAATTTCTAAATAAAATCATTATTTATTCCTAAAATACAACTTTTAAACTATAACTCAATTTGTGACACCTTAAAAAAGTAATCAAGGTCCCATATAGTTATCATATAACAATTAGACAATAAAATAACAATTTATGATTCAATTTTATGAAGATACATTTCCATTTTAAAATATTAAATTAAGTATAAAGTTTTAAATAAAATATTTAGTTCGTACAAAAATACCAAAACCTAAACTATGATCGTTTTTTCACTTTTAGGATGTTGAAAATGTATTTATACATTCATGGGTAAAGTTTCTATTTTTTCGGCCAAATTACTATTCATTACAATTCATTACTATTCATATGGGTATGTTACTATTCCTACTTTACTATTCAATAAAAACCATGTTGATATTATTAGACTCTAAATTTATCACTAATCACAACTGTAGAAGACCATTTTTTGAGAATCATTTCACAGTATTAGTTATTTAATGAATACTAAAATATTTTAAAGTACCCTTTTTTCCTAAATAATACAAATCGTATATTTATCTGGATATTTTAAATTCACAAAAATTTCAATAATAATAAATAATAAATTTATTTATATGAAAGGATTACACAAAGTAGTTAAGGCCTCGTTACATAACCCCTTATTACACTAGTATAGGACATAAGTGTTAGGTCTGCTATGGTGATAGAATCCTGGGGTGGCTCAGAAAACACTTCCTGAGTGGTGATTTCTATCAGCTTGAACTTCTCCCTTAGGCTATTCCATTCAAACTTCATACATTGAAGTTCGGATTGGACTAGGTCCAGAGCAAAGCCCAGTGATGCTACCTCCTTCCCAAGCTTTGACAGATGGGCTACATATGGCTCGAGTATACTAGATGAGGCCATTCAATCTTATTTCTGTATTAATTAACCAAGATAACCATATTTATATAAACAAAATTCTATGATTATAGTTTCCAACAGTCATATTGAGAAATGATCAAATAATAGTCGAAACACAACGATCACATTTTAATTATACCCACAAAATTAGGAATCAAAAATAATTAAAAATTATGAGTTGTTATATTGTGTAGTGTGAGTAGAGAGTTAATATACCTAGGAAAAATTTTTAATGATTCAAAATAATCTAATCACTCAAAATTGGATTTGGTATTTTTTAGTACTCTAACACATCACCACATGTATACTCCCTGGACATTGTCCAATGGGTATACAAAATAAAATACACATTTGATATTTCTTTATTTTTCATTATATTCTTTTTAGTACTTTTTTATTTTAACAACATGTTTTTGGGTTTTCCTAATACAAAACTAACTCCCAAAATTGGAGTTTTGAAATGAAAATAAGTAACACCCTAATCTACTCCCTCTCATGTTATTTATGACCTTGTTCACAACATAGATTGAAATAAATATTTCAACTAGTACTGGTTAAATAAATATATAATGATGAAGAAACTAGATATAATGATGAATTAGGTTTGATCAATAATTTTAAGAAATAAATATATTTGTATTTGAATACCTAAAGAACATTATAAGTTCTTATGGTATTAAAATTGGATAGTCTATTGGATGAATGAACTATCCAATGAATGAATCAACAATTAAAATATGCATATTATATTTTTTCATAGTTAATATTTTCATACATTGACATATTAGTGGTTTATAATTTTTTTTAACATGCTATAATATATCTATTGAAAGGAAATAATGGAATTTATATAAATTCATAAAATAGAGAATAAAACTCATAAATACATATGATAGAAGATTATAAATAAGTAGACGACCATTTTGAGTGAATAATAGTGAATATTCACACTATAAAGACATGATAAGATATATAGAGAATTTATAATTAATGTTGGAGTTTGGTAGATGGAATGATATTTGTTATAGATAACATTACCAATTTAATAAATTATAAAGAGATTTTTATCAGGCTAGTGATGAGAAAAAGCATGCATAATATATTAGAGATGATATATATTCTAGATTATTATAATGTGTTTCATAATGAAATGGGATTATATGTTAGAATATAAAATATGGAATTATGAGATGACTCAGGAATTTGAATGAGTTAATTTGTCTCTAGGTTTAACATCATGGTGTGTTTGAGTTTCATTTTGGGACTTATATAGGCTAAAGGGTTGAATTTATAAAATCAATCCTAGTGAGGGACATATAACCTTGATGATATATGTTATTAAGTTCAAGGATGACCGATATTAGAAATTTTGTATGTGAAATGAATGTAGGGTTTCTTTTTAAGATCCACCACCCACTTTATAGACATGGATAAGGTAATCAGATGGTATTAGGCACCCATTCGATGGTCATCGAGAGTTCATTGGGTACCTGGGTCCATTTTTTAACAAAAAATAATTAACTATTATTTTTTAAATATATAAAATTAGTAAAATATTAATTTTCTCCCATCAAATATGAATTTTCCCCCCATATCCTTCGCCTTCCTTTATAATATCCATAATTTGACAATTTTGATTAAAATACAATTTAGCATCAAAACTATAGTTTATATATATATTTTAAACTAAATGTTTAGATTATTATACATTTAGGTTTATGATAAAATATAATTTACACGTAATGAAGAAGTGGTGGACTCGAAAAGTAGGATTTCACTCTATAATGCCCAGTTTTTATGTTTCTAAGGGAAATGGAATCACTAGAAATTTCCCTTGAACATTATAAAGATGTGATTAAAAAACTAAAACTTTAGAGAAGCTATTTATAGAGGATGTTTTATCATATAAGGATCATCGCCCAAATCATGTTTTTCAAACTACACCAATAGTGTACTAAAATTTCCCACCTTACCCTTAGGGTGTATGTTGGAGTAATCCTGGGTTATGTATCTACACCCTAGTAGTATGATTTATTATAAATTATTTTCAATAAAAATAAGTATTATATTTATAAATTTTTATTATATATATAATTATAATAATATTATGCTAAAAATTATATTTTTATACAAATAAAAAAAATTGTATTTTTGTGAAATATATAATTTCCATTAGGATCCCCTTTTTAAATCAAATAAATTTAAAATAAATTTAATTTTCATCAAATGTTATAATTAAATAAAATCTATTAAAATATAAATTATAACAAAATTTATGTAATTCCCATATATTTTTTATTTGGTTTTTAAAGGTGATAGTATTTTAAAAACTGGTGTTTTACTTCAATAATTATTTTTATTTAAAAGTGTAAATACACATATTTATAATATTATTTTTAAAAAATAAATATAATTTTTAAAATAACTATATTGAAATTATCTAATAGTGTATTTTTAGTAATTTTAAGAGATAATTGATTTTTTTATAAAAAAATAAATATTGTAAAAATATATTCTATTTTTCATGACAACATAATAGCTCAAAATTGATGTAATAAATAATATAAAATTTATACTGGACTGAAAAAGGTTTTTAGTTAAAATGATGAGTTTTAAAGTTATATAATTAATTTTGAAAAACTACAATGAATCACCCTAACCCTATATTATATTTCAAGGTTTTAAAACCATTCATTATTAACATGACTCGTTGTAATATCATTAATGGTAATATTTTAATGATTTACATTCATAAACTAATGAAATATTTTAAAACATCCCTCTTTGGAAGAAACCATGGGTAAAACCATTATAATATTTATGGTTTTGATAATTTTATTTCTTAGAGTACCAAATCAATATTTATAAATTAAATAATATTTCCGCTCTATTTTACTAAAAATACGCACCCACCTCTATTTCCACTTTTCTATAAACTCGTTAAGAACAAATTTCCTCTCAATCCATGACCCCCTTTAAATCCCTCCAAATTGTTTCCCAATCTCTAACGAACCTCCTCTTATGATTTAATAATCATCCTCTCATGTAAGGTATTCTCTTCCTCTTCATCTTTATTTAAGTATTTCTTAGGTATTTATCATTTAAAATCTCAATTGATTATTTTTTCATGTATATAATCATATCCCTTTAATTTTTAATTTATTTTATAAGAGTAATATATTATTTATCCCATATCATTATAACCATTATATATATCATTACTATGCTTATTTAAGGTCCCACTACCTCCTTTCACATTCAATAAAATTCTTTTTATTAGTCCTTTTGAATTCTAATTGTTAATACTGATGTGTGTTTGTACACATCCCTTTACAATACCTTTGATTCCCATGTAATGAGAAACCGCCTTTAACTCTAATTAATCACTTCCATGAACCATTGTGTACACCCATTAGGTGGCCTACATTATCCTATATTTTCCATGGAAAACATTTGTATTATGAATACCCTTCCCCATTTCCACTCATGGGTATTCAAGTTGTTTTACCTATACATCATTTATTGGATACTTTCATGTATATAACCCACACTCCTCAATCATTGGATTAAAATAAATGAAATATATTCGTATGTTGTATAAACTATGTCGAACACAAATACATGTAAAAGATATGAAATTGATGGGTGGGACCAGAATTATACCGACGTTCAATGCATTGGGTAACATTTTTATCTCATGATTAAACATTTATGGTTAACATGTGGTCATACTAATCACACTATTTCAATATTTCTTGGTGGTTATCCTTGACTAATTTTTATGATGTCATGTTTTATATTATTTCCATATTCCTATGATTCCTTGATGCTATCATATTTTTCATGATTTAATGAGAATGATTATGATTCTAACCAATATATTTCACCTTTTTATTCCATTTGGATCACATATAATACTTTACATTATGTTATTATTTATCCTTAATGTGATTTATATCTCACCCCTTTTTATGTATTATCCTAGGTTATCCCAAGTAATATTAGAAGATCAATATAATTTTAGGGAATGTTATGTATATTTTAAATAATTTATTTATATCAATTATTCAATTTAATATTCTATGTATCTTATTTCATAAATTCACTAGGACTATTGATATTTTTAGATTATGTTATGTGTATCTTTATGTAATAAATCATTATATAACTTATATAAAATATATGGGTTGTCATAGCTGGTGTCAGATATTGGCCTGTAAATTTTTAGGGATTATGATTAGAAAACATTAGTGTAAACCTTGTGTATAATAAACCTTATTATAAATCCCCAAATTTTGGTAATTTATAGATATCTATATTTTATTAAAAAATATTATCCTATCGGGATACCTGCAAGTGGATGTAGATGTGGAACAGAAGTACCTAAGGGTAATACTATGAATGGTCTCATTCGGTTGTAACACAACCTTACCCTAGTTCATTACAATGTGTCCTAATACTAAAAACATATTCATAAAATTATATGGGTTATGATTTGGTTAATCACACCATTTATACAAACCATTATGATGATAAAAAATGAATATGAGACTAAATATTAGGAAATAGACAATGGATAACTTATATTGAAACATAGAAACTAATAAGTCATGGAATACATGTCATTTATGGGTTATTTTTTCAATGTACATAGTTTCCCTTTTATATGTTTAATTGCTGGAAAAGTTTCATCCCCAATTTTACTTTATTTTAGTCAATAGATTGAAATAAGTTAAATCCTATTAGTAAATAATGTTATAGGTAATGAAATGACTATCCAAATGAGATTTTTAACCTGATGGGAGGATTATTTGGTAACATCGTGATAATAATTACCTGAATAACATATGTTTTGAATAGAAACAAGAATCATTAGGAACACCCACACCCCTGTATGAAAGATAATGTTTTAATTGATTCATTTGTTAAACAATGGCCTATTAATTTTAGTAGATATCATGATCACCTAAACACAAAAAATGGATCAACTCCCTTAAAAATTTATTCTATATCCTTAAATACTCTATGAAATGGATGTTCATGTTGTCTGTCTATAACCTAGATGGTGATGTTGATCAATTGTGGATGTTAAACTGTAATACAAATCTGAAGGAAGAAATAGAATCATTGGAGTGGGAAGAATTTTGGAAAATAAATTTAGTAAATATTTATATAAAACTCTAATACATTAAAAAAGATGTATTTAATGGAATTAATAAAAGAGTGGATGAATTCAATGAGATATATAATGAAAAATTCACAAGAATTTCATGATACACAACTATATTTTTCACATACCCTGATATAAAAATTGATTGTTTATTTAGTTGGATAAATCAAAATCTATTAAAATATTTGGATATTAGATAATTTTAAAGCTATTATGATATATTATGATGTTCCATATAAATAAAAATAGAGATCAATGAATCTAAAGGATCTCAGTTGATATTATATAGGAATTAGAGAATACAGTTTAATTGTGGGAGAGTAATGAAGAAATCACACAGTTGTAAAAAATTCCAACATCCCACTTGTCAAAAGTACATGAAGAATAATCTCATTTTTTGAAGGGGTTATTGAATGTATTAGGTGTGGGAAGAAGGGGCACTATGATTGAGAATTTAAATGGGAGAAACTCATCTATTTGATAGAAGAATGTAATGTTTCATTAAACCCTTGTCTTATTTTCCAATGTTTTAACTACATGTAAAAAGAGGACTATTAAAAAAATTGCACTAAGATAAGGTTTTTAAAATATTACTGATTGGAACAACCTCCAAGGCCTAGAGATAAAAGGAAATAATTTTCCATAACAACTTTTGAGGTGTATATTTACAAGGTTGTGGTGATATGTAAAATATTTATTCCTTCCATAATAGGGAATATACTATTTTATTATAGTTCTATGAATTATTTAAAATAACACATGTTAATTATAAACATTCAAACACCACCCCATAATATATTAGTTGAGTTATCTATGAAAATAAAAAAATGGGTCAATTATTGCATCCAAAGTATATAACTTATATCATGAAAATATTTAGGTTATAGGTTTACCTAAGAACCTTTTGTAACTTGATTTATAGAAATTGAATGATATTCTAGGTATGGATAGGATTTCCCTATAAAGAGACAATATAAATTTCTGGGATATGGAAATCACCATCTGTATATTAAATCACCATTTTATTTTATGAAGTGTATGGATAAGGATTGATTGCTTTTGAATCACCATCTAAATCATAGATATTATTCCATTATGAGCAGTACAATCAAACTCAATGTATTGAGACTAAGTGAAAGATCATCGTTGATTACATTCCCATTGTAATTGAATATTCTAATTTGATACATGGGTAATTCAATTGGATTCCACCTAACTTAGAGGATGACTTCTCAATTGAACATAAAACCAAAACTTTTATAATAACCAAGAATCTATATTGAATAACCATTATTAAACTTGAAGAGATGAGTGACCAAATATAATATAATTTGTATAATGTATTTATATTCTGAAGTGCTTCTCCATGGGGTGCACCAGTAATTTCATGAAGAAAAATTATCTTTCAATGTACCTACCCATATATTATCAGGATCCTAATAAGATCATGGAAAATAATTAGTATCCACTTCCATGAATTTATAACTTATTTTAATTATTGTGTGAATCCCAATACTTCTCTATGGGGAATCATTGGTTGGTATATTATTATGTAAATATGTAGAATGAGGATATCTACAATACTAATTTTCATATAATGTACGGTCAATATGAGTTTATAGTGATGCAATTGGACTCTAAATTCTCCATCTATATTAATGGAGTTAATTAATAGAGGCTTTAGGGATTTATATGTTAAATGTTTTGTATTCATTATAGATGATATTCTTAACTACTCTAAAATCATGGAGTAACATGATGAACATTTCAATAATATATTGAATAACTTGTTAAAAGGAAATATACATGAGAAGTATAGTAAATGTGAGTTTTTTATAATGAAAAAAACATTTTGGGGCCATGTTATCACCTAGAAATGGCTATCATTGGATCCTTCAATGACAGAAAAAATTTATAGATTGGCTGGAACAAAAACTAAAAGGGAGTTCTATAGAGTCCTTAGATCTACTTTGTATTATAGTCATTTTGTGATAAACATATAATTATTATCAGAAAAATTAAAAATTCTATCTTAAAATGGTGTGAATTTTGTATGGAATTATTAATGCGATGAGATATTTAAAGAGTTAAATAAGAGTCTAATTATTTTATATGTACTCATATTACACACCAGTGAGGACTGATTTTTAATCTTCAATGATACATCAAAAAGGTATTGGGTTGTGTACTCATGAAAAATAAATAGTGATAGCTTATACCTCTCACTAATTAACGATCCATGGGAAGAAATACCCATAAAATAATCTATAATTGGTTGTAGTTATCTTCAAATTGAAAATTTGTTGACATTATCTCATTGAGGAGAAGTGTGACATATATAGAGATCATATAATTCACAATTATATATTCACAAAAAAATAAATTAATATTCAAAAATGAATGTGGTTAGAGATGATTCTGTATTTTGAATGTTCAATTCAATACCATCTTGAGAAAGTTAATATAGTACCAAATGCTCTGAGTAGAATGGATTTCACAACCCTATTCATTATGAGGATTGAAATGGATCCAATATTATTATATATGAGGAGTATTGTCTTGGGAACCATAAAAATAATTTCTTCCTATTTTACTCAAATAAATAATCAAATATACATTCTTGAGAGGATATGAAAGGCTCAAAAAGATAATGGGGATATATATATAAGATTTCATAATATTCCATATTTAAAATTTTATAAACCTAGGGTTATAAAGTTTTGAACCTTGATATATTTCACTTAAAAAACAGAACAAAAGAAGGATCATATAGATGATGAACATATCAAATCATTCTATATTCATCCAAGAAGTGTTGAGATGTATAGAGATCTGAAGAAAAATTATTCTATTGTGGTAACATAAAAATAGACAGTGTGTAATTTTTAACTCAATTAATTATATTCATATAGTTAAAGGATAAAAAATATAAGTTTTAGGGTGTGATGAAACCAATTACCATACTACTATTAAAATGGAAAAACATAACTATGTATTTTCTCATAGGACTCCCAAATACATCAATAGGCCATAATTATACTTGAGTGGTAGTCGATTTCCATAACAATTCAATGCATTTAATTTCTATTAAGGAATATTTATCTCTTGAATAACTAAAATTTTTGTACATAAGAGAAGTTCTAAGACTAAATGTATTATCATTCACTATTATATCTAACTGAGATATTAGGTTTATCAAAATATTTTTGAGAACCCCTTCGTAATCATTAAATATAGATATGATTTTTATCAATCCTTATAATTATTAGATGGATTGTCGGTTTTAGAGTACCATCCAAGATATATAGTATATGATGAGATCATTTTCAATGGATTTAAAATTATTTTTGGATTAATACCTTCCCCTACTAGAGTAATTATATAGCTATATCTTCCTTTATAGAATTACAATGGAACCTTTTGAGGCTCTATAGGGGAAGAAGAGTCAGACTCCAAAATGTTGTGATGAAGTTGGAGAGTTGTATATTATGTTACTTGATCTTATACAACATATGACATTTATGTTTCAAACAACTTGGTGTTATATAGAATATATGAAATAAATAGAAAAGATACATAGATAATCATTGAGGCGACCTAAAGTTTGACATTAGAGGTGACGTGTTCCATTATATATAATCATGGAAAATGGTATTGAGGTTTTAGGTAGAATTGAAAGCTTAGACATAGATATATCATTCCCATTGAGATCAATGATTTTATCATAGTTGTATCCATTGTAATAGAATTCCTACCAAACCTACCTTAAGTACATTATGTATTCCGTGAATACCAGTTAAATAATTACTTAATAGAACCCACATATTTTTGATATACAAAGGTTTTATTATTGGAGAATGATCGTTTTTATAAGGAACGGATGACGAAGATAATTGATCCAAGAGAAAATGTTTTATAAAACAAAAAAATTAACATATTCAAATTGTTATGGTCGAACCTGAGGTTTCTAGAGGAATCATGGGAACCAAAAGAGGTGATGAAATAGAATAACCCTCATCTATTTTACTATTTGAAATGAATTCTAGATGGAAAAAATTATTAAGGGGGGTAAATGTAATGACCCATATTTTAATAAATTAAATTCCATTCTGAATGCATAAATATTTTATTAATTTATATTGTTATAGAAAAAAATTCATTATATTTCATTTTTTATTTTTCACTATTAGAAATTATTTTCATAATATGAATATTTTGATTAAACTTCTATTAAGAATAATTTTCATTGTAATTATACTCATTCTATTGTGATCTTTAATATTAGTATATATTAAAGGTTTTAATAAAATATAATTGATAGAGAAATAACAAGTCATGGATTAAACCAGTAAGATTGTATATGAAAACAATTACGTAGATTTTCTAAGGGATATTTAACCACTAAGGTTTTCACTTGAACAAGACCATATTGAGTGTCAAAA
Organism: Viscum album; assembly: GCA_963277665.1. Lineage (NCBI taxonomy): Eukaryota > Viridiplantae > Streptophyta > Magnoliopsida > Santalales > Viscaceae > Viscum > Viscum album. The sequence continues at coordinate 864,870 of CAUJRU010000310.1, read as the reverse complement.
ATTGAAACGTTATTGAAACCATTTATGGGATAAGTTAAATATCACATGTATCACCACCCAAACCATGTTCGTCATACCACCATAAGAATGTACTATCATCGCACACCTTACCCTTATGGCATATGCTAGTCTAATAATGGGTTATATATACAAACCCATATAGTGTGTATATTTATTCTTTATTTTAAAAAAATAAATATTACATTTATCTCTTTTCATTATATACATGATATAATGATGAGTATTTAAAATTTTTATTTTGATACAAATAAATAAATATTTTATTTTTAAGAAATATATAGTTTCAATTAAATAAGTATTCTTGATAAATCCATGAATTTTAAAATAAATATTTCTTTAAATAAATTGTATTACTAAATAAAATTTGTTTATATATAAATGATAATATAGTTTATTTAAGTCCTATGTGATTTCTATAAGAGGTAGAAAGTTATTATTGTTTTAAAAACAAGTATTTTCCTATAAATAAATACTTTTAGTTAATTTATTATGTTATAATATTAAAAAAAATCAAAATAAATTCTACTTGTAAAATCACTACACTAAAATTATCTAGTGGTGAATTTTTAAAAATTTCCTTGATATAGTTGAATTCATGGTTAAAAATTAAATACAGTATATATATATTATATGTATTATAACATCATAATACCTCAAAAGTGGTTTAATTAATACTATAAAATGAACCCATAACCAAAAACGGTTTTTTAATTTAAATAATTTGTTTTTAAATTTATTTTACTAATTCTTAAACCAATAATCATTCCTATAAAACTAATGTTATATTTTGACTTATTAGAAATAATTCTTTATGAACAAGGATCACTTCCACCTCATTAGTGGTATTATTTTATTTATTTATATTATTTATAAAAAAATATTGGAAACAAATCCTTTTTCAAGAAAACATGGGGAAACATGGGAATGTTTTTGGTTTTAATCATTTTATAACTTATAATTCAAAATATAAATTTATAAATTAAGTAATAATTCCACTCTATTTTACTATAACTATGAAACCAAGCTCCCTTTACACTTCACTAAGAAGTTATTTAGAATGAATATATATCTTTATAATTCCCTAAATCCTTACCATGGTGTTCCAAATCCTTTTATAAGACCCTCTCAAGAATTTAGAAGCAACATCTTAACTAAGGGGTTCTCTTCCTCTTCCTCTTCATTCATGTAATTCATTTTTTATTTAGTTTTTTTAGTCTCAACTGATTCTATTGTAATGTGTTAATAAATATAAATTTAGTATCTAAATTATGTTCTAAAAAGTGAATTAATTTATCCCCTCTAATTATAGTTTGTACCTATTCCATTACTATAAAAAAGTAAGGGTTTTCTCTCTCCATTTCTATTAAAGCGCTTTATTCATATTAATCCTTTTGATTTATAATTTATCATGTTGATTTGTGTTTTTAAAATATCATTAGAGCCCATATTATTGAAAAGTAATTAGATACCCCCATTTGACTGTCATTAATCCCTTCGATTAACCGTTTTGTGCCCATGTTATGATGTCTAAACATTCCTATGATTTTCTATTCCAAACTATTTTGTTATGAATAGTTGTTTCCATTTCCACTCAATAGTTTTATAATATTTATAAATATCCTTCATTTATTTGGGACTTTCATTTATATAACCCACACTATTTAATGATGGGATTATAAGTGATGAAATATTTTCTTCTATTTTATGAGATATATGACACAGAAATTAATGTACAAGATATGATTTTGATGGGTAGGAACATAATTATATATCCCTCCAATGAATTGGGTAATGTTTTTACCTCATGAGAAAAAATGTATGGTGCATGGGAGGTTATCCTAATAACACTATTTCAATATATGTTTGTTGTGATCTCTGAATTATTCTAACGATGACATGTTTTATGTTGCGGATATATTACTATGATTCCATGATGTTATCATATTGTTTTATTCTTTAATGTTAATGATTGTTATTTTCACCTCTCTATGTAAACATTTTATTTTACATTAATCACATATACTACTTTACTTTATTCTATGATTGTATAATTACAATACTAGGATTTATAACAAACAACTTTCTTATGTAGGTCCCCTGGTTATCGTATGCATTATTAGGAGATTGATGTAATTTAAGGTTGTGTTATGTAGAATATAAATAATATAATTGTATCCTACTTTCAAGTTAATATTATTTATATCTAATCTTAGAAAAAAATTAGGGTTATAAATATACTAAGATTTAATTACACATATACCTATGTAGTAAATCATTAAATAAAGTACCTAAAAGATATGGTTCCTCATGGGATCAATGTACTACCTCATCTATTTTTCATGTTGTCATAAATTTAAATTTTTTCAACTAAAATATTTATTTTAGTTCATTTTTTGTAACCTGTATTTCTTCCTCATCAGGTTGAATCTTATAGAGCAATTAGACTTATAGGATCATTCTATTATCACGTTAATTTTTCCTTCTTATTTTTAAAATTATATGTGTTTATGCATCATGTTATTTTTGGGAATTGGAAGTGCCTTGTGTGTGACCAAGAATGGAACCACTTGAAATATCCATGGTTTAAGGGATACAACTTGGGGTTGTCTCGTATATGTTTTGAGTTACTCTCATGAATTTATTAAATGTTATTGGATTTTTTTTGGACATTTTTGGACATTTTTTGTGTATGGGAAAATGATCGTTTCTAGATTGCGATGATTGATTAGGTTTATTTGGAATACGATCTGTGTGGAATATGTGGCTATGGTGTGATTTTATTCATAAAAAACATGAGGTAGCTGATGACCATTGAGTATTTTGGTGAATGAGTTTTGAAATTTTTATGTAATGATGATTTTTATTATCACTATGGGGATTATTTCATAAAGTTCATATGCACACAAAGGGACCCAAAATATGTTATTGATCATCAGGTGTTATGTGAAATCCTTGTTTTTTTGATGGCATAGATAGTAGTTTTGACCAATGAATTGAAGGAGTGATATGCCATAGGTGGACGTAAGAATTAATGGACAGTTGAGAACACCCATTGGGAAGGTAATTCTTTTTATCATTCAACTTTTTCAAAGCCGATGAATGGGGAAGTATGGAGGATGATTGTGAAATGTGGTTTGATAATTCCACTTTACCCTTGAGGATATAGAATGGAAACTACATGTTGATTAGTTATAGAATGAAGATTGTTTCGTTTTCCTCCCTCTGAGTGTGTAATGACCATGGGTTTAATTTCCAACACTTGCACTATACAAAGTACATAGGATGATCTTTCCTAACAATATGTTCTTAGTGTAATGAATAATGATTTTCATAGATTTTTTATAAGATACACTCTACATACACTTATATATGTATGATATTTGGGGGCACTGTTAGTGGTGGTCTACTGATTTCATACAAATACTCTTCATGGGTCCTTTGGGATGTATATAGACTCTATATATCATGACTTATGAACCTTTAAGGGTCATGTCCCCAGTTTGTGGATAGATATAGATTAAACAGTTTTACAAAAGAGATGATAAATGTTTTTTTGTGATGAACTTGTTCAATCCTCAGTGTCATATTCATCTTTTTTTATTATTTTCGATATGTATGTATTTGACTATCCTAGGAATAATAATGTTTATTTTTATATGTTTTATATGACATTATAGAAGGTCATTTTTGTGGAATGTGTTATATATCATCTTTGGTTATCTCTAAACATCATGATCATGTTTTATTATTATATTTCTAATTGTTTGTTTTCTTATTATTGTTGTTTGTATTTTTAATCATATAGTATAGTATAATGATAATCAAATTATTAACCCTCAATAATATAATTTTAACCTCTAGGTATGAGGAGGTTCACCTGAGGTATAAATAACACTTGTTCATGTGTCTTTTGAGTTATTCAGGTGAGGCTCTCCATATAGTGGGATCAAAGTGGGATTCTATTTTATTACTTGGGGTGTTGTAGATGGAGATCTTAGAATGTTTTGAGACATGGGATGGATAATGTATTTTTTTCTTATCTGGAAAATGTATAGCCTTAATCCCTATTTTCAAGGGAATTAAGATTTGTACTTTGGTTTTTATAGTTGTAGTTGTGTTATTTAATATTTGTAAACAAAATGTTCTTATTTGAATATTCGACCCAAGAGGCAATATTTGGTATTCAAGCATCACAAAATGAATGTAATACTAACATAAAATGAATTTTTCTTCTTGTGATTGTTATTCTAGATCCCAAAAGATGGATTAGTTATTTAAATTATTAATAACAAGATATAAGACATTTCCCGTTATCAGAGTTATATGTAATTGTACTAATAAAATTTGGGTTTGTGGTTCCTTGTGTTATGCGGTATGTAGATTTTGTGTGGGGGAGGAGTTGTGGTACCTATACCTATAATGGGTAAGTAAAGAAAAATTCTATGATATATGGGTGTGGGTATGTAAGTTCATGGAATAGTGAGATGTTAGGCGTGTTATATAATTCCATTATTTTGATGTATTTAATTTTATTTATGTGTCGATCAAAGTATTTTTTTGGTGATATTCCACCTCAATAGCCTTTTTGGAGCTCCAATAGGGCAAATATATGGTGCCTCTAAGGAATAAAATATTCAGTGTCCATAATAGTGGATATGGTAATGATCTACAAGAGAAGGTTCCAAGGGGGATGGGGTAGGAAAAGAAGTTAACTAATCTATGAAATCTATTTATTAATTAGATGAGGGAATGAATAATATGTTTTATTAAAATAATTTATTGTGTGATTCAAGGAGTTGATTCATTTATGGTGAATGTAATGAGGATGTTCTAGTATAAAAACCCTCCCACATTCTATAGATATAGTGTACCCCATGTATCTATGTTCCATATTAATTTGGTTTAGAATATCATTGCTTAGATAGAGATGTCTCTATGTTATAGGGGGGAACTAATGATGTACATGCTTAAGGGACCAGTGAGACAATAATGAGATATGTTAGTACCTGTAGGTTTACATGGAGGTATTTTTTATGAATTTTCCTTATAAACAAGTACTCTGACCATTTGATTAACATAATATTAATTTCCTTGAATATTAACTAATATATTATCAGATGAAGATCAATATTATATTTCATGTATATGTGATAATGTTCTAAGGGTACTTATCACATCAAAAGGCCATGGAAACATTCTTTTACTATGTGAACGTTGATGTGTTAATTTAGTATATTCGTAAATCTAGATTCTATGGTTGGATGATATCATATTATGAGACACTAATTATATTTACTATCAGGGATAGGGATCTCATAATACATTGATACTTATTCTCATGATGTTCTTCCTTAGTATTTTCTTAGTGAAAGATGCTATGAGAACATGACCTACAATTAGTAATAATATATCATTTATATGTCAATAGATATTCTTATCTACAAACATGTTCAACAATTATTATAATTATGATTATTATTTATTGATATCATGAGTTGTGTACTTTGATATATTGATGAAACCCTTGATGAAATATTCTCATGGAGATGTAGGGGATGATGGGTGATCCTTGAGTTATATGGATTTATTAAATAAGTTAAGAAATGATTTTTCCCTTACATGTAATAGAAATATATATCTTTTTACCTATGATTGAAATGGAATTTTCTGGTAAATCCATACTCATGGTGTAACTGAAACATGTCAATGTTTTTAGTGAAAAAGATATATAAATTTAGTATACAGGTTAATGAAACATTTGATGCGAGCTTATTGAATGTGATATAGAGTAAAGGGATTATATGACACAATGTGTGCTCATAGGAGGATTTATTTTTTATCAAAATTAACATTGTTATATTTGGTGTCTTAATGTATTTCTAGACAATAACCATGCACTTAAGGGGGTTTTTCCAAATGCCTGAAGAATGGGGCCTAGAGGGTTAGACGCTAACTATATCTAGAACCTCGATAAAATTATACATGAATTTAATATTTTTTATAAATATTATTCTGAGGTATTGTTTAATAATTATTCATATTTGATTGATCATATGTTTTAATTCACCTATTAATCAAGATAATATATGGGAGTTCGATATTTAATAAATAATTATTCACTATTATACAGAACAAACATTTATTTACTTATCTGAAAATGATGCAGTGAGATTTATTCATTTAAATAAATAATCATTATTCAATGTTTAAAAAATACTTAGTAGGAAAGATAGGTTGAGTTGATGGTTTAGTGAAAATCATATATTAAATTTCATTTGGATAAATATTAATTTATCTTTTAAATAAAACATGTCATTTACCCATGATTTTATCACATGTTATGTAAATAATAATATTACAATTATTATTTTGACTTGGGGTTCATCGAGGAATAAGAGAATAATAACAGCATATGAGAAATTTTATATTCTCTCAACCTATCTCTATATATACATGATTATATAATTCTCAATAGTATTCATTATTGTGAACAATGATTTCTATATAGAATCCTTTCAATCCCTATAGAGTTATTCTATTTGAATTATCAAAATATTTTAGGGAAATCCTCTTCTACTATCCTCTCAAGTATAGAGAGAGTGAGAATAATTCTTCCCTCTCAAAGAAATTATTTTGGTAATAATAAACGAACGATTCAAGCATGATAATATTTTTCTCTAGAACATGTGGATTTATATAATGATGTTTGGTGGTTTTTATTGAACTTTTAGATCTCCAATAAAGGGATTATATCCATGAATCCTCTTAAATAATTAAGGTATTATGTGAAAATATCATTAGATTCCTTGAAAAGAATTAATTCCAATGTGAGGTAATTATTCACTTACTAAAATTGGTTATAAATTACATATGATGATCGTGTATCATGGATTTTGGCGTTAAATATTTCCTAGTTATGAGGATAAATATAAATATGTTAACAAATTTCACTTTTTGGGTATGGGTTTGACAACCTCCACTATGCCTTATATTACATAGGTCACAAAATAATTTATAATTAGTCATAGTTCATAGACTGATGTTCCTTTTTTGTTAGTTTTTCATTTTTTGTAATTCAATATTTTAATTTGGAAGTATATATTACACATTCTATAACTATTTCAGGATCAATAAAAAAAGAACATATGAAGAATCATCATAGGTTTAATCCAATGATGTTAATGTTTTTTTAAATATGGAAAAGTTACATAGTTTTTAACTAAAATGTATACATTGGGTAATAAGTTTCACCACATCTGGATGAGCCATGGGATACAGAGATTACAAAAAAAAAGCAATATAGAGAGTAATTAACACATCATATGTGGATATTCTAGACTAGAATGTGGATTTAGAAAAAACATGTCACGTAACTAGTTTACAAATCATGTAGTCTTTCATGGTTCTCACATCATTTTTTATGGAAACTTATTGGTCAATTTATGTGTCACTCCTTGATAAAGAATTAATGTTGTTCAACCCAAAATTAATAAGTCTACACACCAAGTAGGTTGTGTACATATTTTTTACTCATTAGTATCCATATGGTGTATAATCATATCTCCCTATATGTATGTCCTAGAAACACATAATGTTATATACATTGTTTGTAGCTTGTTAGTAGGGTCCATGTAATTCCTTAGTAAAAAATACAATTAAATTGTGTAAAAAATTATCTAATTTCATCCTTAAAACCAAACATAATAGTAATCATATGGTGTGATACTATATAATGGGTATTTAAGAGTATATAAATGATCTATTAAATTTTTCATACTTATTTCACAATAATTTTCAATGTATTTTCTAATTTAATTTAATGTAATACACATCGAATGGGTTAATACAAGTTCAAATGTCATAAATTCCACATTTGTTATACGATATTTTTATATACTGAATAATAATATTCTAAACCTATTGAAATGGAATATACGTGAACATACCGTATGTGTATTTTATACACAAATAAAGATTATAAATTTGGTTACATGATGTGTTAACTCTATGTGCACAATGTTTACATATTTAAATTTAAATAAAATTAATTTTTTTTAAATTAAGGATGATGAAATTTTCTTGACTACTTGGATATAAATTTAGATAAAATGATTGAATTAATTAATATGTTAATTAATTGGATTAATTAATGGACATTTTATATTAATAAAATGATGAATATAATTTAATTCTATATAGTGTATAAATATCTATTTATTACACGTCCAGATAATCATGATCTTAGACTGACCAATGTATGTCTTGGTTTGTTATAATTTAATAATTATTTTATAGATTTAGAAATATTTTTTTTAATTAATCATGATGTTCTGTGGGACATCTGCCTCTATATTACGCAAGGGATGTTGTGATTGGGTTTCAAATTATGTAAACCCTTGTAATATGTCCTTTGGTTACCCTCACCTATTTGTGATTAAAATACTATGTATTGGATATATCTCTAAAGTGAGTTGAGGTAGTTCGAGTTCATAATAGAGTTGAAACGAACCCCAGAGTTACATTAGACTATAACCAAAATACGAAAACTCAAACCATGTTATGGTTTAATTACTTTTTCCCTAAGTCAAGGTGTTAGTTTATCGTCCTCTAGATAAAGTAACCAATAAATAATCACATTATATTTCCGTGTTTATTATTTTATGCTTATCTATTATATTATTATTTATATATTTTTTGAATACTTTATTATGGACACATAAATTAATGACATAAGAATTATTCGTGATAGAATTAAAATAACTGGATTTTGTTTAAATAAAATATAGACATAGTTAATAACTTATGAAAAATCAATTTAATATTAACAAGAATGTAACAAAATTAAATTAGAAATTTACACTTGAAGATAAAATCCCTCAAATAAAATAGTAATTCTTAAAATACTTCAACCATAGTGGTTAAAATCTTACCATGGTTCAGTCTTCATTAACAATCATTGTAGGGGTGCATTCAATTTTTAGGGATTTCTATCTAGAGTTTTTCATTGACTTAACATAGTTCTAATTATGGTTTGATTTACTCTATGAGACTTAGTGTAATTAGTAGGTGAGTATTGTGGAAATCCAAGAATAGTATTTCAGGATTGGAGAGTCTAATAAATATATTAAAGAGTTACATGTTAATTTAATTTCAAAATTATCCCTACATAAATACTTTTGAATAGATTCTCAGGGCCCCCTTATGGGTTATAAGAAGGGGCTTATTGATCATTTTCACCAGAAAATCCTTGTGATTTAATATTGTAAAACCAATGTTAATGGATAATGGATTTTCATAAAATAGTGTATGATTTTTAAATATAATTTATTATGTCATATCCTTCAATAATAGGGATAAAAATTAAATACACTTTTAAGTAATGTTGAGTATGGAAAGAGACTATAATGTAACACTGTGATATTTTTGGACACATACCATATCTTCATCATCACATATTTCTAAGGGTTGTAAAATGGGTTCATATAATTAAAAACTATATAAAAATTCATACAATGTGTGGGAATTACTTAACATAATTTGGCCACCTCATATAGAAATTAATGGGAAAAAGTATATATGATGGAGGTACATATGGATACTTAAATTTTCCAATGCATTGGGATATTAATTATGTATACAAAACTACCAATGAAACATAATGAAATGGTCTATCATATCATGAAATATTATCTCCAATATCATGATATAGAGAGATATAGTTTTTAGATAAATGACATTGTCATTACACTATAGTATTTCACAATATAAGACGGTATTTATCTATAAATCTTATATTCAATATATTAATTTAAATTGATTAGTTATAAATATTTATGATTCTATATGAATAAAAAATTATCCATTAATTTCATATCATCATATATATACCTTATAGGTTCTTCTAATTCATTTGTATTATGAGATGGATAGTATGAATAAATTGATCATGGATCTGTGGACTAAGCTTCAATAGAAAATTAGAGTTGTAGGGAACTCAGTTCTACTCGCCTCTTGGAGAACAAGATGAAAATGAATTTTTAGAAGTGAAAAGATCAACTCTAGTTCAATAGAGCCTTTATAATGTATTTCAAAGATAAAATATATCAATAGGTATTATAGTATAAAAAATTCTATGTTATTCCCCTATGGTTAGAAAGGTTATTTCTAATTGAATTGTAATGAATTGATGGAGCAATTACATGTATCTATTTAGGGATATATCTATCTCAGTATATAATTTTTATATTTAACTAAGTTTGTATTTAACATAGTTGTATACAATAATTGAATAAGTAAGGTTTATTCTCTTAGTGGTTCAGAAAGGTTGATTATTATATCAACAATCAAGAACACACATAAAAATTACATGTTGTAAGGTGTGTTATTCCTATTGCTGAGAAATGATGATTCTTATGTAAGGGGTGAGAAACGCATGAGTTAAATAGTAATTTATTTTCTTATATTTCTATATTGTACTCAATAAGACATTATTTTATTTTTAAATTAATTTTGTTTTCGTAAAATAAACATAATTATTAGTTCAATAAAAGTTTCATCATAAATATTATATTTTGGAAATAAATGTTGAATATAATTATAATAATGATACCCAATTATTAATTGATTGTTCTATGTCAATTAAAACTATAAGTTTTCATTTATGTACCCAATAATATGTTTAGAATATTTTTGATAAAACACTTAGGTATATGAAATTGTTAAGGTTTATACAAAAACCCCTTTAGATATAAGGCACAAATATTCTAATGTTAGTTTATCTAGATTGTTTAAAATATTTCAAGCATAAACTATAGGAAAATTCATATACTCCATGAGATTACATTAAGAAATTTTATGAATTCTTAGTGATTTAATGAACTCACTTGGAAAATAATATACAATCCTCCATGGTATTATGTCATAGTGCATTTTAACCATGTTTTAATTGATTATTTAATATATTGTGCGTATATTCTTAAATGCATATAGCCTTATTCACATCTCATTTATAAGTTAAGATCAACAAGGGGTATGATATACTTATAATACTCATTAATAATTTTTTCCACATATGATTTAATAATTTAAAAAAACAACTAACCATATTTCCAATATATATAATAATGGATATCAAATGAGTTATAATATAATTAAATTCATTTATTTTAGATCCTTATATATTCTTATAGATTCCATTTGAGAAATTAGTGAATTATTAAAATGTACATCATGATAAACACAAGTTACATCTTAGTTAATGATTACATTGAATCTAAGGGCATTAAAACCCCAAATTAGAAAATAGTATTAATACTAACCACTATACGTCTATGATGAAATTATATATTTTTTGAGATAGTGGAAGAAATAAAGATTAATATAGAATATTTTCTCAGAATGCATGCATTGGTATCATAATAATAATCCCTATAATTTTTTATAGGAGGAATTATTCCAGAGAAACATACTATGTTATGTTTTCAAAACCATTTTGGTAGTTTTAAATTAACCACTATGGGTGATATATTTTTTGATATGAATATTAAATCCTATATGTAGAGTCATGTTTTTTTAACACTCTATGATTGAAATTTTAAATTGAATTCAAAATGGATTCCATGTATAAAGTTTTCATTTTTATTTCAGTGGGTGATGTAATGTTTTTTCTTGGTATTGAAAATAAACAACACATATATGCTAAAAGATCGATACTAATAATGCATAACTATATATAAGAAATTGACATGACCTGAGAAAAATTTTCATACATTTCTTATCATTTTTATGAACAATTAATATATTTCACAGTAATTCATACCTCATACCTATAAAGTTTTATAGAATTTTAATAATGGATACGTAATAAAAATATTTCTTGTAATATATACAATATCTCCAACAAACTTTATCTCTCATAAAAAACTTCTTATAGGTTTATTACATAATACCTTTCATCATAACATGGGGAAAATGGAAACATAATAAATGGCGAGATAATATGAACAATAAGGGAAAAAATTAGAGATATATATCAATGATACTATATAAGAATATTATAATAATAGGGTTGTGATATTTGGTTCATAAATTATGGAATCCATACCCAATCTATCATAGATCATAAATCATGAGTCATAGTATAAAGATTTAGAATTTCAAAAGTCATGACTCATTAGAGTGAGGAATCAACATTAATAAAACATGATATGTGATAGAATATCATAAAAATAATATCATATCATTTTAATTGGGTAAAATCATATGTTTGCAATATCATTTCCTTAGTCAAGGATCACTAACAAGACCATCATCACATAATAAAAAAATCCCTATAATGGATTGGGTTCACTCCCCCAACATATATTCATTCATGTAATGGGTTTACTCAACATAACCATTCATATTAACTCATTATATATAAAAAATTACCTAGTTCATTGAAGGTATATATAATTATAGGCCCATTTATAATATAACAAAAACCAAACACATGTGTTCCAGAAGATCACAAAAACATTCATTGTTTAATCATATCACAATTAACCCATTGGAATGAAAATGGTTTCATTGAATCATCCTTTAAAATTATCTCATATAGATAAATAATTTGTATAGTATAATAATATAATATCCTCCTTAAATAATAAGAAACATCAATGTATTTTGATATAGAATAAAGATACCTTTAAAATGGGATATGAACTTTTCATAGAAAAATATGAAAAATATCCTCTTTGATAGATAACATTTTAAATAAAAATTATGAGAATTTTGAGATAATTACTTTCTTTCAAAATATACATGAGAAATTGTAATTAAACATCAATTAAACAATAGTAATTCTTTAGGGAAAAGTCTTTCTTGTAGTTAACTTTAAAAAAAATACTTCTTTCCCAATTTTTCTAAAAAGACATATATGAAATGTTTCAAAAATATATTAAAAATCCCATTTTAATAATTTGAATATAAAATAAAATATGATTGTGGATGAATTTAAATAATCATTACATACTTGAGAAGAACGTTATTGAATTTTTTTTAAATAATGTAGAGATGGATGAAAAAGTTCAGCGACCAGAGAGGAAAATAGATGGATTTTATTAAAAAAAATATTATCCATTTTAAGTACCAAAGAGAGGATAAATAAATGAAAATATAAATACCCTATAAATTACCATGGGATGATAAAATATATTAGTTTTAATTTATAAACAGAATATAATTTCCCAAAGGAGATTCGAGCAAAGACAATCCCCATTACTAATGAGAGTGCAACATTAACCCTTACCTTGGGTCTTGAATTTATGTTATTGTACAAAAAATATATATTTAGTATAAGAATATTAAAATACCATAACCATAAATGTCATAATATATAAAAATCACTATATATTTCCAATTCCCAATTTATTCAATATTCTTCATTAAAATAAACAATAACGTGTTAACTATTATTTTACCCTTGCATGTTTTAGTATCGCCGTTCTGGTCCTTTCACCTTGTTTCTGGTTTAATAATATCCAAAATCATAATAATTATACTATAATTTTATTTACTAATGATATATTCTTTTATAACCATTCATATATTTTTATGATGAAAAGTGAATTGCATCACTTTGTGGAGATGGTGGTATGTATATACACAATATTGATGTTTCCATTTTCCAACGAATGGAAAAAAATAAATTGAAATAATAATATATATTTAAATAAGAATAATATATATAATATATATTCATTAAATCCATCTATATAACCATCATATTATAGATACCTTGAAAAACGAATCACATCACTTCATTGATGTGGTTATCCACACAAACACATGAATGGTGTTATCATTCCTTATTGAGTGTAGAGGAGGAAAACATATTGTTTTCAATTTTACATAAAAGAAGTTAATTATAGTAATGATACATGTTTTCTCATGTTAATATGGTTATAGAAGTTTTGGAAGAGGTTAAGGAAGAAATTAACTTGAAAGTGATTGATAAAGTTAATCATCTATTCTTTGGGAACCACTATTTTATGACACCATAATCCTTCAGTGGGTTTTCTTTTGGGAAGAAAAAAAATTCTAAAAAATATGTAGGGAGGTTAGGAATGTATTTGGGGTGATATTATTTAATTTATATTTCTTAAAAGTTGTGAATAAGTTAAAATAAGAGGTTTCATTTTAAACTTGGGGTGGGTGGAATACTTTTAAGTACTTATAACATTATAATATAATAAAGTCATATTCAAGTGAAAGTGGAACTATTTAACTAAAAAATATAATTAAAGATAACGGAAAGTCTAAATACAATTAAAAATTAAATTTATCCAAGTTCAAGAGATATTTTATGTTGTATCTCTATTTTTAACCCCCCCCCCCTCTCCCCGAAGGTTAACCATTTTAACCCTCACTATTGTGAAAAAGTTTACTCTGGTTAAAATTCATATTAAAAAAATGAAATTTATATTATTAGTAAATTTATAAATTTTTATTCCAAATATTTAACAAATTTTACCATTTTCAATTTTTATAAGGGGCATAAATTCATTTTACAATAAAAGCACAAAACACATGGAATACTATTTTTAGAACAATCCATTTTTAATAAAAAAAGAATTTATTCTCATTCCATGCCTAGATAAACCCATTTAAATAATATTAAAATATTTTATTGAATATATTATTTAAAAATTTAATTAAAATAATTTTTCAAAATATATTAATTTAATTTATTAATTTAAAAAACAATTAGCGCATTAAAGCGATTTTCCATAAAAACATCTCGATTTACCTTTAAATGATTTTATTTTCATTTATAACCAATTGATAACCAATTAATTCATTTTTTACATGTCTATACATTAATATTTCACTATTTTAATACACTAAATTTATTTTTAAATAAATAGTATATGAAAAAAACAATGATCTCATATAAAAATTCTAAAATTGTTCTTATAGATCAATAGTATTTTCAAAGTGAATTAGAAATTATCTTTCACCATTATATTTAATTTTGATAACAAATTATATGACTCCCTAAGAATTGTAAACTAGTATTTGATGATAAAACATATTATCTACATTCTATCTTGATAACAACTAGAGTGACCCCATTTTAACCATCCATAATTACATAACTAATATCTAACACTGATTCACTTACATACCCAAGACTTATTATATTTAGAGAACTAGAGAATTAGTAAAAACATATTATATATAAAAACCCATTTTTTCTTATAATATGGACATTTTACAATTATATCCGGATTTTCTTATTTTATAAGATGAATTCAATATCTCTCATATAATTATTCATACATTTTACACTTGTATACATATCATACATAAAATAATTATTCAAAAGTTATGGAAATGGAAACACTGAAAATGGTGACTAGGGATAGTCAGTAAGGGTAAACATGGTAGATATTAATCAATTATATTAATTGACTATAATATAATTATAAGGATATGATAACATGGTGATAAATTAAAGAATTCAATCCTAATAATTCAAAGATCATTAATCATGATTCATGTCGTATGTATTTTTTATAAAAAACAAATTAGCTATGAGAGTGTGGAATCATAAATAATCAATCATGATCCATGAGAACAGAATATAAGATTAAAATTAATGTTTTTCTAGTGCACATTATTATAGAAAATAATTTCTTTAGTAAAGGATCGTCGTAAAGACTACTATAAAAGAAAAAGTCCAAATGTTGATTAGTTTCAATCCTCATACCATTATTTACTTATTCAAGGATTGCTACCAAAATTAACGTAGTGGAAAAATTATATAACTGAACTCAAATAACTCCACATTTTAGTTCATATTATCTCCTTATATTTCAATATTTAACCAAATAATTGGATAAATATATAATTCCGGGCCTACATGACGCATAATAAGAACCATAAATTTGTTTTCTGTGAATTCATAAAATCATTTATCTTTTCATAAGATCATAACCGATGAAAAAATAATATTTATAATGATTTTATAATCATATAATAATAATCCATCTATAGAAAGGAAGTAGATGATATCATAAAACACCCATTATTTTATTAAAGCATAGCTGACATATGGAAGGAAATGAGTTTCATAAGAACATTATTAACATATCATCATTATAAGATAACCATAGAAATATTGTTTATGGAATAATAAAATCATGTCTATTGTGAAACCGATAAAACCTAAAAGGATATCAACATTGAAGAAAAATATCTTTTATAAAGGAAATTGAAATACAATTTGAAAATAAAGAGAAATCAACCCTTAACTTCTTTTAACATATAAAAATTAAACATTATTGAAAAATGAAAATATTATTTTCATTATAAAACCTATGAAAGATGTAAATTAATCTTAATTATAAATTAAGAACATTGTTTTATGAAAATCTATTAATGTTTTATATATTAAAAAACATTATTTTCTCACTTTTATAAAAAAAAAGTGAGTCAGACATAAATATTTTGAAAATATTCTATTAAATAATATGTAAAAAAAGGAAAATTTAGTAAAAATAAAATTTATCAAACCTTTATGTATAGATAAAAACTTCAATAAAACATTTTTAATAAGATGGACATATAGTAGAAATATTTTCAACAGGAAAAAATAATGTTTTTTTCTAAAAATATTATAGATCATTCTATGTATCAAAGAGAGGTAAATGATATTGATACATGAAAAAATCCAGAAATAATCATTTGAGAAGAAAATATATGGGTTTTAAAAGATATGATTCATCTAATATCATTTATGGAAAAAATCAATAGAGGTAATCCTAATAAGACATGATATTGTAACATAAACTCTTACTATTTTGGTATCTTTTGAATAATAAGTCCCTCAAATGAAATAACATTAAATGAAACAATGATATAATATAATATATAAAATTATATATATATATACACCATATAAACATTAATTTGTTTAAAATAAGAAACTTGTCACAATGTAATGTTTTTTAGATGAACAACACTTAATGGTTTGTAATCCGTTGAATAAATAACTCATGAAATAGAGAAAATTATATTGATTTTTAAAAACCAATAATATTTAAGGAGAGAATCTTAATATACATTAATTGTCAATATATACACCACCAAAAAATAAACAAGTGGAAAATATGGCACATGTATCACATAATTAAAATTTAGATCGTAACCCTTACCTCAAGGATGGACTTGCTACACACTTGCTCTAAAATTCATATATAATAAATTTATATTTATTATGAAACATATAAGAACTATATTAATAATTATTATTCCAAATATAGTTGACTTTAATCATATTATCACCTGTTTAATAGTTCATTAAAATCATTATTTCGGGTGTTAATTGTTATGTCTTTGGAGCTTGTTTGGGTTCACTGATTCTAGTCCTTGCATTATGTTCATAATTTTTATAATATAAATAATAATAAAAATGAAAAAATATTTATTATTTATTATTTATTTATACTTTTATAAAAATCTATTTAATGTGTATGTGAAAAATTGATTACATCACTTCATAAAGACAGTAGTCTATACATACACATGAGTACCAATTTCATTTTCCATTGTATAGAAAGATATAAAGGTAAATAATATTATATCTTTAAAAAATAATAATATCATAAATATTATATATTCATTAATTATATTCTTATGACCATTAATGTTATTTGGAAACTAAAAACAAATCAAATCCCTTTATGGAGTTGGTAGTTTTCACATGCATAAGAGTAGCATTTCCATTTTTCAATAGATGGGAGGGTAAGAGAGTATATGATATAAAAAATATATATAAACATTATTATGTGATAAATATAATACATATATATTATATAAATATTTTATAATAACAAATCATGAAAGGTGGTGATGGAAAATGAAATACATCGCTCTATGGAGACGGTAGTTCGTACATGCGCACAAGATATACATTCATTTTTGATTAGATGGACATAAAGTAGATAATGGCAGATCTATAAAAATAATAAAATTTCTATTTATTTATGATATTGAATTCGTAATTTTATAAATGGATAATTTTTATTTTAATTTTTTGGAAGAATAAATAAAATTAAAATTAATCTGTTAAGACGTATATATCATTATTTAAGGGTCATGAAAATAAATCTAAAATTTCAAATTTTCACTTACACGAGTCATGATAGATAATATAAATAATTTATCTTCATATTGATTAAATATATTATTTTTATGACATCATAATTATTTAAAAATAGTTTTTATAAATTAAATAAAACATAATGTCAACTTTCGGACTATTCAATTTTTTTGACTTTAAACATGTCAATAAAATAGTTTAATTGGAATATAAACACCATAAATATCAATAATAATTTATAATTATAGATTAAATTTATTTAAAACAACAATTAACTACAAATATAATACCTTTAATTATTTTAAAATAATTTACATTATTTTTCTACTACTTGCACCAGTGTTGCGCTAACTTTACAAAAATATTCACAGTAATTTTACCCTAAATAATAAAATTAAAGAACTATCTTAAAAATGATACATTTATACTAAAAATAATAATTTATAACAATTAGTAAAATCTTTTTATCCCTATGAAATTTTATTAGTGATTTTAAAAGAGGGTGTTATTTTATAATTATCCTTTACATAAAATAATATGAAGGTTGTAATCAGGGGAAAGTGGAACCAAAATTCATCATTTTTTAATCATGGATGATTATGAAAAATATAAAATCATTCAAGGAAATAAATGTATATTTTTAATTTATTTTTAGGCCTTATCTCATAGTTTTAACCTTGTTTATCTCATTTTACACCTTTCTTTGGTGACAAACATTTACCATGATTATAGTTAATTGTAATTAAAAATGAAATTGTTCTTATTACTTAATTCTAACATTATTGTTCCAAATATAGAATCCATTTTAAAATATTTTATTTCCATAGGTGGAGAAATAAACTTTTATATAAATTTGAGAAAAGGAAAGAAACACAAATTCTAAAAAAAAATACATGTTTAAAGTATAAAATTTATTTTATAACAAAATCAAGTATAATTTTTATTGCTGTATATTTTTTTGAATTATGTATAATAAAATATTAATTATTTTACTTCAAAAAAATCCAAAATATAATGTTAATTTTTAAATATCATGATTTCACGTAAAAAATAACAGTTTTTAAAAAATCGATATATTTTCACTATACACTCCAAAATAAATATTTCATGAAAAATCCCAAATATTCACCCAAATATAATTTTTTAATGAAGGATTAAAAAATAAAATATATTTTATCCAATTTAATTTCAAAAATTTATAAATTTATACTCAAAAGGCCCAAGAGTAAGAAGCTCACCCCTACGAAATTTTATTAAAAAAGGAAAAGACAGTCAGTAGTACGAGGGAGGTTTACATAACATAGTGAAAGCCGTTCCATGCGCATTTTCCTCAACAAGATGCATGAAACAATCAGGAATATGAAAAGACCAATCTGAAGAAGAGTCCACAATGGATTTCTTGGACAAGGCATCAACAACCCGATTAGCCACCCTGTAAACATGTGTCACATCAAGAATGAGACCACCACGAATTTGCAAACACTCAATCCAAGAAGGTTACATCACCTATGGAACATCCTTGGACCACCATCTAAGAAGATCAACAGCCACCATTGAGTCATATTCCATCCAAAGGAAACGCCAACCATGATGAACCGTATAATTAATCGCCTTGATCATAGCTCATAACTCCGCTTCAATTTCATTGCCCTGTCCAATGTAGTGATAAAAGCAGCCCTTAACGAAGCCCTGATAGGTGCGGAAGACACCACCACAACCCGAAGGCCTATTTGTACCAGAGGCCACCTAATTATCATTAACTTTCACCCAAGACTAGATGGGAGGTATCCAACTCACTGACTTCAAAACCAATGGGTTTTTAATCCTGCCAGAAACACCAAAACTTCTTAGGATAACAAGATCATCAAAGTTATTATTCATGCATCCAGCCTGCACAATGGATGAATTACACACTAACCTGTGTATATACCTCACACTATTCTAGAAATTTGGATTAATATCCTCAAACACCAAGGCATTCTGGGCCCTCCAAACGAAGCCGCATATGGCTGCTGCTGCTGCCAGAAGTATATTCCCAACCTACACACTGCACCGAGCAGAAACAATAGAGGCTAGACATCCCTCTAGCCTTTGTAGTTGTAGCTAGTAACCTATAATATCTTGGATATAACTTCAGAATCTACCTGAAAAAACATTGAAAAGGAATATGTGCTCAAATTATTCCTCAACCGCGAGACAGAGTGGACATGCTGAAGCAAGGCTAATTACATCCTTCTTGAGAATATCTGGGAAAGGGACCCTACCTTTCCATATTTTCGAGAGAAGAAGAAAATAAGAGGTGGGAATGAAATAATTTTTGAAATTCAAGAGCCAACTGGGGTGGTAATCTTCCCATCACACATGTAAAGGTAAAGGGCATGAGTTTTCAGAGAGCATGTGACACCCGACTTCCATATGAGTGTGTCTCTATCAATATATCTACAGCACTGGATATCAGCTTGAATCTGAGAAAGGAGGAAGTCATAGGTGACCAATGATGTTTCTTGAATATCAACAATTTAAATGTGCCTCACGGAAGGTGGAATATCCACATCTTCTTGTATAGGCCTATTTAACCAAGGATTCATCCATGCAATCAGAGGGGAATCCCTTCAAACAAGCCACCTTGTAGAGAGAATACACATATTAAAGGTGAATTTTAGATCAGTCCAGACATAGGAGGAAAGATGATAAGTGTATCCATTTAGAAGCTTGGGGATGAGCCTAGCTGAGATGAACTCCATTGAGTTATCATTATTGGTTAACAAATTCCATGCAAACTTGCTGATCAAAGCCTCATTGAAGAGACCCAAATCCTTTATACCTAATCCCCCATATCAACTGGCTAAATAAATTCTCTCCAAGCCACAACAATAAGCTTCCTTTCATTAATGGAACCATTCCATATAAAATTCCGGATAAGCCTTTGAAGATATTTGATCAGAACCTTGGGAAATTTATAGATAGAGAAACCATAAACAAACATAGAAGTAATCACTGAATTAACAAGGAAGATTCTCCCAGCCAGAGACATAGCTTTCCCTTTCCAAGTTTTCGTTTGATCAATGATGCAAGAGAAGATTGAATAAAGTTAACATCTCTTCACTCTACCCCAAAACAAAGGAACTCCATGATAATTAAAGGTCAATAAACCCTTCTTCACCCCAAGAAGCCTAGTGACCTTATTTTTCTTCCTGGTGGTCACTCCCTCTCAAAATACCACAAAAGATTTCTGCCAACTAATGGCCTGCCCAGCCACATCCTCATAATGTCTAAAGATGGCCTTTATTGAAGACATAGTCCTTGAATTTACCTGAAAAAATAAGATAATATCATCAGCATAGAAGAGAAGAGTAGGAGAAAAAAGGTCTCTCCCAGCTCTAATATGAATATACAGACCAGCCTAAACAAGACTATTCAGATACATGCTTATGTAATCCTCAAAAATGGAAAATAGGATCCCAGATTGGGGATCCCCATTCCAAAAACCTCTAGAGCATTGAAACAATCTCTTGGGGGAACCATTGACCAAGATTGATAGCCTGGAACTCTGAAGAATGGAATGAAACTGGCTAATGAACTTCGGGGAAAATCCATACATCCTCAGAATAGACAAAAGAAAGCTCCATTTCTTGGTATAAAAGGATTTGGATATGTCTATATTCACTGTAAGATTCCCATGTTTCACTTTCCTCTTCATGACATTGATGCATTCCGAGGCAGTGAAAATGCAATTTTTAATACTCTTGCCTAGGACAAACCCAAACTAATTAGGGGTGATGATACCCTTAACCACATTGCCCAATCTCATGGAAATAATTTTACTGATGATCTTGGGAATGTTATTTCCAATTGAAACCGATCTGAAGTCCTTAATGTCAACAACATTTTCCTTCTTGGGAATAAGAGCAATGAATTTTGAATTAGCATAATAATACATAAAAGCAGTGAGGAAGAAATCTCTCACTGCATTGATTACCTGATCATGAATAATTTCCCAATTAAACATGAAAAACTTGTTAGTGAAACCATATGGCCCAGCCGAACTATCAATATTTAGGGAGAACCGAGCTTCCTTGACCTCCTTTCCCCTAGGTGGCTCAACCAGAGAGGCATTAATCCAATCATCAATAGACAGGGTGATATTGTTAACAATCATGTCTGTACAATCAGCTCCATTATCAGAGTAGAGATCAACAAAGTATCCAATAACTGCATTAGAAATTTCATTTTTAGAAGTGAGAAGAGTTCCACCAATGTTGAGGGTAGTGAATCCCCTCTTGATATTCCATTATTTTTGAAGTCGGTGAAAGAATCTAGAATTTTTATACCCTTATTTTAACCATTTGAAATTATAACGAGACCTGGCCAAATTTTCTTTCATGTTCAACAATCCATCAGGATTTGATTGGGCCAGAATCTCATCGATAGAGGGCATGGAGTTCAACTGATTGATGTTATGACAGACCAAATGTTGATTTTCAACATCCTTTATGTACTCATCCATCTTAGAAAATGATATCTTGCTCCATTCCTTCAACCTTATCTTGAAATTTTTCATCTTTGAAGAGACAATTTAGAAAGCAGATCCCAAAGTCACAGAATTACAAGTAGCAATAACAGCCTCCCGACACCCTGGAATGACCAGCCAAGTGTTATTGAACTTAAAGGGGATAGGATCCAGAAGAACATCACCAATGGATATCTGAACCACTAATGGATTATGATCAGAGTGCATTTTTGGAAACAAAAACCCGAGGCAGAAAAGTTGACATTCCTTTCATCAATCTGGAATAAGCATCAATCATGTTTTCTAGCTTCCCTACCATTCAAGGTGTACCTTCCCCAAGTGAAATCAGAACCAACCATTGAAACTTCAATAAGATTACAGTGTTCAATGCAATTAGAAAATACAGTTTCAATAGGACGGTTGAAATTGAATCCGGTTTTTTCCTCAGGTCTTAGAACAGTGTTGAAATCACCCAAAACGATCCACTTGTGGGGGGCTTGAGAAGATAAAGCCACCAAATCATTCCATAATTCCCTCCTTTTTACATAGGATTTTGAAGTATAAACACAAGAAATAAAAAAGGTGAGTGAGAAATAATATTGACAGAATCATGCTTTAGGACGCAAAGGCTCTCCATATTATCTTCATTTTGATTATGATCAAAAAACGAGTAACCAAGAGTGTTCCACTTAAAGGCTTTCCAACTAACAAAATTCATTATTGGCTCATCTAAACCAATAATGAGAGGTTTGTTGGTCAGGATATTATGTCTAAGGACCTCGACCGTGGGGGAATTACCAAGCCCCTAAAAATTCCATTGCAAAATCTTTATTTACTGAGGGGTCTCACGGATCTTGTTTGAGACCGCTCTACCCAAGAAGTTTCTTTCTTGACCCTAGACTTTTTACCCTTTTTGTAGAGGTGTGGACCCCCTCGTTTAGGCTTTCTTCTTCAGAGCCCTTTACTTCATCATCTGAACTATCATCAGACTGTGCATTCCCTACATCATCCGACCAAAACAGCCCAGACAATGGGGTAAATTTGTTGGAAGACTGAGGGATTCCCCCATCAGTAACCTCATCCTATTTCTTCCTCGCATCTCTACTTGTTGGAACTTGAGTGAACTGTGTATCCCCACCGGGGCCAACTGATGATGGCATAGTGCTGTCCAAAGGTGGTCCTGCACTAAATTCAGTAGCATCACCACTGACAATAGGAATGTCTGCATGATCCATAACATGTACCAACTTAGAAGTGACACCCAGAGATGAAGTCATTGTTGGTTGCACACTCATATCAAGAGATGAACTCACTGCTGGGTGCACAGTCATCTTATTTGGTGAATCAGAAGCTCCCATAGAATGTGAAGAAGAATTCACCTCACTCATAAACATGATTCACATGGACTTGGAAATCAGGGCCTTGCCAATAATAGGTGGATGAATAGGTGAAAAACCACTCAGAGAAACATCAGGATCCTCCTGAACAAGATGAGTCTTCAAGGTCTCCTCAAGATGTTCTGACTGAGGAGCACCAACAACATTCTGCACTGCAACAGGGGAATTACCAATAGGCTGGGTAGTCAGAGCGTCCACATTAGAGGCAGTACTCGTCACTTGCATAATAGTCTGAACATCATCAGTGATTTCAGGTGGATGGAAAGCAGTATCATAAAGTTGTGCACCAGACTGAACATCATTAGAAAATTCAGGTGGGAGGACAGAATTAGTAGAGATCTGTGGACCAGGAAACAGATGGTGGTCCTCATGCCAAGTATTGTCCAAAACCCCAGTCACATCCAATGATTTCTCAAGATCAACATAAGAACTGAGATAGGGGTAGAAATCCCATCATATGAATAAACAGTTGTCACCAACAAGGCTCTATCTTTCAGTGGGAGGAGGTCACTAAAAGCATTCTCAATGTCCACAATTCCAGCAAGCAGGAGAATGTCAGACTGTAGGGGCTCTATACAATCATCCACTTGCCTCTGATTAGAGGTGGATGCCTGTGCTTGCCTCTTCTCAGCAACCTTCTTACAAGTACCCTCATCATGGCCCTTTCCTATGCAGAAATTACATGTGATCACCCTCCTGGACTCCTCAGGAAGACGACCAAAAAAATTTCACACCTTACAGAACTTCGGCTGCCTTTCATAAAAAATTCCCAAAGTGGAGCTATCATCCCTTGTATAAAGAATGACTTCCTCAATAAATGTGCTTTCCATGTCTTCCTCAACCAAGACACAGGCAAAGTGCCCAAATCTTGGGTTGTCAGTTTGGTGATCTATAAGAATCGGATTGCCCATATCCAATGCAATATCCCAAAGAATCTGAAGATGCCAGTATAACCAGCTAAGTTTATAGATACGGACCCACACTTGGACATGTGTATTGGTTACATTGAATGGATCAAAATTCCGATCCAATTCCTGAATGCGTAGGATACCAGGCTTGAGAGAGATAAACTCGAAGCTCCAAACCCTTCTTTTACACTCATTATTTGGAAACACAACATGAAAGAAACCCCACCCCATCGCGGTCATTTTCCAATCCTCAAGGCCCCAAGCAGAAGCAATTTTCCGATTTAGCTCTTCGAACCACCACATTTGCTATCCTTTCAGGGTGATGATACGAGCAATAATGGAGAATTTACAAAGACTGGCCCATTCTTCGACCGCATCCTGGTTGGCAGAGACATGCACAACCTTATATTCTAAAACCTTTAAATGTATAATGGCCTAACAATTTATATCTCATATATTATGAATAAGGGTTTAAAATATTTTCAGAATCAATTCCAAGGATGGGATGATACATATACATTAGTGTAATGAAATGAATTTTAATAAAAAATGATTAAATTTAATTTTGAAGAGGATATTATTTTCTTTGATAACACTATTAAACTTATCATTTCATAAATATTTCCTAATCTATGTTATTATTATAATACTCATACTTTTGAATATAATTCCAAAAGCATACCTTGTTATCTAAGATATATTTTAAAAATAGAACATGATATATTAAACTTCATCTTTAATAATTTTATGTAATATTCTTAACATCTAGATAGTGAATATGAGAAAATATACTTAATTTATTTCATTAAATAATTTCAGCCTTTGGATTTTTGTGAGTTGTTTTCCATCACATATTTGTGTAAAAAAATAATCATAATGAACTTTTTTATAGATTGAAGAGATAAAATTACCTTTTAATGGATGATAATATCCAAAAAAGGATAGAATTTTATTCATATTATATTTAGATATTTAACAAAAACCAAAATGGTTATCAAAAGTTAAGATAATATAAATAAATATTCATATTAATAAACAATACATTAATCTCTAAAACCAAAAAATAACACCCAATGATAAACTTATAACAAAACATTAAATATTATCTTTAATACTCTTCCAATATATTTCTAAATAATTTCAAAATTAAAAAAATTAGCACATATTCTTCCATGATAAAGATAACATTTATCTTCAAATAATATTAATCACACTAAAAATAATATATAAAAATATATATGTCATAATCATATATTCTCCCAAAATATAATAATCTACCCAGAATCACCATAAAACTATAAAAAATCATTTATGTATCAAGATTTTAACTAGACATTTATTCATTAAATAAAATATCATCTTTGCTAATAGTATTCCATTTACCTTAACTATATCATGTTTCTAATATAGTGAACTTCTTAAAAATAATATTAATCACTTAGCCACTGAATAAAATTTCAATTTCATGGTTATCTAAACATACATTACTAAAATTTGATAATCCCTTATTCCAACTAAACATAATTTCCTCATCATTAAAGTATGTACTAACCTTAATTTTTTTTGTATTTATTTTCACTCATTTCCCTAAAAATAATCCTTATAAAAAAATTCACACTAAATCACATGTTAAACCTAAGGGTTTCATATGTCTCAATTGGAAGTTAAAACGAAATAAAAATTTAACAAAAATTCACGAATAACATTAAAATTACACAATATATCCTTCAAAGATATATATGCCTTTAAAATAATGATCTTTTTTAAACTTCTAAACCCATAATTGCATCCTAAACTCATAAACTATCTTTATTTAATAACTTCATAACTTTTAAATATATCTATACCCTACTATATGAAAATGGTCTCACTGGGATGCGAGAACACTGAGAGGGAGTGAATAAATATGGGATAACTATTAAAACTTTTAACCAATATTACCTTCTAACATGTTTAGTGGTTTGGTTTATCTTTCACTCTCTCTATATTATCTTCTGTAAGTGTAAATATAGATATGAAATAAAAAAAATCATAAGAGAACACAAATATTTTTAATGAGGTACACCTCTCAAAGGATAAGTATGTCCATTTTGTATGGTGATTTTTATCCAATACACAAATAGACTCCACTTTATTATAAAAGAAAAATGGAGATACAGTATGACATTGAACTCATTATCCTAGCACTGAACAAGTATAAATAGAGAGTAGTATTGTTTTCCCTTTGTAAAATATATTAGGATTGTACCACCTTAAATCATGATCACATGTGTTGACTTGAGTCCTTTCTACACATTGATAATTGATCTTCATCTTCATCTACATAGTAATTATATGGGCTTCCTTGATGTTATTTTGACTTATACACTATAGGAATATAATGTAAGCTAGATACTCTAATTATTCTTCAGTTTGTAGGAAATGTTCTTGATCTATAGCACTAGTTCATCACATTATATAACTTTGATATATTTGTAATTCACAACAGATGCAATATCCAATCAATTTCCTGACACTGTAATTTGCCTCTTTTAAATAAGGTTTTCTAATCTCAACTTTTCTTTAACGAGAATAATCATGTCAGATATTCTCCATAGAATAAACCCAGAATAAAACAATGTCTTCTTTTTTACAATATTGATAGATTATTAATGGGATCCAAATATAATGTTGTGTTTTTATAACAATGTAAATACATTTAGAAAAAAATTTCTTCTTCTTCATGTACCCTTAAAGTTTTCTATAAATAGGTGATGGTATATAGATCTATTATTCATAGACTCAATAGAGTATTATGGAAAATTCCTTCACAAAAAGAAAAGGTTAATTATTATTTTCATGCAAGTTTTTTTCCTAGAAATCTCTTTCATGGTGCTTAGTGTCTTATAAATTCCCTTTTTTATTTGAACAAATAAGAGCTCTTAATATATTCAATTGTGGATCTCATCTTAGTCCATCTATATTTATTGATAAAGATCATATCAATTAGCTTTGATATTCAAGTTTTTTTTTCAAGTTCTGATTAAAATTCAATGTTTGATAAATGTAGCGAGGTAATGAATATTTTTAATATCATAAAACATTTTTAAATTCAAAAACAAATATGTGGATTACCCTCTTATTTTTCAATGGTGATTAATATCATTCCTTATTTTCATAATTTACTACTTCTTTTTCATGTTCATACTTAAATAAAAGTGAGCATATCACGTGGATTAATATCACTGGATAGTTTCAGTTGAACCCCAGTAGGATCTATATCATCATGGAAATGAATCCATTTCCATCATAGAATCTGGTAGGATGATCTAGTGTATGATCATATCAAAATCTTGATCTAAGAATATTCATGAATACATTGAGTTCAATCTATCAATCTAGCATAATTACTAGAGAGTTAGATCTTAATCTCTGTCGAGTTCACTATATGAAGGTCAATAACACCATGTGAATATGTATCATCACAACTGTGTATGTGTACTTGGTTTTCTCAAGATCAATCATATATCTTATGTATATTTTTTTCGCCAATGAATAGGGGTACCATCATGGTTTCTATTACCTATATAAGGGTATCTTGTATTAGTGTTTCCCATGTAAGAGTCTCTTCATAGTTGCATAATGTTTCACATGCATTGAAAACAATGTGTATTTATTCAGATTATTGATATCTGACACATTATACAATCTATGTTTAATGCCTATGTTTTTTAACTTTGGAACAGTAATTAGGACATTATTTTCCCACATCGGAGTTTCAATTGTATTCCCACTGCTTAATAATTGTCTCCATGTCATCCCTATCTCGATCCAGCTCTAGGTTTCATCACCCAGAATACCTTGCATATAATCATATCACCTGGTTTCACCACACCCTTTATTAGTCCCCTAGACATCCTCTTATGCTCTATGCATTTTCCATGAACACACACCTATACATTCTCTATTTGGGTGCTACACTCATCTGCACTATTCTATCATGGATGGGTAGACAGGTTAGATCGCCCACATGGTTTATCCATTTCTAGCAATTTTGGGATTGATATGTCCAAGTTAGTTGGTCATGGATAGCGATTTTTTTTAATAAGTCCCACTAAATTAATAATTATTAAAAATTAAGTATGCTAAGAATTTTTATTCATAACTGAAAAAACACTAAAGCTTCTTATTTAAAATGTTCATCATGAGAAAAATATATATATTTTTCATAGCCTTTATTTATCCATGAATTTTTTTTAAAAAATACACATTAAATTCCTTATTACTCCTCCTAAAAATATAAATAATATTTTCTTAGTCTCCAATCAAATTTTCAAGAAACTGGATATTTTAATGGTATTTATCACTTGTGGAAATTTTTTTAGTAGTTATAAAACTCCATTAACACATTTCTTTAAACATAACACCAATTAAACAATCATCAATGTTATTTATTAATTCTTTATAAAGCATAAAATCCAAAAATAGATTCTTCAATCATCATCCGGTAATATTTCTAAATGATCTTTATACTTCACAATGATGGAACACCATAACACCATAAAATAACTCTTTATCATGAATCAATCAATTTACAAGAATTTCCATTAAAATAAAATGTAATATTTTATATATTTCGTTTTATCCTTATTTTTTTAACAAGTCTTATTAAAATTACCTTCAATATCCTAGATTCAAAGCTTCACTTAAATTTCTAAGGATAATATCTTGGCTTGGGAACTTATTATTTTCAATTGTTAAGTTATCCAAATCCAACCACCAATAAATTAAATTATATTCTGATTCTTCATCAATATATTGAAATCAAATACTCCTTTTACATTGACAAAAAAAATATAACACACCCAAAAAGTGGGCGGAACAGTATCACCCTCAGTATTATTTTACCAATACCAACATAACATTGCCTGTGAATATGTTCATCCAATTTTCACAAATGATTTCTTCTCTATCCCTTTATTCATTAAATTTTTTGTATTTTTATATCACCATTATTGATAAAAAATACAAATAATTATAGAATATAATATGTTATCATTTATTTTAGGTAATGTTCTATCATTCATCCCACTAAACGTCTATATGAAGCATGATCAGATTAGATAACATGAGGGTTAGAGTAAGAAAAAATGTATTTTATTTCAAAAAAACATAAAAAGACACCAACTTATACTTATTAACTTTCTATAATCCATTCCCTTGGATAAATTTTCACATGTATTCTGGTTGAATCATATTGATGTAAATTGATGTAAATGTTTCTATATAATTTCAACCTGAATTTCCTACACCCCATAGCACATAGATTAAAGACATCCAAGTAAAAAAAGTATGTTTTATTTCATATTTCCATAGAACATAAAAAAATATTCCTATTTTCTTTTCATTTTCTGAAATTATTTTCCACATTTTTTAATTAGTAAAAATTCTTGAATATGCTGAAATCTTGATATTTTTTTAAATGAAAAAACTCTGAAGAACTTTTTAGAATTCAAATGTGGATAAATTATCAACTATGATAATTTCCATAAAACGCTTCCTAAAAGGATTATCTCTTTCTTCACATAATCACAAAATATATGTTATCAAAATAGTCATTTATATTTCAATTGATAAATTAGGATAACATGGAATTATTTCATATTAGGAACATATATTCCATCCTACTACCCAATAGTTCTCTATTAGAGAATCAATATCACCTACAATTCCATGCATGTTTGAAATATGATATAATTAATTTATACTATAAGGTAGAACATCATTTTCTCCTTAGTATGAGTAATAATTCTAAAAATTTCTTCTCAATAATAAGACTCAATTAATTTTTGTTTCATATTTAACTATATTATTTGTTCTTCATTTTCAGGATTTCATAGTAATCTTTAGAATCATGGATAATTTTATTTTCCCTTTATATTGATTATTCCTCTCAGAAAAGTCAATAAAAACCTAAATCTTTTAATGAAAAGTTTATAATATTTTGGATTACTTATTCAAAAGTTGTTATTGTTATATAGTCCTTCGAATTGTGACCATGTCGTTTTCACATCCCATACAAAACAACTAAATTTTTTTGTCATCATTTGCGGATAACCACACATGAGATCCAATTTCTTCATATGTAATGTTTTTATTTCCTTTTGATTTTTATTTATATTTTAATTAATCCTATTTTCTTTCTCTTTAAAATCCAAATTCCAAACAATTATAAATTCATTTTTAATGTGTATATCTATCTTTGTTATTTCTGATGACCTCTAAGAATTTACTCATCCATACCAATATTATTATTTTATTACTATATTGATAAATATATTTTTCAATTATTATTACTACCATAAAATCTTTAATCGATGGATTTTTAGAAAAACATTATGTCATAGACACTAATGACACAAAAGGATCTTTTTCAATTTTTTGTACCACTGTTTTTTGAATTATTTTATTTTCTTTGATGATATTTTTCTTTCACCTTACTATAAAAGGATAACTTATTATCCTTATTCATAAACTTCCTAGGAATAATATTTCATAAAAATATATATTAATTATTTTACATGATATGATTATATTAGTTCCTCAATTTTATGGTCTTTTATTATTATTTATTACAGTTTCATGATTGATTGACTTATACATTCATTATTTTCACTGTGACCATTTTTATTGAAAATACCATAGATATCACAATGTTTTTCAATTATATTTGGGACTCAAATTATTTTTAATTTCTCTTATGGTATTTTATTCACATAGACTTATCTATCAATTGATTTTTGTTTTCTTTGTACTTTTTTATTGACATATTATACAATTAATTAGAAACCTTGCTCCCAACTTTTATCAGTACCAAAAATACCCCACAAAATTTGATCTTTTACTTTGTAAACAAATTTATTGATAATTTCTTTATTGATAATTATTTTTATTATCAATTAATAAATGTTACTTTTAGGGGAACATCTTTTTATACACTTACTTTTATCCATACTGGTTGTAATTCTTGGTTTCTAAGTGTTTTCCTTCACCATCATTTGAATAGATTTTGATTTCATATATACAAAGATCATAAAAATATTTATAGAAAAAATTATTTAAAAAATGTGGATGGAACCTTATTCTTTTTAGTGGTTATATATTAACAATTAAATTCTCTAAAGATTTTATTTCAACCATGAAAAGATATTTCAATAATGGGGTCCTCCTTTGTAATTTGTACGGGAACATATTTTCGTTCAACATGTTATAACAAATAAAATTGACATATTTGAATATTGCAAAAATTTAATTTCAATATCGAAGAATTTCATATTAATAATATAGTTTAAATTTTCCACTATATTATTTTTTTATTCACTGTATTTCTTGACTTTATCAACCTCATCATTTTCAGAAACTATACCATCTTGTTCTAAAAAATGACTACCGAAATCCCACCTCTAATAGGATAGTGGCTATTGAATAGTTCTGATTACGTATATCACACAAATGGGAGACATTAGCCTAATACACCTATACATGAGGACATATATCCATTCCAAAACAATGATTCTATGTGAAACCACTAAAACCATTGCATGCATAATTATATGATCCCACAATCAAAGTATGATAGTAAGTATGGAAAGGGAAAAATGTCCAAATAAAAGACCAACTAAAAACATCAGAGAGACGAAAATTCTCTAAATATGAGGACTATAATAAAATGAAAGCACCAAGAAAACACCTCAATCTGTCAAGATCTGGTTATTCTCCACTTTTTCCCTATCCTCATAGGAAACAATCTAATGGGTTTCTGTATATATAAGACATAACACATGAAGGAAGTCCTATTAGTGGGTTAGTATAAAAATAACCAAGAAGACTCTCTAAAATAATTAAACACAAATCATCCTAAGTACTTATCTCATAATAAATATATAATAATAAATTCATAACACAGAGAATACCAGATTTAATTTGGAAGGACACCATGCCTCTAGGTTGTCACAAAAAAAATCATCATCCATAATATTCTTCATGAAGAAATTCTAATTCCTTAAGAATTCACTCCATGATACATGTTGTAACCAGTGAAAATCATCCAAGGTTTCATGATCAATTGGGCCATGTCCTAGAAATCTCACTATTCTCCAAATATATCGACACTCATATAGGGGTTATAAATAAGATTGACGGGGGACATCACAAACCCCATCTGGATCAACACACTATGAATGGGATCACATTACCATGATACTGTTAACCCTACTAAAATGGAAGAGTAGATAGAGGATAAATTCCCTACTCAATGTGGTCATGTCGATACCACAGACCCCACCAAGTGTAAAATGTGATAGAGGATCACACTCCAATCTCACGGGGGGATACTAATTACTCTCTATGAGACTCATCCTCTAGAGTATATCATATTACTAATATGTGGATATAATTACACACTATATCTTTGAGGTAATGGACCAAAAGAACACACTCAAATAGTGTTGTACTAAACTAAATAAATAAATTTATATAAAAACCCTCAAAAGTGGGTACGTATTATGTTCTAGTGGTAAACAATGTGTTTAGTCAACCCTCTATCTGACTGTGTGGTTCTAAATAATACAACATGCAAATATCCAAATACATGGAATGTATGATTATAAAACAGTAATTATAGATCACCAATAATCTCTCCTATATTATCTTTTCATTTTTAGTGTACTACTGTCTATTCCCATGTGTCAACCAATGTATACAAAGTCATGCCCATGTATATTTGGTTTTGTCAACGTACTTGGTCTACCCATTCCCATGTATCCTTCACGACGCACTCCATGATGTTGATAATGTATCACATGGTGTGTGAATGGGACACATGGAATGTGATATTTTACTCACTGTGAAAACCCAAGTGCTATAGCCAGGGGTTCCCACATGGTGTGTAGCACCGAAATACACACCCTATAATATGGGAGATTTCAAATCCATTAGGATCCCATAAATTACATAATTCAAATATCCAAATCCACAATTCCTTCTAGAATCCAGGTATTAGAGGTTTCCTAACCTCAACATCTCCTTCTTTCCAGATGTTGGTCCTCGATATGCTCCGAAAATGATCTTTCAAGATGACCAGTAAACATTATGATCCTCTTTCCTGTATCCTTCATAGTAATGGAACTCTCATTTTGATCTTATATCCTTCCTCCATGAATCATCCAACATCACTATCAATACTCAAATATCAATGTCTATATCAAGTCATACTTGTGGTATTAATCCATTCCACCAAAGAACTGTCACATAATGATCAAATACTGGGTAATAATCAAACTACAGTCCAAATTAATTACCCATGATAAAAACACAATGTAATGGTGGAAAAAACCATAGGTTATGAGGCATTTCCAAGGATTTTATGCATAATCCGGTTTAAATTGAGATGTTATGTCACTTCATAAAATAAAATAAGTAAAATTAGATAATTTATTTATTTTATTACTTCCTTTATCATGATTTTTTTTTAAAAAAATGCATGATATAGAAAAAGGATCTATCGTTACTAGGGTAAAAGCTTCTCTCTTAAGTCAATGGTGCCCTCGTATTTCTGATATGGTCCTCTATTCCGGAGTTATTTAACTTTTTCTGGAAAACAATACACAAATCATTTTAATATAATTAATATTCTTTAAAAATTAATTATATTCACACCAATCCTAAAAATCCCATGTCATCTCATATCCTAGATATAAAAATAATCCATATAATTTGGAAAATAAATTCTTGAAAATATTGAATCGTTACATTCTCCCTGCCTTAGTGATTTTCGTACAAAAATGTTAAAACCCTAAAAGAATATGAGGGTACTTGGGTCACATATGTGTCTCCTACTCCTAGGTTAACTCCAAAATATTATTATGTTTTCACCAGACTTACACTAGGGGGATGTATCTCCCAAGAAGTATCTCATCCATCCAATCCTATATCTTCACCGTGTACTCTGTAAAGTTATCAACATTCGTGATATCCATCTCACCCCAATCGATAACAATTGATGGTTTCCAAATGTACCACCTTATATATAACATGTGGAAGGAATTATTTACACAGTCCAACTATGATGGTAGATCCAAGAAGCTTTCAACCTCTACAACTCTATATAGTAACTAGAATGGGCCAATAAACCTCAAAGATAGATTGATTCCCTGGATAAATCTCCCTAAGCCATTTCAGGGTGAGACCCCTATGAACACACATTCTCCCTCATGGGACTCCAAAGGTCTCTGTCATCGGTCCTCCTAAGACTTATGATGGCTCTTTGGAGTCTTTATCCACTCCTTCATGATCCACACCTTCTCTATAGTAGATCACTCCAACTCTGGTCCCATGGGTGCTAACTCACCAGGGTCAGTCCAATAATTTGGTGACCTTCACGGTCTCCCGTATAAGGCCTCAAATAGTATTATACCAATGATGTAATGGTATATGTTTTCACCAAGTGTAGTTGATCATCCCGACTATAACCAAAATCCCTCATGCAATCCCAAGCATGGAATCCAATACATGAATGGTCCACTCATTTTTTTGTATATGTGGGGGTGAATTGCTATGCTGAAGATCAAATTAGCCCCAAAGTCATCCTCAAATCCAATCCATTATCACAAAGTGTAGAGAGAATCATGGTATGAACAATCGCCGAGTTAACTCCATGGATATGGAGTATCATTTGCATGTATAGGCATCCCAACATCTCTACCAAGCTGTTCTCTTGAACATCTAGGATGTAGACTGCATTAGTGAGTCATTCTAAAATAACCAAGATGAAATTGTGTCCATTGGAAGTATGTGGTAACCACATAAAATATTATATGAATATCCCATCCAACTTTCACTATGGTATCGCAAGGGGTTGAGCTAAACTCATCAGAACCTGATGATTAGCCATTAGTTTCTAAAAAGTGAGGCACAAAGAGACAAAAAATTCAAAAAAAATCATTATTCTTGGCCACTAAAACTAACTTCATAGGTCCTGGTACATATTTTACACACCTATATGTACCAAGAAATGGGATGTGTGAAATCCCTCATCCCCTCCTCCTACAATTCCAATTGAACCATCAAATTCCCTCTTAAAAAGATATAATTCTTTCTACCTTCATAATATCCATCAAAACTCTGTCTAGTAGATATCTACGTACATAAGGTCTAACAGTTGGTAGATATATTCTATGTGTCTTCAACATTCTCTAAATGTATTAGGGTAACAACCATTGGATAATGATATAAAGCATTATCCTTGATCTCTAAGGGCACCTGCAATGTGGTTAACAACTCCAATTCACTATTCAACAACTAATAACAAGATCACTTACTGAGAGACTCTTCCACCAAATTTCACTTCCAAAACGTATACAAAATATCAAAGTCATAATCTATTAAGAACTATAGCCATCAAATATATCTAAAGTTAGTAAACTTATGATAGAATATATAAATGAGAATGTTTTGGTCAAATAAGAAGATAATCTATGTACACATTATGTAGGTTCACAAAATCTTTATCTCATACACAACCACTACTTTCTCAAGATTTCTGATCTTTTAATTCTACTCATGTGGTCTCAACTGGCATAAACTCTGGGAAATCGCCATCTACCTCTTCACAAGAACACAACCATGCTTGGTCCTTGATTCATCCCAGAACACTATGTACTTGACACCCTCCCCTAAAAACCATAATATGTGGTTGTTTTTCAACCTCTTCCATGACTCATCAAATCCAAATTGGAACATTTCCATAAAAATGAAAGGTTACCAGT
Source organism: Viscum album (assembly GCA_963277665.1). NCBI lineage: Eukaryota > Viridiplantae > Streptophyta > Magnoliopsida > Santalales > Viscaceae > Viscum > Viscum album. Next base: position 828,085 of record CAUJRU010000310.1, on the reverse strand, counting down.
TTTTGGTCCAATATTATGAGGTTGCTTACACTCTTGGTAAATCATGTACAAACCTATGATTTTACCCTATTAACCCAAGAAAACTCCACACCATAGTAACACTCTTGGGTGGTTCCAAATATATAACCTCTTCAACCTCCTCCAGGTCCACCTCCACTCCTACCTCTAAGATGATGTGTTCAATGAATTGGACCCCTCAAATCCAAAACTAAAAATTTCAGATATTCTCATAGAGTCGGTGCTCTCAGAGTGTTTTCAATACAATCCCTAATTGTCTCATGTTCTCTTCCTCTTACACCCATTATACTAGGATATCATTTATAGGGACCACCACAAACTAGTCTATGAAAAGCTGAATGGTACTATTCATGATTCCCATGAACACTTCTAGGGTGTTCGTCAAACCTATGGGAATAACCATGTACTCATAGGTATTATAGAGACATTTAAATGTCTTCATCATTATATTTTAATTTTATAATTCCATCTAGTGATATCCTAATATAATTACAATATACAAGAACCATTTCACCCCTCTCAACTAATCAATGAGGTCATCAGTCCTTTGTAGTGTATAATTACTCTTTATGGTCACCTTTTTCATTTGTTTGTATTCCGCACAGCACCTCAAGACCACATCTAATGTCTTGGTTAAAATTCTTGAGCTAAAATGGGGGAAAATATGTTTAAAAAATCCCTTTCTTGTAAGTCCTATTCCTACTCTCTCTGCCCATGAAGCTTTGTGGTAGCCATATGATATGCTGGTGAAGATATCAGGGTCATCTTGAGGTGTATGTCAATATATAATTCTAGGTCACGATGGGGATGTAAGCTTAAAACGTCCTCTATAAAGACATTCTCATACACTGCCACTACTACAGTGAACTGGTATCCCGTAGAATCCACCTCTAAATGTGTCATTCTAGCCAACTCGGGAGTAATTTGTTTCACTCTCCTATGATAGATATCATCCTACTATACGAATGTTTCCTTTTCACCAATAAAGTAATCCCTAATCCCATCACTGTAGACACACCACATCCTCAGCTAAAATAGTTTAATGGTCATGAAATATTGATTTCCATTCCATACCCAAGATGACATAATAAGGCCTCATTGCTTCTACACAGAGATCCCATAAAAGTAAAATCATCTCCAATCATTGAATAGAACTATTGGTTGATGTTTTCAATTGTTGATCCACTTATTATCAAATCCACCAAGCGTAGGGGTTGAGCTAAAGGCTCAACCAGAAACTCCAAGTCACAAACCAAAGAAGGGGAAATAAAGGAATGACTTGATCCTATGTCTATCAGTAATATAGTCAAGGTATAAAAGACACAGAATATAAAAGTTATCATAACTGAAGCCTCATGGTTCAAGTCCTCCAGGGACATTAAATTTACTCCTCCCATACCAATATCTCCCTAATCCTAGTGTTGACAACCTCGGATGGTGGTGGTAATTGGTCAAAACTCTTACCAAATCCTACTATTATGCCAACCCATCAGCCAAATATTCATCCACAAAAACTACCACCCCAATAAATATATCTCAATATTAGTGGTCCCTCAACTTTCTCTCGATCAATTTTATGATGGGTCAGAGAATCTCAAGTCATATGTCTTCGACAGTCATAGGAGAAACACTGCCTCTCTCTCGGCTAATTGGATACATCTTGAGGTCCCAACACCACAGGACCTCTATCATGGGATAATATCTAGAATCATATAGAATTTCTAGATCCCATGTGAATTTCATCATCTGCCTACCATCAATGTATCATCTCTTCAGTTCCCACTACCTAAACCCACATCTTGTGCCTGGTCTTCAAGTAAGATCTCCACCCCTAAGACCTCCCCAAGAACCCCATTATAGGTTGGAATAAAAAGAGATGTTAATAAATCCATAAAATCCATTTTTAATACAAAATCAAAAGTTCATTTTATGAATAAAGGATCCCAAACAATATTAATGGTGTATCCTGAGAGATCAGTAAACCTTGTGGAATACTCCAACATAGTAAAAACTACCCTTATGCAAATGATAAATCTTTGAGATTAAAAATGATCAAAACAAGTCAAGATATAAATACTCCTTGAAGATATCCTCGATGTATTACCAATAGAGATTTGTATCATTGTGTGAATGACTCACTAAAATCCACCATCACCCAAAAGATATCGGAATAAGACTCACAATGAGGAACTCCATATAATCTATAGGCATCATCACAAGGTGTAAAATGTGAGTGAAGACCTCTAACTCTACCTCATACACCTAGGGGTTTGGATAACCATGAATCCTAGGAGGTCAGAACATCTAGAACTCATGCAGTTTTCTCAGTCTATGTGTATAATCTATTGGCACTACCAACACTATCTTCTGCTCAATGGGTGGTAGTAATCCACGAAAACCACTTAGAGGTGTTACATCTAGCACAATACCCAGTACTAATGCCTTGTCACATAGGAGATCCTCCTCATGATCACTCAATGATGTCATGGAAGGTTTTATTCATCATGTAATTATAAAATAAACAAGATGTACCATGATCAAAGTGTATGTCTAGGGAGCTAACTCAAGAAGGACATGGAAATTAAAAACCATCACTATAAAATGTATGTTCCATTTATTTCACAAAAACCAATTTCTATATGTACTGAGTTGAAAAGAATGTAATATGAGTTAGGGTGAATAGATACATTAGATGCCACACCAAAAATAGAGTCCCTTCCCAAAAATCTGAACAGAGAACAGATAACAGTGTAGCCCAAAACCAATCTCCTAGACTGTGGTCCTAATGTAGAACTGAATACTCTGATACCACTCTTTCATAACCATCCTAGTAGGTTTTGAATTGTTACTACCCCCAGCCCACCACTAATAATCCAAGGGAAAAGAACCGACACCGAGTAGGAATATTACACACATGGGAGGAATTAGCCTATTGTACCTAAATACACACACATAAATTTAGGCCCTCAAACGTCTCAAATCTAAAACAACAAAAAACATTTCATACATACCTTTTTGATCACATAATTTGAGTACAATAAAAATGTACTAGATACTAAACATGGTAAAAATACACGCACAATCAAAATCTAAAAAGATTCCAACATGATCTAAGGGTGAGTAATACAATAAAATGAACGAACCTATAAAATACATCAGGTTTTAATGCTAAAGATTTTCTCAACCTCCTAATTTTCCTCCTAGAACACCATCAAATGGTATGTCGTCCACATAAGACATGGCCTGTGTGGAAAGAGCCGATGTATGGGTGAGTATAACAATACCTAGTAGGATACCCATAAATAACTAAACATGATGAATCATGAATAATAATCTATTAAAAAAGATATAAAATTAAACTCATAACAAATTGAAATCCAAGATATTCTTAGGATGGACTCTATGTCTCTAGGAGGTCAAAACCAAACTACCAACCACATGATTATAATTTAGGAAATGACCATACCCAATGAATTTTCTCCAAGAAACATTCTATCACCAAAGACACGCATCCAAGAGTTCATGTTCAATTTGGAAACACTTAATAAATCTCACTAGTCTTAGAAGACCTCGATCCTTATATAAGGGGACACGCCTAAGACTGCTAGGGGACACCACGAAACCAATTTGGTTCATCCCTGTATATAAGGGACCATATTCAAATGATACCATGAACCCTACCAATACATCCTTTTAGATGGTGGATCAAAACCCTAACCAAGGAGGACATTCTGATTCCACAAACCCTACATAGGTAAAATTGACGATCTAGGATCAAAATCTAGTAACATTGATGGACTCCCAATACTCTATCTAATAATCATCTTCTAGATAGTATTAAAATCATAATATGTGGGAATAATGATAGAGTGTACCATCAAGGTAATGGAGAAAGGGAATGCACTCAACTAATACTAGTCCAAACTAAAGAAATGAAGGACTAAAAATACTCAAAAAGTGGGTACACTAAGTGTCCACACAAACCCTGATTTTCATGTGTGGTGATGGCTCACAAATCACGTAAATATTGAAATACATGATGTGTAGGATTAGTACACAACTTTTTTGGATTAACAGATTCTTTTTCATTCCATCTTCATGTGCTCGTTTACCATTGGTTATTCCCATGTACCGACCCTTTTACACATGGTCGTTCTAATGTACAACATGATGTTTCTATGTACTTTTCATTCCCATTCCAATGTATATATTGAGATACACACTATGAATCCAAGAATGTATCACACATCATGTGATAGTTTCACACAGTGTGTGTTGATTTACTCACCATGGAAACACTAGAGTTATATCCAGGGGGTCCTATACTACGTGTAACACAATATTACATTTCGTGCAACATGGAATTTTTCAGTTCTTTTAGGATACCTTACACATCATAATGTCCATCACAGAATCCACCATTCTCCCTGGAATCTATTGATCATAGTTTATCCGACTGTACAATCAACCACTCACCATACTCTGATCCTGAATTTGTTCAAATAATAATCCATCAAGATGATATATCCTAAACATGAACCTCCATCATGTGACCTTTGTGGTAATGGTACTCTTTTTCTGATTTAGTCTTTTCCCACCTTAAATCATCCACCATCACTACTAATCCTCAAATTGAAACCACAATCGCAATCATTACCCATGATATTCTTCTATTATGCTGAAGAATGGTCATGAAATGATTAGATTTTGGGTAATCATCAAACCATAGGCCAAAGTAAACACACTCAATGAACTTTCAAATAAATAGAGGATAAAACTACAAGCCACATGATTTTATGAATAAACCTTATCATTTTTTCATTCAGCCTCAATCCATTGACATTGAATCGATGAATGATGTTAGATAGATCAAGATTCAAAAATAAAAAAAAAATCCATAAATGAAAATCTACAACTTATGTTGGAATCAATTCTTGTTCATGAAATTGATATATACTCGACTGGGATTAAAGAATGGGATAGAGATCACAAATTAAACATCCTACATGGATTTTTCATAAATCCCCAATGCAGAATGGTCTTTCATTTCATTCATTGGAATGATTCATTAAATTTTATGGCACAATGATCATAGATATTATTTCGTTCCTCATGATCCTCAAAGGATCCTCTTCAATGGTTCCTCTCAAACCCTAGGTTATGCAGCTAACCCAATGTATTTAAAAATTACCATGTTTAAGCAGAGGATATTGGTCAATGTGCCAAATAAATTAAATTAAATCAACTAATTGAGTTTTTTATTACCTCCACTCCCATGATGATTTTTTCACAAACACTTGATTCCCAAGATGTTTCTATAATACCTTGGGCAAAACCCTTGTTCATAACTAAACAATGCACTGCGGTCCCTATTAAGGGATTATTCCTTGTTTTCTCAAAAAAATTATGTTTTTGATATTAATAGATTAAATATTTTCAAATAATAATTATGGGAACACCAGGCCTTGAAAGCACATTCCATCTCAACACCTACATCTAAAAATAATATATATAACATCAAAAATTATTATATTCTAAAATGAGATTTGTTACAATCATAATTAATATTTTTATACTCATTTATTGAGTTTTAAACATCCTTGATCTTATTTTCCTTGACTTCCATATAAACCAGTTTTACTTTAGTGATTGAATTTTTCTTATCATACAGTGCATGGAACATTTTTTGAAGGGTATAAATAGCCTAATAATTATTCAGGATTTCCTCAAACAAATCCTTCTCAATATTTCATTATGTATCATTATGATCTATGATTCTTGTACTTTTATCATTACACTATTTTTTGAGATCTCTGCACATCTTCACCTTCACTGCCACTTATTTATATATTTTTTTGGTTTCTTCATCGATATAGGTGATTTTTTTAAGAAAATAATGAAGTATATTTTGACATTATTCTTTCACATGTGTTCTTATATCTTCTATTGGATAGTATTGAAAAAAATATTTGATACCTCTTAATCAACTTCTAAGGTATAAAGGATGGTCATTTTTCTTTGTAGTATTTTGAATTACTATTCCATTTTATTAAATGTTATGAATATATTTTATAAAATTAATTAATGGGAAATCATCTATATAATCTTCTTTATAATATATGGAAACTATATTATTTTTTTAAAATCATTTTCTTTCTACTCTATAGGGTCTTGGAAGAGAGGAAATTATGGTCAATGGTTGATATAATTCCTCAATAAATTTAGTAATGGTTTTAATATAAATGAATAAAATAGAGTCTAATAAAAGAAAATACCATAGAAGGGAAACCTTATATGATAAAAATTAAAAATAATCACATGGGGGTGTGACCAAACTAAAAGGTGTGAATCAGTGTGGGATAACATATTAAAATTTTGATTCAATTTGTTACCTCCTCACTTGTTCTGTGATTGGATTTCTATTTCTCTCTCTTTATATTATCTATGGTCATTGTAAATGTAGACATGGAATATAAATGTATTATAAGATAGAACTTGTATTATTAATGAGGTTTACCACCCTAAGCATTACTATGTCCCCAATGTATAGTGATTTTTATCCCACACACACATTGGTTTCTTTTTATTTTCAAAGAAAGAATGAGAAATGGGTATGTCCATGAACTAATTATCCCAACACTAACCATGTATAAATAAAGAGTTTTATTTTTTGTCCCTTTATAAAATAGATTGGGATTGTTCCACCATGAATCAAGATCACATGTGATGAATTGAGTCCTTTCTAGACAAAAAAAAAATTGTTATTCTTCTTCTCATGTAGAAATTATAGGGTATTCCCCAATGTTTTATGAATTCTGCAATATAAAAATATATTACATAATGGATACTAAGACCCTTATTTAGTGAAAAAATAGTTTTCTTGATGTTTATCACCAAGTCGTTACATTCTCTCACATCGATATATCAATAAAATTCTATAGATATTGTATCAAATTTATCTCTTAACATAGTGATATTTCTATTTTTAATCATAGTGCCAAAATTCATCTTTTACATCATGTGAATAAATAACATGGGATATTGTAATTCATATAAACAATGTGTGGAAATACTATTTTTTCTTCATTAAAGTATGAAATACTTTATGGGATATAGATATAATATTTTTATTTTATAGTAGTTTAAATAAAATAAGATATTATTCTATTATTCTTCATTTTACCCTAAAGTGTTACATGAATATGTGATAGTACGTCAAATTGGTATTCAAAAAATCAATATATTTTCTTAGAAAATTCATTTATGAAACCATAAGTCTCATGGTTCATCTTTGTATAATGGTGGTTTGGGGAAATATCCTTCAAGAACATGAGTGCATCATAGATAATATATTTTTTATTTGAATAAAATAGAAAACTAAATATATTAAATAGTATATCTCAGCTCTATCCCTAGAAATTTTTATATAAATTGACTCTCTTGTGTGTCTGATATTCATGCCACTTCCATGATCTTATTAAAATGTCACTTCTGATAAAATCGATGAGTAAATGAATGTTTTTAATATCATCCAAGATTTTTGTATTCAAAAAATTCTTACATGGGTTCCCTTATTATTTTTAAAAGATGTCGATAATTATGGGGTCTTCATATGATCAGGTGCTTCCTTTACAAGTTTAGACACACATGAACGAATGTATATCACTTGAATTAAAATCCATTATCACATTAATTCTTCTTTAGTAGAATATATATCACCATGTAAACACATGTGTTCCCATCATAATGTCATGTAAGATTATTCATTGTATGATCATATCCAACTCACAAGATCATAAAAATCATAAAGACCTTGGGTTTGATCTATGGATGTTGAATGATCAATAGAGATGAAGAGAGTTGGATGTCCTGAGTTCTATACATAAAGTTCTATCAAAACATATATAAAGGTACCCCGCCACTGCACAAGAGATGTCATTTATCTCAATCTCACTCACATATCTTACATCATCGTTTCTTTCCCATTACATAAGGGTTCCGAAATGGTTTCCATTACCATCATTAGGGTAAAAACAAAATGGTTATCAACAATAGTTTTGAATTGTATTTCTTTAAGGGTTTCTAGATTATGAAGAGAATTTTGTTTCAATTGGGTAGTCATGATCAGACACATAATAAAACCATTTCCTATGCATAAATTTCTTAATGTGTAAAAATTAAATACCTGATGCTTTTCCCATATTATATTTTTTATTAGATGGTATGCAGTTAATAAATTCTATACTTCATCCCTATATCAGGTTGGAACTAGTTTTTGGCACATGGAACACCTTTCACACATGCCAATCACTATATCACACCTCACCTTTGTGTAATCCCTATGTCACCCTCTTGCATTCACTTCCCATTCCATACACACACACAGACACAAACACACACACACCTATACACATTCATCTAGGTGCTATGGTCACCTACTCACTATCACCATAGACAACTGGATTGGCTATCTCTTCCATGTGTTTGATTATGTTCCCAAGAGTGTGGGATTGATTTGATTGGGTCTACTAGGTATGGTTGGCCCATTTTTTAATACTGGACCACCAAATAAATAATTTTTAAAAACTAAGTATACCAATAATTTCTCACCATTTATTCCAAACCACAAAAGTGTATTCCTAAAATTATTTTCATGACAAATATGAATATATTTTTCAAGGCCTCCATTCTCCTTTTAATTATTCTACATAAACCCTTATAAAATTATTCACTACTCATGAAAAAATATATTATCTTTAATTTCTTTTCAATCAATTCCTATTGAAAATAAATATTTTCATTGTCTTATTCACTTATAGTAAACATTGTGATAGTTTTAAAACTCCATTAACACATGAATTTTAATTTAAAATATGTTAAACAATCATCATTGCTATTTATTAATACTTAATCAATCATCAAATTCAATAAAATCATCAAAAAAATTCATGTAATAATATTTTTAAATAATATTTGTGATTAATAAGGATTGAATGCCTAAACACCCTAAAATACTACTTTTCCAATAATGAATAAATTTCCAATAATATCTATTTGTAAAAGCTACCATAATTCCCATATATCATGTTGTCACATCCTTTTCCACACAACGTTGGACAAGTGACTTCAACATCCAAGATTCAAGGCATCACTTCAATTTCTATGAATATTTTCTTGTATTTTGAACTTCTTATTTATAATTATTAGGTTATATAAAACCAATTTCTATGATATTATAATATATTAAGATTATTCTGCCACATATTTACATCAAATACTCATTGTAATTTTATAAATAACACAACACACAAGAAGTGGTCCCAACACTCTAATACCTGCTATGAGTCCTCGAGACCCATACACTCGGATATTGTGCTAAAAACATATTACCTACATATTTCGTTTATACAAACCTAAGTGACACAATTTTAACCATACATAATTACAAAATCAATTACCCAAATTTAGAAATTTATATACATAATAACATTAATTTTTATAGTTTTAGAGTTTCATGAAAACCCCTTTTACGTGTCTAAACTCATGTCTTTCTAATAAAATGAAATTTTTTCCATTATAAACATAAATATTTGTTCCATAATATGACATCAAAATATCCCACAAAATTATCCTAACATTATATATTTTTATAAATATCTTACATAAGATCATTATTCATAACGTGGGGTAAAGAAAACATAAGAAACAGTGAACTTAGAGCTCTGTAAGTGTAAACATTGGATATATAAATATTTGAAAATAAGTGAGAATATGATAAGAATAAATCTATGAGAGCAAGATCATAAAATATGATCTTTGTACCTATTCAATAAAATATCATTAATAATTATTTGAGGGATAAGTCTTTTTAGTAAAAATTTTAATAAATCATAAGAGTGTGGAATTATAAAAAATTAATCAATAAACATGTTTACATTATATAAACATAAGACATAATTTATTTCATAAATGTAAGAATAGAAAATCATTTTTTAGTCAAGGATCACTTACATGACAATCACATTGGAAAAATTCCCCTAACAGATTGGATTCACTCCCCATTCCATTATTGACTTAGTTAAGGCTCACTTCATTCAATATCATAGTTGAAAGAGTCCCTTACTAAACTAGGTTCACCCACCCTTTAATGTTCATATTATCATAGGATATAGATATCCTTAACTAATGAATTTGAGGTGAAGTGATTGTAGGGTCCTGAAAAAAAATCCACAAAGGAGAATGAGAATCCCCTTAATTTAAAAGTGTATTCTACCAAATTTCCCCCATGGAATTGGGAAAAAATGTTGAAAATACTCAAATTTCAGCCAAAGAAAACCGGTCCGTGTACCGGTCCAATGTTGATGGTATGTGGCCGGTTCAGTATGCCATCCCCTCCGTGGACTGTTTTTGTTTGCAGAACTAAGGCGGGGATCCTCTACGGGCACGAAATAGGACGAGCGTAGGCCGGTCCACCGTCACGAACCACCCCATCCATGAACCATGTCAACTGGCACAGACCGTGTGTGCTATCGTTCGCCAGATGGAGACAGAACCATGTGCGGCCGCAAAGCACTCCCCGAACTAGGTTGGTTTGCGGGGAAGGTGCATTCAATTCCCCCACGAGTTGCAAATTGACCAAGTCATCTGTAAACTGGGTTTCCAGTCATGGGCCTCTGAAGAAGGTGCTGCATGAATACAGATACATCTCTTTCCCCACTGTATAAAAGGAGTTAGAGTGGGAGAAGAGAGGGATCAATCAGATTCAGGTGGAAGGATTTCAACGGAAGAAGCTTAGGATTTCGCAAACAGCGAAGTTCCAATTCGCAAACCAGAACAGGTATGAAACTGGGAACAAATTAATAAGGAACCGAAAAATGCATAACAAATTGGTGAACCATGAACTAAAAATAAAACGAAAAGGAAGATTTCAAGCCATGGCCCCACCGTGGATGTACCTCCAGTGGACCATGGAGTATATTCCCCTTTTTCGATCGGACACACCACGTAGCACCCTCCTACGCGGGCAAAGCCCGGACCGACGAACCCCCAACCGTCATCGCCCCTGGTCGTCGTTGCTCGCGTCGACTATGTTGCGTACCAACCTTGTACACGGACCGAACCCGAAGCCACGTACCACCCTAGTATGCGGGATTCCTATCATTCTACGCACCACCCTAGTATGAATATGGATTCTCCATCCATGTAGCACCCCCCTACGTGAAGGACGCCACTCCTCATACACCTATGTGGCCTGCCAACTCCTACGGTGTTCCCATTCCCGGAGTCAGTTAAAATCCTTCAATTCGGGCCTGATCCTTTGTGATCCCTTCAGTGGTCTATTCATCGGCCCCAAGATAAGGCCTCTACCGAAGCCACCAGATCTGTATGATGCAATATCCAGGTGCATTAGGGTGCCACTTTGAGTTCACATACCCATGGTAGGTGAGAGAAAAGGGGTTGCTCCGGCCCTTGAGAAGGTTCCCAAAACACGCAGGGTTCACATACCCACAGTAGTGCGGGGTCCAATCCCGGGAGTCCCCTTTCTGCCTCTCCATTTTCCAGGAGTAGGGGACCCTGCTTGCATTTCCTTTTGACACCAGCGGTGAGTAATTCTCCCCTCTTCTGGGAGTGACATGGAAGCCTCCTTGGTGTAATCCCCTAACCTTTCATGCAAGAGGTAGCTCCCATTCACCTCTATACTTCCCCAGTGCCAAGGAACAAGAGGGGAGATAGACACATGGGTACCCTTTCCCTCTCCTGCTATGCTTTGTCACCATCGGGCCTCCATCCTGAAGTAAGTCCCAATCTCCATTTCTCTGGGCCACTCCATGCATAAGCCCCACTCCGCTTCCCATGGACTCACCTTTCACGACGTGATAGTTAGGTCTCTATTGCCTCTTGTTTCTCACACCGAGCACGACTCACGTGGGCTTAGAGTAAGCATCGACCATGGCACCATCTTTGTCCCGCATGACATTAAACTGCATTCCAATCCAGCGGTAAGCCATTCTAATCTCTCCCAATATATGAGGACTTCGATCCATGTCAAGGAATGGTACATAGGAATCCTCCACTTGGTTGAATCCCACCACCCATCGGACCCCCGGTCCATCTTCACGTCGGTTCTGAAACACCACCTCCTGTAAACTACGAGGACTTTGGTCCATGTCAAGGACTAGTACGTAGGAAGCCTCCATGAGGTTCAAGCCCACCACTCGGTCATTCCAACCCATTAAAATCGGATCGAAAACTCTATGGTATGTCGTAGAGTGTAAGCCACATTATTCATACCACATGATGTTATACTGCACTACCGAACTATGTGGATTCTGATTCCTCTCATGAGGATATTTAAGAAGCCTGTATCATAGGTTCGATCGAAACGCTCAATTCATTACCTATCCCCATGGATGAAAATAAACTCTAGAGTGCCCAGTTAAAAGGCTTCAAACCAGTTCCATCTCAATGAGTACAAACTCCTCGGAGTCATTAATCCAACTAGGGATGGTAAACCTCAGGCCTAAATGATTCTGAAACACTGCGTTTAGCTGACCATTGCCAACCATAAGTAATCTATGGATACTATGCTTGGGTATAAAACAATGATTATCGAACATATGATTATATCTTAAATCTATAAAAGAGTCCCAGAAGAGGGAATTATCCCCCCCCCAAAGGGTAAGATGAGCCCAACTTCCCATCCTCTCGACCAATGTGAGTTCTTAAGCATTGTTGGCCAAATCACCCAGCGAACACCTGCCTTTGGAAAGTACTTCCAAATATCGTTGGATATGGAACATTTGGGTGTTTTGAAAATAATATCGATATACCTGACCTTAGCAATTGATCGGAGATCAGCCCTCCATGATATCGACATTCGGGCTCGTCATTCCATTCGATCTAATTCATTGTGAAAAAATGGTGAACCCGATGTGAATCTTTAACCAAGAATGACAGATTTAACCTAATCCCACTCTGTCCCCCTTATACTCACAAGGAGGTCCAAGAATGGTAATTAATTACACATGGGATCCTGATATGATTCTATGACGGGTTTATAATTTGTATTTGTTAAAATATTTTACAGGTACCACTCAGAACTCCCTTCGATCCAATGGAATCATGGAGGAACTCATAGGTGCGCGCTTCAGGCTACGCAATGTCCAGACTTCATCACCAACAAAGGACACCATCACAGAGTCAGCATCTTCAATGCTGGGTTTTAGATGCGCTGATCTGAGAGTACCACCTGAATGGTACTCTCCCGATGATGGAGGGGCCATGCACGTCCTCCAATCTATCAAGACCCACCAGTATCTTTCCCAGGAGTGGCTGCGAAAGTAGAACCAGACGGCTGTTGTTTCCATCTCAAACCATTTCAGGAGTCTATCCACAGAACAAGAAAACACGTACCTTTCAGGAGTCTATCCTCGGAACGAGACATTGCGTACCTCCCTTATCTTAGGGAAGTGGATGAGGTCGACACTGAAGACTTCATCCCTGATGAATGGGGGTTCCTCTCTAAGGCCCCCACTAGAAGACATCGTCGTAGTTACACCATGACTTTATTCCCTCATGCTAAGGAGTATTTTTCCTTGAGGATCCAGGCCTAGGCTCCCTGAGCTCCGGCACCTTGGACTGCCCAACGAGGGCGGAAAACGTACAACCAGGGACCGGCCATCACCCTTGTCCCTAAGGAGGAGCTCCACTGCCCTGTCATGGAGATGTATCATGAGCAGACACATACACCTACCCGCTCCTTCAAATCCCTCCATCCAGACATGGAGGCATCACATGAGCAGACACACATCCCCGCTGAGCTCCATCAAGCCCGTCACTCACACCGGACAACACCTAGTGACAGGCACCTTCCCTGCCCAGGGTCGTGAAGCCCACCAACCAGCCGTGGTGGAAACCCAACGCTTGTAGAACCAGTTCCTAGAAAATGATACTAATGCCTACCATCCTGATATGGTGTATATCAACAAATCCCACCATCCAGATATGACGGAAATTAATAGGCAGGCACATCTCTCGGCAAACAAAGGCCACTGACTCGATATGGTGGTGAACCAACATTTGCATGGCCAGCTCCCAGAGGATGCATGTAAATTCTGCCATCCCAATGTGGTGGAAAAAGGAGAGATAAACTGACATATCCCGGCATAGGGGTAGATTCATTCACCATCCCCAACACAGGATAATTTTCAATACCCACTGACCAATGGAGGACCGGAGCAGGATATTCCTACTCCGATACTGGAATGGGCCTTCATACCTGTTCCATCCAATGATGTCTCTATACATATCTTGGTAATGATGGAGGAGAAGGTATCTATCCCAGATCATATCTTGCAGACTTACCAGAATGTAATTGCATTTGCGGAAATAACAAGGACTCAGGCCCGTGAGCCCATCTCCCCAATTGAGGCAACTCATCTAAGAGACGAGATGACTTCCTCAGAGCAGATCTACATCCCTGCTTCCACCCAGGAGGGTCGTCAGCAACATTCCTTGATACATGGGAAACCGGATCGAGCAGCTTCACTCTTTCCAACTGGGGGACACCCGTCCATCATGGTGGATGCTCCAGAGTAGGCATGTATCCCTGATAAAAGTCAAGATGCTCGTCGGCATATCTTGATAGCATCACGGGACCCAATTAGAAAGGGACCCAAAGTTGAAGGCCATTATCAATAGCAGACAGTCCCCGCTGCCCGCAAGAAAGTGCCCTGAATGCGCCGAACACACCCAGAAAATAAAGAGTGGGTTCATGACACCACTAAACTGGAAGATGGGGTTCCCAATACCACTAAGCACATATCGAAGGATCAGAACCCTACCCACCCATTACCATATTATAGGAGTGGCAGTAGCAGTTGCGAAGGTCCTCCCCGTAATGTCGCTACCAGAAACTCTGAAGGTCCTCCCTAGAGCACCCGTGCGGGCCTCCCCCATAGGAATATAATGATTGATCACGAGAGATTCTCTCTTGATGTGAGCCATGGTATCCATCCACATGGCCCGAAGATCGAGTAGCAAGAAGGCACTCCAATTGTTGCGGTCCACCATGAAGTTCCTCCCCAGAGTATACACTGCAAACACTATCCGTGAAGTGGGACCATAGATTACGATAGTAGTCCTCTCTATCGTAGTCACAACTACGGAGTCCCTCCATGAAATGACATCTCATCATGAGAAGAAGGACCTCCCCTTGTCGTGGCCTTCCCTGAAGGTCCTCCCCAGAAGTTACATTGTAGTTCCACTCCATGTAGCCAGGCATCAGATCACGGTGGTAGTCCTCACCACTCTAATAACGGAGGTCCTCCCCATAGAGACGTCAAGAAACGAGAAGGACCTCCCCTCATTGCAGTTCATTCTAAAGCCCCTCCCCAGGGTGTACCCCACAGACATTCTCCCTGCTACAGTTGTGATGGTAGTCCTCGCCAGTACGACCACCATTGCGAAGGTCCTCCCTGCAGTGACCCCAAGCAACAAGATGGTCATCAACTTGTCACATTGTTTCTTGATGTTCCTCCCCTAGGATACACATCAAACTTCAAATCAGGATGGTCATCCTTACCATGATGGTAGTTGTTGTCAAAGGACCTCCCCATAACAACGCTATGCATCCAGAAGGTCGTTCCCTTGCTGTGATAGGCCTTGGAGGTCCTCCCCAGGGTATGCACTACAAAAGTCCTCTATGGAGTGAGGCGTCAAGTAGTAATGGTAGCCCTCTCCATTACAACACTGATAGCAGAGGCCCTCCCCACCTAGACTCCGATCAACGAGAAGGCCCTCCCCTCGTTGTTGTATATTCTGATGTTCCTCCATAGGGTGCACCCCGCAGGTTCTCTTCCCGCGGAAACTGTAATGGTAGTCCTTGCCATTGCAGCCACCATTGCAAAGGTCCTTCCCGCAGTGACATATCATATCGAAGAGAATGTCCTCACCCTATTGAATCAAGCACAGAAAAGCCCTCATATGATGAGGCACTCAGAAGGATGGGATCAATCATGTCATATTCCCAGCTAGTCGCCAACAACACCCATCTTAAATCAAGAGATGGTCAAGGGCCACGTTCATCTTTTGAACCAACTCAGAATCAACCACATGATGATTCAATAACTACCATCCCCACTGGCTCTAACCACCCTATCAGGGAGCATCTTAGTTGGGCCGACTAGGTAGAGGAATCACTAGCGGAGGAGTTTGCCGACAAGTTCCAGCTAAGGAAACGACTGGACACAGATGATATACCGGTTATGTTTTGGGTCACATCCACCTATCAATTCAACATAACTAGAATATTTTCAGATGAATGTGCACACAACATCTGATCCAATATATGGACAACCCTCCACTGGCTGAAATCAAGCTTCCTACCCTATGATGGGTACGTATACCATGTCAAGATAATAGGAGTCCTCCTGCGTTACATCGACCTGGAATCTCTTCCTATGGCGCGGGAACCGTGACATGAGAGGCGTAAAGGGAACCCAGAGTTAGCCTACCTCTATGCACTGCACCAGTTGCGCCGCCTCATTGGTGACACTCTGATGGGATTCCATATCAGAGGATGGGGAGAACTTGGAGCTCTACATTTCACTCTGCTCCCCGCCCAGAAGAACCCGTTTAGCGTAATATCTTGCAACGTAATCACATCAAGATAGAAATAGAGTGGTCTCCCGGTTCGTGAAAGGTGACACACCCAGCAGAGACAGGCCTTGAGTATGTCCCAAAAGCATCAGGTCCGACGGGAATAATCCATTCACAAACTCCTAAATCAGGACACCGAAAGCATACAACAAGCCTCTCGCCTAAGAGAGGCCAATCAAGAACCATTGATTTAATCCCTCGATGGGATTGATTAAATGGTGAACTCGACATCAGATCCAGTTCACCCCTAAAGGGGGCACACAAGATCATACAGGTAGCAATACCAGCAGTCGATGCCGCAATCCATGGTCAATCCCAGCCTGCAGGGCTGGGGGAATTTTTAACAACAAATTCCCCCATACAACCAATAGAAACATGAAGAGACTCATCGTCCAGGGAACAGAGCCAACCCCAACCCTCAAGGCTGGGGGAATTTTTACCACCTCAACAACAACCTCCCCCACAGAAATCAGTATTTTCTCATCTAGGGAGGATAATCAGAAGAGGAGGTTCCGGCCCTATCCCATCTCTTGAATCATCATCCCTTCAAGAGGGAGACATACCGTGGGGTCGCATCAAGGAACTCTCCGCATCACCCTTCATCAAGGAGTCCAAAACCAATCCTGGGATAGGGAGGGGAGACCAGTAAAAGGTACGGGAGATCCTCTCATATTTGGAAGATAACATCTCCTCCACCCCGCGATATGCATCCATCAATGCCATAGAGACTAACCACATGGGAGACACAAGAGATGATGCAAATCCAGATGGATCTGGAGACAATGATTCCAGTCAGGCTGTAACTCACAACAAGACACCAGGTGTGCACACTTGGAACCAGAGGGATACCCTAAATATGGCCGCCCTTTAAGCTAACCCTCCTCCGCTTACCCTGTGAGCTCCCAAAAAGGATAATAAAAAAGGAACGATTACCCTTAACCTATCTCCTCCTCTTGATAAAAACAATCCACTTACACTCGAAGAGAGATTAACTTGACAGGAAGATGAAATGAAAGAACTGAGGCAGCTTAATGCCGAGCTACTCCAAAGGAATCGTCTTATTGAAATCGTATCCCAAGAAGAGTCGTGCCTCGCACTCCCAGCAAGTGCACCTCAAAGACCATGGTTGGCCTCGCCCAATGAGGCGCCCGGTCTGTCCAACTACTTGAACATGGATTCGGTTGAATACCAAGACTTCCCTCTACTCAAGAAGAAATCGGAGAAAGTACGTCTGAACCCTCCGAAGGTTTCACAAACGGCATATGCACCCTTGGTGCCGGTTGAGCTAGATCCTCAAGCAATGGATCGACCTACACCTGCCCAAGATCAGGCCCAACATGATGTAAACCAGGGACTCGACAACACTATCAAGGAACTGACTGATTGACAGAAAGCAATGGAAGTTTGACAAACTTCAATATAGCTAGAGAGAAAGACCTACTCAGATTGGGTGAGAAACACGCCTCCTTCTCTAAATTTTGGGAGCCCTGTATTCCGTATTTTCAATGTGTCAGGCAATCCAGAACATCATTTGATGCCCTATGCATCTTATTGATACCTTATGATGGGAACTCTGGATCAAAAAGAAGCAGTTAAACTCAGATGCTTCATGCGGACCCTGCAAGTATCTACCATCATCTGGTATACGAATCTACCATCTCAGTCTATAAAGAGCTGGGAAGACCTTCAGAAGTAGTTCCGGTTCCACTTCAGCTCAATGTTGCCAAAAACGACAGTTAATGACCTCATGAATTGCAAACAGAGAGGGAAAGAGAGGGTCTCAGATTTCATTTCCAGATGGAAGGGTCTGACCTACTCTCTGAACAGGCCAATGCCCCAAGATGAGATGCTAGCCATATGCATCGATAACCTTCGAGATGAGCTGCGAACACCACTCATACCAGTGGAGTGAACCACTGGCTTCCAAAATCTCACTACCATTGCCCAGAGAATTTAATACTCCCTACAGTGGACCAATCTGAAGTCCCAAATAGCCTCAGAGGCTCCTAAAAGGAGAATAGTTAGTGCTGAAGCGTCCTCTGTCATGCTCAAGCCATCCCCTACCCCATCTCCACTGCCTAGGCATCCACCAAATCATCAAGGGACCCCTGTATATCAGTGCCCGCATCTGCCCAAGCGGGGAGATCATAGAGGATCGAAGCGGAACTAGTTTGATGAACATAGACACAAATTCTACTCATTCCGGGAGGACGAAGTCCGTGGAAACTTCATCGCCACCATGAATTGCCACTTGATCCACCTCCCGGAGCCAAGGAAGCCCGATGAAGTCGGCCGCAATGACATGACAGATTACTGTCCCTACCATCGAATGTTGGGCACAGTATCCAGGAATGCTTTGTCTTAAATGACCTCCTATAAAGGATGGTAGACTTCAGGTAGGTCGACCTGGGACCACCCCCAGCACATGTGACATACATTTCTACCATCGACTCTATCAAGGGGGAGGGGTGGTAGGAAGTCACTAGAAAAAAGGGGAAACATTTGATGACTGGATGACTTGGAAGACTGTCAACCGAGCTCAGGGCATACTCCGAGCTCAACTACGGCAGCCGGTGTTGCTGCCAACAGCCCCTAATTCCGCACATCCGACAATATCAGCCTCACAACCCTCGACGAGCCGGTCATCCAGTCGTGATCGACCAGGGAGGAGACAAGCGCAATAGGAGAAATCCTCAACGAGGCCGAAGTTAGCCCCGACACTGTCGGATTTTATTCCCCCAAACTTGGAGCCATGGGAACTGACCCACCAAACGACACCATCAGGGACAAATGACCATGTTGACATATCACACAACAAGGATATAATATTTGGTTCCATCAATGTCATCCATATAATGGGATTTTTCCCTTATAAAGGGTATGGATACGAACCCAAATTCCCAACACAAGGGGCTAGGAGGAGGAATCGAAGAATTAAGGGATACCAGGGGAGGCACAGTCATGGACGAAGCCAACCTTATGTTTTTACCCCAACCCAAACTGTTAATATCACATAAACCCGTGGGAGAGCCCTTCAACGGACTAAACATGAGAAAGAATATCCCTCCACCTCCACAAGCAGCCACTCTGTCCCCTTCATTCTGCGGTACCCATCAGAGGAGGAACAAGTGTCTAGCCACACAGTGCACACAAATAGACCGGCCGGGCCAAGTCCCCAAAATGTGGGAACATTATCGACATCCGACCCCGCAGCCAGTCCCTCCTCGTCACGTACTCTAGCTCCCAAGCTACCCGCTAAAATACTCCCACCAATGGAGAAGTGTCAGTCATTAGAGCAGAAATACGATATCCTTAAGCAGCTAGCATCGGTAGCAGCCAAACTGTCAATCATGGATGCCATGAGTTTGTCATCAGATCTCAGGGAGGCACTTATAGAACCCTTACTCAGCCCCCAGGAGTTTGAAACTGAGGTAGCTGCTACCGAGATTTACCAGAAGGAGACCGGTCCGGATGAATGAAATGCAGTAATTTCCTTCACCGATCATGATGAAGATGCCGTCATGCAAGGACATATCAAAACACTATATGTGTCTGGAACAATAAATTATGTTGAGATGTGCAAAGTCTTTATTGACAACGGATCTGGAGTTAACCTCCTTCCCCTAAGGACACTTCGTAAGTTGGGCTATAGTGACGATGACCTAATACCCTCTGCCACAACTCTGTTGAGTTACGACAAGAGTGAATAAAAACCAATGGGAAAAATCAAGCTAAAAACCCATTTTGATGACCTTGTGGCCTACTCGGAATTTTTTGTGTTCTGGAAGAACACATCATTCAATGCCCTTCAGGGAAGGCCATGGATTCATAATCACATGGCCATTCCTTCATCTTACCACCAGTGTATCAAGTATTGCGTCTATGGACAAAGTGGGACATTGCTCGCTGACAAGGCCCCTTTCGAGCTCTCTGAGTCACACTACATTGACGGTGGGTTTTATGAGAAAAAGAAAAATAATCCTTTGATCGATGGTAACGACTGTATTCCCTCTCCAAATGGTCTGGAAATGGTTCCCGATGACCCCCTCAAGCAGATTGGAAGGAAGTACGTACTGCCCATCAACCATGTTGAGAGCAGGGGTTCAAGTCCAGACACACACTCAACTGTCCTCATGACTTTAGCAATAACGAACGAGCATGGAAATGCTGAAATGACCGTTAACCCTCAATTTGGGGATGAATACTTGAGCAGGGACGCCCACGATGCCTCACCTCCATACCCCCAAGGGCCCATGCTGGGAACTCTCCCCTCTTCAGATCAAGAAGATGAGGATGAGGAGGAAGAGGAGGAGGATTTTAGGGATACACCTCCCACATTTGAGGAAAGTCTCTCCACCAATGTGGATGAGCTGAGGGAAATAAACCTAGGTACCGAGGAAGACCCGAGGCCCACTCTCATTAGTATAACCATGTCTCCCAAGGAGCACGAGGTATATACCTCTTTCCTGAGGAAACACCAAGATGTTTTTTCCTAGAATTACACAGAAATTATAGGACTCGATCCAGAAGTGGCAATGCACCACTTAGGTCTACCTGAAGACCAGAAGAACTATAAAAAAGACACCAGAAGAATGCACCCTCACATGCTACGAAAATAGAGGCTGAAATCGATAAGATAATTTAATAAGGCTTCATTCGGGATGTCCAATACCCCATCTATCTAGGAAACATTATCCCCATCTAGAAAAAGATCGGACAAGTCCACGTCTGCATCGATTTAAGAGATCTCAATCATAATTGTCCGAAATATGATTTCCCGGTCCCGATTACCGAGTTATTAATCGATGCAACGGCCGGGTATGAGGATCTCTCCTTCATGGATGGTTATTCTGCCTATAATCAAATCAGAATGTCCTGAGAAGACGAAGAAGCCACTACCTTCTGATCCCCTCAAGGAATATTCTATTATAGGGTCATTCCCTTTGGTCTATTGAGTGCTGACGCCACATATTTACAGTCTATCCATCATATCTTTAATCCATTCCTGGGGAGATTTGTCGAATGCTACGTAGATGACTTGGTGGTCAAATCAAGACAATTTTCAGATCACCTGTTAGACCTTGAAACCGTCTTCAAAAAACTTCGACAACATAGCCTGAAGATAAATCCCTTGAAATGCACCTTCGGTGTTACCTCAGGGGAATTCCTTGGCTTCACCGTACACCATGGTGGTATCAAAGTCGACCCTTAAAAGAAAAAGGCTATCCTTGTCATGCCACCTCCCCGCAATCTCATTGAGTTGAGAAGATTCCAAGGACACTTGGCCAACAGTTGGCAGTTCATAGCCAACCTGGTGGGAAAATGTTTTCCCTTCACCAGGTTAATGAAAAAGGGTGTTACGTACCAATGGACAGATGATTTCCAAGAGTCATTCGACAGCCTAAAAAAAGTTCCTCTTAAGCCCGACGGTGCTCATGCCCCTGGTTATAGGAAGACCTCTTATCCTATACGTGATGACCCTAGAACGGTCCATGGGGGCCTTCCGCACACTGAAAATGACACCAGTAGTGGAAACAATCTCTATTACCTCAGTCGAACCATGATCGATGCTGAAACACAATACTCCAGCATCGAAAAGAGTTGTTTGTCCTTGGTCTTCGCAGTTCAAAAAATTGAAATATTATCTGCAGCATCATGAAGTCCATTTGGTCTCACGTAGTGTCCCGCTCAAGTACATCCTCAGTCGCCCAATGTTTACCATGTGCCTATCCCAATGGGCAGTCATCCTATAATAGTTTGACATCCGGTTTGAGCCTCGAAAAACCATAAATGTCCTGACATTAGCCAATTTTCTGGCAGAGCACCCCTTGACTATGACCACCGCACCAGACATCGAGGTACCTGATTAAGACATATTCTCGGTTCAAGAGGAGTTCCCGACATGGGAAATGTACTTCAATGGTGCATCCTGAATCTCGACGAGGAAAAAGATGGAGGACCCCAAATTTAACAAGGTGGGATTCGGGATAATACTCATGTCCCCAGAAAAGTCAGTCTTCCCATATTCCTTCCTCATGTCAGAAGGATGTATGAACAATGAGGTGGAGTATCAAGCCCTCATTATAGACCTGGAGCTCTCATTCTAGGCACAAGTACAAGACCTTAAGGTAAAAGGTGACTCGGAACTGGTCATCAAGCAAGTCAATGGTGACTATTCTATTAAGAAAGAGGGGTCGATTCCCCTATTTGACCATGTCTAAGGGTTAATTGTGGAATTCTCCATAGAACAAACACTGAACTATATTCCCCGGTCTCAGAAAGTCCAGGCTGATGCTTTAGCTAACACGGCCAGAACCCAAGCTAACCCAGACCGGGATGAAACAATTATCAGTATTAATCATCGTCGAATGGTCTTTCCATTTGTTCAGACTAAGATAAAAAAAATAAAAGAAGTCAGTCCTGTTTCTGAGCCATATGTTCCTGCCACCTGCTGGATGACCCCCATTGAAAACTACCTTTGATGTGGAGAACTTCCATCAGACAGGGATGAATGAGAGAAAATATGGAGACGGGTGATCAACTTTTTCCTATACGGTGGCACAAGTCAGTAATAGGTCCACTAAAAACAAGACCTCGATAGATTCCTCCTCAGATGTATTTATGGAGATGAAACCACTATCGTCATGACTAAAGTGCATGCCAGAGTATGTGGAGCACACCAGTCAGGGTCCATGCTTTCCCATCAGGTTCGTAGGCTGGGGTACTATTGGCCCACTGTGGCACGATATTGAGAGCACTTTCCCAAAAAATGCCACTCATTCCAAATTCATGCCAACTTCATACACCAACCCTCGGAGTTACTTCATCAGGACAAGTACTCCGGTCCATTTTCCATCTGGGGAATGGACGTCATGCGACCATATCCTCCCGCCACTGCCAAACAATTGAATTACATCCTCACAGCTACCAACTTCTTTTCCAAATGGGCCGAAGATGTACCCCTCAAGGAATTCGGGGTAAGAAACATTGTCAGCTTTTTGAAAACCAATATCATCACCAGATTTGGTGTCCCTCATACCATATTGACACATAATGGCACCAACATATGCTCAGCTGAATTGGAGAAACTATACCAAGAATATGGTATCAAGGATAACCACTCATCCCGCTACCATGTAGCGGCCAACGGATAGATAGAGGCTTTCAAAAAGTCCCTATCCAACATTCTCCAGAAAATGGTGGATAAAGACAAGAAATCATGACCGGATAAAATTCATCATGCATTGTGGGATTATCGAACCACAATCTGCACCGCTACTCGGGATAATTCGTACTCATTAGTGTACGAAATAGATGTTTTCTACCCATTGAGCTCCAATTGACCTCCCTCCGTGTTGTCGTCTGTGATCAATTATCCAGCGATGAGAAATCAAAAAAACGGCTAGGTGAATTGGAACAGCTAGATGAGAATAAGTTTCACACTTTGCACTATCTGGAGGTATACCAGAACCGGATCGCACGAGCCTTCACTAAGAAGGTTCGTATTCGCTCTTTCTTGGAAGGATAATTGGTGTTCGTCCTCCGAACCCCAATGATACCCAAAAATAAGCCTCTAAAGATGGAGCCCAAGTGGGAGGGACAACATTTTATACACAAGGTCTACTCCAACGGAGCATATTCCCTAATCTCCATGGACGGGCAATTTAGTACCGCTCCTACAAATGCGACATTTCGAAATAAGTATTTTGCATAATCAAAAGCAGTTATCGTCTGAGCTGCATGACGTTAAACTGCCAAGCCCCGACGGCCCGAACTCTATGACCCTAATCTAAGAGTATTTCGTCATCACCGCACGATATTAAAATTCATGGATTTCAGAGTCCTATGTATGTCTTGATTCCTACCTTCGCAGGATACGTAGCGACGCCTGGGTCCCCATTACTGGCCCAACCATCCCCAAATAAAGTAAAAAATGACCTTTTCCCCCGTGTACGGACTAGAACTGCACGGGGTGTTTTCTTCATCCTTACTGCATGACATTAAACTGCATGGATATAAAGGGGTAAAAATTCCCTTTTCCCCAGTGTATGAACTAGACCTATATGGGGTGTATTATATTTTAGAGAACTACATATGGATTGATTCTTGCCTTCGCAGGATATATAGCGACGCCATCTTCCCCCGTCCTAGCCTAGCCATCCCCAAATAAAGATAAAAATGACCTTTTCCCCCATGTAATAACTAGACCTGCACGGGTTGTATTCTTCATCCTTACCGCAGTACATTAAACTGCATGGATTAGAAGGATTAGAAATATCCCTTTTCCCCCCATATAAGGACCAGACCTGCATAGGGTGTATTCTTCGTCCTCACCGCATGACGTTAAACTACACGGATTTCAGAGAACTATGTACGGCTTGATTCCTACCCTCACAGGATACGTAGTGATGCTAGGATCCCACAACCTGGCCCAATCACTCCCAAATGAAATCAAAGAAAAAAAAATCCCTTTTCCCCATATAAGGACTAGACCTTCACATGGTGTATTCTTTGTCCTCACCGCATGACGTTAAACTGCACAGATTTAATAGAACTACATACAACTTGATTCATGCCTTCGCAGGATACGTAGCGATGTCAGGGTCCCCCATCCTAGCCCAGCCATCCCCAAATAAAGTTGAAAATCCCCTTTTCTCCCATATAAGGACCAGACCTGCATGGGGTGCATCTTCGTCCTTACCGGATGACATTAAAATGCACGGATAAGAAGGATTAAAAAATCCCTTTTCCCCCATGTTTAGACGAAACGTGCACAAGGTGTATTATCTTCTAGAGAACTACGTACGGCTTGATTCCTTCCCTCGCAAGATACGTAGCGATGCAAGGATCCCACATCCCGGCCCAGTCAATCCCTAATGAAATCGAAGAAAAAAAATTCCCCTTTTCCCCCTGTATAAGGACCAGACCTGCACAGTGTGAATTCTTCGTCCTCACTGCATGACGTTAAACTGAATGGATTTCATAGAACTACCTACATCTTGATTTCTGCCTTCTTGGGATATGTAGCGACGCCTGGGTCCCCCATCCTGGCACAAATATCCCCAAATAAAAAAAAATGTCATCTTCCCCCATGTACGGACCAGACTTACACGGTGTGTATTATCTTCTAAAGAACTATGTAAGGCTTGATTCCAGCCCTTTAAGGATATGTAGTGATGGTATAATTCCACATACTGGCCCATCCACCCCAAATGTAGCTAAAAATACCCCCATTCTCCCGTACGGACCAGACCCGCACGAGCTTTATTCCCCAAAAGAACTATATGAGGCTTGATTCCTACCCTTGTAGGATACGTAGTGACACTGGGATATTACCTCCCATCCCAACTACCGATAAAAGAAAACACATGTATATATACCCCTCATCCTTACCGCATGACATTAAACTACACAGAATCCCCCTTTCACATCAGTTCACCTTTTCCCTCACCGCACGACTTTAAAATGGCACGGATTTCATCCTCACCACATGATGTTCAAATTGACGGACTTCGTTGAGACCCACCCAAGATATATGAAGAAATGAGATTGGAATACTCCTTGCGCAGTTGGATACATTCTCTCCATGCATCAGACTCCAAGACTCGGATAATTGTGGATCTTCATAACCATTCATGGCCATAGGAAGTGGAAATTTTTCAACCCGTGGACACCTTTGCGTGACTATGCATTACATGCCCCCATCAGCTCTTCATATTGATATCCCCTGGACCATCTACCAAAGTAAAACTTTCCTCAGGAGGTACCCTTCCTATCTCCATACACTTACCGGCCTCAAAGCCCCCATATCATATCTCCTAATCCAAAAATTTATGGAGCAGTGGTTCACAAGTTCATTCCCCTATAACATCCAAACGATGCCAGGGTATCCCTACCTGGTTAGTCTATGTATCCGCCCATGGTTAGCATGATGATCTGCATCTACAAACATCAAGTCAGGGCTAGGCTACATTGACCCAATGGGCAATTGTGGTGAAGATGTTTCTTGTATGCTGCGACACCATTATCCCCATATGCTGAACTCTGTACTATGATCAATTCATGATTTTCATAATCATCCATGGCCATTGGAAGTGTAAATTTATTGACATGTGGACCCCTTTACATGAATATGCATACTATGCCCTCAGCGGCTCTGCATATTGATATCCCATGTCCCGTCTACCAAAGGCAAGATTTTCTCTGCCGGTACTCTTCCTAGCCCTATATGCTTATCGACCTCAGAGCCCCCATACCATAACTCCAGATCTAGGAAACCCCAAAGTTACAGTTTACACCCTCATTCCCTCACACATGTTCAAAGTTTACTAGATATTCCAAACTCAGTTACGTTCTGGGTAATTTTAGCAATAGTCACCCGATGGTCTGAACACTACGACTGTTAAACTGCAAGTACTTTGTCCTCACCACATGATGTTAAAAATGAAAATACTTCGTCATTACCGCATGACATTAAACTACATGGAGTAAAGGTATACCCCATGTGAAATATAAATCATCATAGGGTACTCCTTGAGATTTAACAGCAACCAGGGACGGACATCCCCAACATGTCTAGATATTTCCCTACCAAATGACAGACTTCGCGGCCCGGATAATTGCGGTTCTTCATAATCATTCATGGGCATTGGAAGTGGAAAGTTACCGACTCATGGAAACCTTTGCATGACTATGCATACCATGCCCTCAGCAGATCATCATATTGATATCCCCTAGCCCATTTACCAAAGGCAGGATTTCCTCGGGCAACACTCTTCCTCGCCCCGTATGATTACTGGCCTTAGAGCCCCCATACCATCTCTCCTGATCCAAGAATCCCCAGGACCACGATTTACACCACCAGACCCTCTCCACGTCTTGGACATGATGAGATATTCAAGCCCAGTTATGTTCCAATCAAGAGTGGCCTTTGGAACTAACTCTTTACCGTATGACGATTGAAACTGCACAGAACATATCTTGGCCGCTTGGTGTGAACTACAAAGACCAAGCATTAAAACAACCAGGTAAATACCTCCAACTATAATCATTTTCATGGATTTTTAGAAAAATCCCTCCATCCTCACTACACGATGTTAAGATGTAAAGTATATTTAATAATTCTCTTCATCCTTACCGCCTGACGTTAAATTGCACAGAATATAAGATTCCCTCCGTCCTCACCGCATGACGTTAAAATGCATGTTCAAAATCTTCATGGGTTCAATCGGGAATGGTGGATTTCCTCTGTCGCTCAGTACATGGGCTGGACCGGCACAAACCACCGTCTCACACCAGCGTGAGAAGGGATGACTTCACCCAATCTCAGGAAATTTAGCTATGATGTTTCTCCCATATCCAGGAACCATCTCCTCATAAACCATACTCTATACTTAGAAGAAGCTGAACCCTTGTAAGCCACCCTTGGTGGTCCCGAATATCAGCTTCCCTGAAGTTTCTCTCGCTATAGGGAGAAGAAAATCATTATCCTAAGGACACCTTTGCATGACTATGCAAATCATTCCCTCAGTGGCTCTTCATATTGATCACCCATGGCCCATCTACCAAAGGAAATATTTCCTTAGGAAATGCTTCTCTCCGTACGACTCTTAGCCTCTGAGCCCCCATATCCATCACAGGATTCGGAAACCCTCTGAGCTAAAGTTTACAAAACTCTTTCACAACCCTACCTGAATACGCTGGAATGTCTCTGACGAGATTACCGAAAACCAGGATAATCCGTTCTATTTTAAATCATTTCCCAGATGCGTGACATTAAACTATGCCAATCTCCAACCATCCTTTACGCTAACTAAATGCATAGGACAGGGACCCTGCGTCCACACTCCTGATTAACACAGATGTTCCCAAACCCTTTCAGACGCCACACACCCATTCTAAGCCACCCCTGTTGGTTTTCATAATTCTCTCAGCCACCCATGGTGGTTTCCATAATCCGGACTTCCATGAAGTCCCCATGCCATCAGAAATGGAAAGTCATTGACTTAAGGAAACCTTTGCAGAACTATGCATACCGTGACCTCAGCGGGTCTACATATTGATCACCCCTGGGACATCTTACAAAGTCAAGTCTTTCTTAGGTGGTTCTTTTCCTACCTCTGCACGCTGATAGGACTCCCATTCCTAGCGACATGCCCTGCATGTCATTCAAATATAAACATAATCCCCCAATGTGTGTCTAAAGGGTATTGATATTTCATTCAATCAACAAAACCTTATTGGGGCCCTCACCCCACCATATTTGGTCAAAGATGTTCAATATAAAACATTAGTAATGATAGTCTTGTCGGTGGGACTTTAAACCTCTCACAGAAAGAGGTGCAAAGCCTGTTAGGACAAAAAATCGAAAAGGGTGACCTAAGAAAAATCCAAGCCATACCCGCTGGGTCCAAACCAAATGGGCCCAAGTCAAATTAGGGTATTTACAAAAAATGACAAAATTTTTGTGGGGGTTTTCTACAAAACCCTATCAATAGTCAAACTATGATCGCTGGATCCCATGGTCTTGGAAAAAATTAGATCTCATTTCTATTTTATTATTTTCCTGAATTATGATTAATTTGAATTTAGTGAGTTGTTATTTATGCAACACTTGTTCTGGTAATAATCAAATTTTATAGCAAGGGGGGATCGACAACAGATTATATTCCATCTGGACAAAAATAAAAGAGGACGTCCACAAGCCGAAGTCTCTCCTTTTCCACATCAAAAGTGGTAAAACAGAATGTACAAAAATAGCTCCAAAAATCACAAAGGATCCTGCCTCGCTCTCTCCATCAGATAGAAAACCGTGCAGTGAAGTTTATTGCAAGTTTTCTCCAGAAAAACCTTCTCCCTGGCCTCAAATGCATCCACCAAACGAGTATGTATCACCATTGTTTGGAGATCATTGATCCCTTTCTTGGTAACTTCATGGTTACCAGTCAGATATGACAACTGATCCCTCATCAGCGCTGCTCAAGCTTTGCATTCATCCAGCTCAGTAGATAGGGTGGTCTCTTGATCTTGAGAGCTCACCTCTACTGCTATCTGCTGATGGAGCTTCATCATATCTCCCGCAAGGGCTCGGGCCCCGCAACGAGAGGCAGTGAGGTGAGAAAGTTTTTGTTCCCTAGCGGCAGCCTCCCAATGGGAAATGACGACCTGGAAGGCGAGAAAATGAATTTTTCGATAGTTGAAACCACCTGACCCTAGGCCTAATAATATTTTCCTAAGGGCTTCAATTTTAGTCGCCATTTTAGTTAGACGAGTTTCGGTGACAATCTCACAGATCCGGGGTCGGGCCCACCTTCACACTGCTCGGTGGTATGCCATGACATGAGGGTCTTTTTTTCATCGCTAGATAACACAAAAATGAAGTCTGGAATTGCAGCCAGCGTAGAAATGTGCGCATTAGAAGATGGTTCCGGGAATGGAGGGTCAGAAGCCTCTAGCATTGGTTCAAGCTTGGGAGTTGAGCGGGTAAGTCCAGTGTCGGCCGGTGGAGCTTTGGGAATTACATCATGGGGACCCGAAGTCACTGGGTCATCCTCATTTATATCCAAAGGGATCAGATCTTTCTGATCATCGGTCGTAGAGGGGTTGAAAGAGGAAGACTCCCTGAGCCTCTTCAACCCGTGAGCCATCAGTCGGTCCTCCCTCAAAACCGACGAGGAAGGTGCAGTAAGAGCAGTAGCCGCAGTACCCCTCGATTTGGGAAATTGTCGGATAGCCTTCCCCAAGATCCCATATGGATAATGCTTTATCCATATTCTTGCATATTCCGAGGACAGTTTGGTGACCGCTCAAGTGTCAGGCAAGGGAATGCTTGTGCCAGATCCCTCCCACATCAATATCAACCACCATTGATAAAGAGTGGCTGGATGCAGTCCTCAGGCCTAAGGATGGGGAAGGGAAACAAAGAGTTTCATGCATCCAAACTACAGAGAAAAATGATGTTGGGGCGTACAACTCATATAGAGAAACCCCATTAATCCAGGTGGATAAAAACCCATACCACAGAGAAATCATGTAATAACGCTCTTCTAAGATCCCCCTACAGTCTTCAACTGTGACACCAGAAGGAGTGGGGTAGGAAGTGAAAGAGAACTGGGAAAAATCACTCAGAAGCTTGATCACTTCATCAGTGCTAAGGGACATCAGACGATCTCCAGCTATATCAAGAAGGGTAGGCCGAAAGGTAGGAAGCGGGATAACGGTGTTATAATGGTACTCATAATAGCGGAAATGATCTGCTACACAACCATATAAAAATTGAAATGTCCCACTCAGATGATAGGGTGACCCGCCCACCTATATGTGACTCAGTAATTCGTAAATACGAGCCAAAGTGGGAATGACCAGATTCACTGGGAGGCCACCCTCCAGCTCAGCTGCCATCATTAGGGTGTAAGATCTGACATTTGGGTTGATATCCTGATATGGGAATAGCCACCCTCTAAAAAACATGGCTAAAAGACCTTCCAGCCTGAGCATAGGCGGCACACCGGGGCACACCTCATAATCCCTTGATAGGTAGTCACCCGCCTCCAGAACCGCCCAGTAGGAACCTGGGATTGTTCATGATTGTTGAGAAGGATGAGTCTTAGGGAACTTGATCTTCAGCACAGGACCATTGGTCTTCATGAATAAACCTATCCAGGTGCTATAGGGAATAAGAGAGCGGGCACGCAAGGGGTGACCCAATGACTGATCTGCCATAACCATCAGACCCTCTCCAATGAAAGAACTTGTTCGGCATCATCCCACATATCAGGAGTGGGAAAGAACTCTTCATACATATCACCAATGATTAGAAGGCCTCCTAGTTAGTAGATTTCCCATAAACTAATACCAACTTCACCATGGGAAAGGTGGAAAGTATTAGTGCTTGAACACCAGTGACTGAGCAAGTCAGATAGGATCGAAGATGGTGGGTAAACAGCATACTAGGAAGCCCACACAATAGAGTATAGATTTACTGCTTCCCGTGACTCAGGAAATTCCCGGCAATGATAACGGACCCAGAAGTTCCAGGCCCAATCATTTCAAAAAATCCCACCAGATCGAAGATCCCACCGGGGAATCCATCCTACATCAGGATCCACTCGGGTAAGGTTGATCAAGGAGGGGTAACTCTTGAGGATGGTTTCTTGGGAGAATTACTGAGTATATCGATCACTTTGATTCCAAATGGAGCCTCTCAAAATAAAAATTTCTTTTGGATCATAATCATAGATCATCTCTCCCGACTAGGTTGGGTTCGCTTGAGCTCACTTCGGCGACAGTTCCAATCAAGGGGATAGATGACCAGAGAAGACAGGGAGGATAGGAACGTCGTCTTGAAGGCCGAAACCATAAAGCGGAAGGCGATTCGATATCGGATAGCCCAAGAGTCTGGGGGAGAGTAAGTCCTTCAAAACTCCATCGTCTGGAAAGATTGGTTGGCCAGGGTCCTCCTTGATGCTCTCAACTCTATGGATCATATCTAGACATCTCCCTGGACCAATCGGAAGAGTCTCGGCAGTAGGCCTAGGTTCAGGTCGAAGAGGAACCATATTTTGTTCTTGCATTATAAAAACAATGCAAATGGTTAGTCCGAAGTAAGAAAATTTGGACAAGAATACCATGTATATAGAAAAGGACTCCGTCAAGGAGTCTTCATGACGAGGTTTGCGAGCAGGCCTCAAAAGGTTGTTCGCGACGGCTGCATCCCGCGAACCAACACTATGTGAGAAAAGTATGTGGTACTCTAGCCACGGAGCATTTTCCAGAAAACCACAGACCAGGCTACTCTATGGAATCTCAATCCTAGATTTAAATGTTTATGTTCAGAAGACATAAAAAATTTTCAAAGTCTAGAAGATTTTGGTTCGCGGACCGTCAAAACCGCGTAGCGAGTTTCTACACAGCCCGTTGTAAATTACTTTTTAATTTATTAAAAGTGTTAGTTCGTAGATGAGAGATTGGTCTATGGGTGATGGCAGGCATGAAAGAAGAATGGTTCGTGGAAATGAAAGCTGGTTTACAGACAAGGAGTTTTGTGAAGGAGCAAGCATGTGGAGAAGGTACACAAGATCTCCGTGTTCGCGAGGAATCTGGTAAAATAAAAAGGGTAGGGGCCTCCTTATTTATAGGCATCGTCCCCTACCATGTCCACTCCTCCACCACATGTTATCCAAATTTCAGGACCACTCTACTTCGAAATAGTCTCCTCTTCATTCTGATTGGACCCCATTCCGATGGGAGGCATTTTTAATGTCCTGATAAAAATCCGCAAAGGAAAATAAAAATTCCCATAATTCAAGAGAAAATTCTACCCAATTTACCTCAAGGAATAGGGAAAAAATGTGAAAAATACTCAAAGGTCAGCCAAAGACAAACCGGTCCGCATACTGATCCAATGTTGATGGTATGCGGCCGGTTCAGCAAGCTGCCCCCTCCGCAGACCGCTGTCGTTCGCGGAACTAAGGCAGGGATCCTCCGTGAGTGCGAAGCAGGACAAGCGTAGGCCAGTCCACCGTCACGAACTGCCCCAACCGCAAACTACTTCAATTGGCCCAGACCGCATGCGCTATCATTCATGAGATGGAGTCGTAACCCTGTGCAGCTATGAAGCACTCCCCGGACTAGTTTGGTTCGTGGGGAAGGTGAATTCAATGCCCCCGTGAGTTGTGGATTGACCAAGTCATCCATAAACCGGGTTTCCGGTCATGGGCCTCTGAAAAAGGTTCCACATGACCATAGAAACATCTCTTTCCCCACTATATAAATGGATATCGAGGGGGATAAGAGAGGGAACAATCATATTTGGGTGGAAGGATTTCAAAGGAAGGAGCTCCGGATTTCGCAAACAGCGAAGTTCCAATTCGCAAACTAGAACAGGTATGAAACTGGGAATGAATTAATAGGGAACTGAAAAACACATAACAAATTGGTGAATCGTTAACTAAAAATAAAAAGAAAAATAAGACCGTGAGCCATGGACCCTCTACGGATGTACTTCTAGCGGACCAAGGAGTCTATGCCCCTTTTTCGATCTGACGCACCGCGTAGCACCCTCCTACGTGGGTGAATCCCTGGTCGAC
The DNA here is from genome assembly GCA_963277665.1 of Viscum album. Lineage (NCBI taxonomy): Eukaryota > Viridiplantae > Streptophyta > Magnoliopsida > Santalales > Viscaceae > Viscum > Viscum album. The sequence goes on along the minus strand of CAUJRU010000310.1, from coordinate 794,321 downwards.
GAACCCCCGACCGATGTATCCCCTGGCCGTCGTTTCTCGCGAAGACTCCACCGTGTACCACCCTGGTACACGGGCCGAACTCGAAGCCGCGTACAACCCTGGTACTCAGGATTCCTATCAGTCTGCGCACTACCCTGGTACGCAAACGGCTTCTCCAGCCGCGTAACACCCCCTATGCAAAGGGCGCCACTCCTCATACACCTATGTGGGCCACCAAATCCTTCGGTGTTCCCATTCCCTAATTAAGATAAAATCATTCCAATCCGGCCTGATCCTACGTGATCCCTTAAGTGGTATATCAATCATCCCCAAGACAAGGCCTCTACCGAAGCCACCAGATCTGTATGATACAATCTCCAGGCGCATCCGCGTGCTATATTGAGTTCACATACCCATTGTAGGCGAGAAAAAAGGGATTTCTATAGCCCTTGAGAGGGTTCCCAAAACACTCATGGGTTCACACACCCATGGTAGTGCGGGGTCTGAGCCCGGGAGTCCCCTTTATAACTCTCTATTTTCCAGGAGTAGGGGACCCCGCTTGTGTTTCCTTTCGACGCCAGTGGTCAGTAATTCTCCCCTATTCTGAGAGTGATTGGGCATCCTCCTTGGTGTAAGCCCCTAACCTTTCTTGTAGAAGGTAGCACCCATGCACCTCTGTACTTTCCCGATGACAGGGACCAATAGGGGAGATGGACACAGGGGTACCCTTTCCCTCTCCCATTGGGCTTTGTCACCATCGGGCCTCCATCATGGAGTAAGTCCCAATCTCTATTTATATGGGCTTCTCCATGCGTAAGACCCACTCCTATTCCCACAAATGCACCTTTCGTGACATGATAGTCTGTTCTCTGCTACCTCTTGTTTCTCACATTGAGCATGACTCACGTAGAGATAGAGTAAGCATCGACCATGGAACTATCTCTTTCCCACATGACATTAAAATGAATTCCAATCTAGTGTTAATCCATTGTGATCCCTCCTGAACTATGAGGGCATTAATCCATGTCAAGGCATGGTACATAGGAAGCCTCCATGAGGTTCAACCCCATTACCCATCGGACCCCCGGTCCATCTACACGTCGGTTCTCCGACACCACCTCCTATGAACTATGATGAATTTGGTCCATGTCAAGTCATGGTACGTAGGAAGCCTCTACGAGGTTCAATCCCACCACCCTGTCTTTCCGACCCCTTCACGTCGGTTCACCATCTCGATGGGATGCCTTAGAGTGTAAGCCTTATCCTTCGTCCTGCATGATGTTAAACTTCACTACCGAACTATGTGGATTCTTATTCCTCTCATGAGGATACATAGGAAGCCCGTTTGACGGGTTCGATCCAAAATCTCAAGCTGTTATCTGTCCCCCTGGATAGAAATAAACTTCAAATCACCCACTAAAAAGGCATCAATCCAGTTCTGTCTCTATGAGTCCAAACTCCTCGGAGTCATTAATCAAAATATGGATGGTAAACCTCGGGCCTAAATGATTCTGAATCCCTGCGTCTAGCTGACCATTTCCAACCTAGAGTAATCTGTGGATACTATGCTTGGGTATAAACCAAATATTCACGAACATATGAATACGTCTTAAATATATAAGAGAGTCCCAAAACATGCAATAATTCCCCCTCCCCAAAGGGTGCGATGAGCCTGACTTCCCATTCTCTCGACCAATGTGAGTTCTTAAGCATCGATGGCCAAATCACCCAGCGAATGCATGCCTTTGGAAATCATGTCCACGTACCATTCGATATGGAACCATTGGGCATTTAAAAATGAAGATCGATATACCCAACCTTAGCAATTGAGCGGAGCTCAGCCATCCGTCAGATCGACAGTCGGGCACGTCGGTCCACTCCATCTGATTCGTTGCGAAATAGTGACCCAATATTAACATATATATATGTTATATATTTTAAATGAATATTCAATATATCTCCTAAATAATCGTTCTTGAGAACCATAATTGTTTGTTGTACTTGGAGACTATATACAAAACCATATATTTTAATTATAATATTCATAATCGCTCATATATTTATTTATATAATGTAACATTATTGACTCATAAGATTTATTACCCTTATTCATAACCTAGGTAAAAATTAAATAAAACAAGTGGTGATCTCAGATGATCTATATAGTTAAAAAAGAGCGATGTCAACCAATGATCATATGTAAAAATATCATGATCATAAGGTTATGAAAACATGTTATGATAAATATAATTTTATACATGAAAATTCGTAGATCCTAATCATGAGTAATGAGTTCAAATCATAATCATATAAAGATGTTATAAGAGTGTCACACCATTATAGTCTTAGAAACCATGTCATGTATCAAGGTTATCTATGGAGAAAATCATATCATAGCAGAGAGGTCATCCCCACATTTTTTCTATATTATAGTGGTTAATTCATCACCTACCTTTTTCGATATCATACTAGATTTGGAATCCCTACTTGTTTCAAATAGTATATTGAGCACATCAACTCATTTCCCATAATTATATGATGAGATATAAGGCTTAACACCATGGATTGGATTGAAATAATAGAACCACTAATCACATAATGATATATTAACACATGTGTTCCAAAAAAACCATCAACCTTTCAACATTGAAAGATATCATAACATATGGAAGATAAAATGGTTTAAAAAATATATCACCATTACTTAATTAACACATGATAAATTAATAGTTTTCACAAAATCATAATTGTGATAATAAGTCATCTAGAAAAGTGGACGAAATCATAAGATAATATCCATAGTGAATCATAACAATCCTTAATTTTTTACATATATGAAAACTCCTATAAAAACAACCCATTCTTTAAAAAAAATAATGTATTCTTTTCATTTTATGAAACTTTAAATAAAAATTTCTAGAATATTAATAAAAACTTTTATTTGAAAATAAAATTAAAAAATTTAAATGTAATATTCATAGAAGTAGAAATTTGTGTTGTTAGGTAAATTTATTCTTGTCATATTTGTTAAAAGAAAATATTACTTTCATACCATTGTAAAATGTAAAAAATGGAATGATTGGAAAATAATTTCTTTAAAAATATTCCTCTTAAAAAATTAAAAATATAGTAAAGGTTGTTGAAAAATAATATTTTAAAAAATTAAATGTATATTTAATAAATTTCGTAAAACATTTTTTAATTTTATGTTCATAGAAGAGAAATTTGGTCAACTAATTAATATATAATGTAGTGTTTTATTTAAAAATATTTTCTCGATCATTTTTAATTATAAGGAGTGGAAAATAATACTATTAAAAACATTGAGGAATAATAAGAGGAGGATAAAAATATTTGTTTTGGAGGATAGGATCCATAAAAGTCCCCTCAATTTAAATTTAGCAAAAAAAGTCCTAAAATGAAATGAGATTCTAACATGAACCCCATATGTCAAATATCATCCTAATTCATTCATGTTCAAACATCCTATATAATACATATATATTTATTATATATATATATATATATATATATTATTGAATCATAATCATTTATATCATACCACATATTATTTACTTATATTACCCATTTAATAAAAATTATTTATTAAAATTGTTGTTATGGGCACTAACTGATTCGGTTTTCATGCATGTTTTAGTTGGGAAGTATCATTCCATATAATTTTATAATAGTTCTATAAACTCCAAAAAATTAATCATTTCATTATTATGAAAATTAATCATTATATAATCTTTTAAAACTATTCAGATAAAGCGGCGATGAAAAATGTAGTACATCACTTCAGGGAGATAGTAGTTTGTACATATACATGAGTGATGTTTCCTCTTTTTGATGGATAGAATGAAAGAAATATAAATAATAACTCTACTTTATAAAAATAAATTAATATCATAAATATCCTATAAATTCAGTAAATACAACATTATAACCATAAATATGAAGTACTGATAAAAAAATATGTCACATCATGGAGGAGGTAATCAATACATACACATGAGCGATGGTTTCTTCTCCCATTAGATGGAATGTAATTGGACACTAGTTGTTACATTAGTATAAAAACAATTAAATATATTCAATAAAAATATTTAATTATTTTATAATTTATACCAAATATTTATAGAACTTAATATAAGTAATAAAATTGAATGAACTCGGTTAAGAGTTAAACCTCTTCATTGTGAAACCTAAATTTGAATCCACATTTATCCTTAAAAGAATTATATTTTGTAAATAATAGAATATCTAATAAGATTATAAGGAATCTAGGGTTGTATTATGTTATTAATTTTCTATGATGGGTTGTTAAATCATTATGAATAAGTGAGTGTAGGAGTTTCCCTTTTATAATTGATTTAAGGGGTGCCCATAGAATTACATAATGTTTTCAATTAATATAAAATAAATTTACAGCTATAGCAGATAAAATTTTATATATTTAAAATATATTATTTTATAATTCTAAATAGTCTAATAAAATATTATTAAAATAATTTTAGGTGATGTTTTAAACCTTATATTTTAGTTTTAACTCATGTTACACATTTCAACAATTACTATGATATCAATGTTTTTTACTCTTTATGGGTTAATAATGTACTATAAGAGGAAAATTAACTCATAAGTGGTAAATAGATGATATTATAGACCGTATATCATTAAAATAGTAGAATATAATATTTTTATTAGTTTTAATTCATTTGAAATGATATTATTTAACATTAAATGCCATTAAAAACATTTTCGGGGATATTCACATAGTTTCATGTTAAATATAATAAGACTGAGAATTATTTATAATTAAAAAATTTAAAACATAAATATTATATTATATATATATAAGTAATTTGTTCAAAATAATAATCCATTAAAATTTGATTACATTAAAAAAATTAAATCATTTATTTTATTTTTCTATTAAATGAAAATGCATTGTATCACCATTGTATAGAAATTTAAGGTAATTATTTCATCCATAAATATTAAAAATAAATTTCCGAAATAAATTAATTACTATTTGAGTTATCCATTTAATAATGAAAATAATCTCTATTTATTTTTATGAAAAAAATAATTGAGACAATAAAACAAAGAGAGTGACATTTTATATTTATTCTTCACATAAAATAATATTACGGTCATTATCAAATAAAAATAGCACCAAGTTTCCATTTTATTTAATACTAGATGATTATGTTAAAATTAAACACATAAAATAGAAATAATACAGGTTTTAGATATATATTTAAATCCATATCACATTATATTTAAACTTAATTAACTGATTTACCCTTTCTGAGGTAACAAATATTTACCTAGGTTACTATTCATAATGACCAGAAATTAAAGTATCCTATTTAAAAAATTTGAACTTACTAATTCCATATATTGATTATATTTTTCAAGATTAAATTTCTGTAATTTCAATAAATCCATTTTTAAATTTTCTTGCAAAACATAATGAAAATTGTTTTCAGAAATAGTCATTTTAAGCATAATATTATTTTTATTATTACCACATTCCTAGTAAAAAGCATTAAATGATTCTTAAAATATTTCAATGATTTTATAATATGTAAATATAATTAAAATAATTAAACTAAATTTATGAATTTTTTTATTAACTTAAAATTACATTGCATTTAAAAAAATACTTTTTTGAACAAAATTTAATTTTTTTTACTTTTAAATAATCTTATCAATTGATAACGATTGATTTTAGTATAAACGCATATATAAAATTATTTTTCATAATTTATTTAGTTAGAATCATACCCAAAAATATAAAAACTATGTAATAACTATAATATTAACTAATAATTCAATTGTATTTCATGGTTCATTAATCCTGGTGTTGAGTAAAAAAGAAAGATGTCACTGAAATCAAATTTCATTCAATAGAAATATATCATAAAGTATCAAGGTGATAAATTCAAAACCCTTATAAGTATTTATTCTTAAAAATTACACCACTATGATACAAAAAATGGGGGACACTTTTTCCTCATCACGTATTCGGGTTCCCACATAGCTTCCTCAGATTCATGGTTCTACCACACAAATTTAACTAGGTGAGTAGTAATGTTTCACAACACTTTCTCTCTACGATCTAAAATCTCCACCAATTATTCCTCATAAAAGATATATAACTCCAATGGTATGAATGTTGAGTTTATTAAATGTGAAGGATCATGTTTCTAAATCCATTAGATAGATATAGGGAACACATTATGGGATTTAGAGAGGTTTTTTTGAAGTACCAATCAATAAGAAATATTGTTAATACAATTGATAATTTTAATAGAAACAATAAATATATGCTAATATTTAGTTGTGTTCCAAGTATAATTACAATATTATATGTTGATATACGTAGGAATACATTTTCACTAGTATCAAACTATATATATCACCAATTATAGTTAGAAAAACTTTTCTATTGACTCATAGATTTCATGATTTGCGATTAAATACCAATAACTTCTCTACCATTTTCTCATATAGATTAGGACCCAATAAATTTATTTATTCCATATTATCCCATAAATTATTAGTAGTATACTCATAGATATATAATTACTCATGGCGTTTAATTTTTTTCATAACTAAAAGGAATTTTTCTATGAAAATTCAAATAATGGAAGCTTTTTTTCCAGACCACCATTGAAATGCATAGAAGAAGATCTCCATATATATTATAGAGTCTAAATAGATATATCAGGAAAAAAATATATCTAAGGATGATATATATTACTACAACTAAAATCTATATACATAACCCACTAAATACATCTCCACAACATTGAAGGTAACATTGTATCATGATAAGATACAATAAAATATGTTTCTCAATGAAATATTACCACTATCGTAATGAATATAAAAAAATTGATCAAGAGATTAATATTATCTAATTGTACTAAATTTTATTCACATCATTAGGTAATAAACTACAATCCAAATAACTTGGTTCAATTTAGATGTTTTGGGGAGTTTTGTGCTGAAATCCAAGGCAATGTTTACCAAATTCCATTCTAAAATGGATGATATTTTTAACATTACCATAGAATTGTGTCACTCAAACTTAACTTACTAACATACCAATAACCAAGATACATACTCTCCAATATTCATTTTCATGCTTTCCCACCATAAATACTCTTTTAGATATCTTTACATCTTAATTAAATGATGAAAAGGGAAATATGATTTATGATGTTCATCCAATCAATCCTTCTTCATGTATAGTATTCATAGGCACATAATCGGTACTTAAAATTTATTATTTTATCATAATCATGGTTGAAATCAAGAATAATTTTTCAAAATTTTATAAAAATCCATATCCTCCTTCCACTCTTATTTAATCCTAATAGGAATTGATGTTTGAACAACACTCAAACAAAGATAGGAAATATACCATTTATTTAGGATTTAATGTTCCAACATCTACAAATCCTCATGTATTAGATCCATTTCAGTCCATATAATTGAAAAACTAGCATGTTCCTTCCAAATCTAAACATTTGAAACCTTTCTTTCCTTCCTATGGTGGTAATGTATTAAGTAGTCATAATCTTTAATCATCTCTGACCAGATTCTCTAGAAAATATTAAAATCTTTTTGTGTGAATATATACTAAAAAATATTAACATTCATGTATATGTATCTCCTTTCACCATAAATTTAATACATCCATATTTATGAGGAAGAAAATATTGCTTCCAAATCTAAATCATGAGTTAGGTAATTTTTCTAAATAATTCTAAATTGGTGTTAAGATAAAAATGTCACGATATCATTATTTATGAGGATACATCCATGTCCCTCTTTGAGGCATCAATAAAGATAAAAAACCCTTTTCCACTTTAGGTTAATATATGTTTAGGTGCACTAACCAAAATTCTCTTTAGTTCCATAAATGTTTATTCACTTTCATCTGTCCAAAGGAATATGGATCCCTTTTGAGTGATCCTGGTTTTTGTATTAGATAGTCATTAGAAATATCTCAAAAAATCATTGGTAGTATCTTGCTGAACAAGGAAAAGAATGAATCTTTGTTACCGTGGTTGGTCTGGTCCATTATTAAATAATTTAAATCTGTGAAGGATCCACTAATATACCATCACATGATATTATATGACCTAATAATGTGACTTTATATAACCAAAATTTACATTTGTTAAATTTATCATGCATCTTATCCATCATTGGGGTCTTTAGAGATATATCGAAATGTTCATCTTGTTATTTATTTCTCTTCAAATAAATAAAATATTAATATATAAAGACTATTATAAACTCCTAAAGTTAATATTTAAATACACTATTTAATAAATATTTTAAGATGAAAGGAACATTGGTAAGTCCAAAGGGCATCATTATAAATTTATAATGAAAAAAAATCATATGTTATGATATCTTGTATACATCATTATTATTGAACCACAATTAATGATATCAAGATGAAATATTAATCTTGAAAAAATAATAAGTTCCATGCAATGGATCAAAGAAATCATTAATACGAGGTAAAGGAATCATTTTCAATATAGTTATCATGTTATGTTCTATATAATCAATGAAAAGATGCATTAACCCAAATTTATTATTAATAAAAAGGACAGGTGAACTCCATATTGTTGCACTATGGAATATTAATCCTTCGTCATTATTATAATTTATTCTCCTCTTTAATTTCAACAGGTCAATTGAGTCTATTATAATAAGAGTCTTTATAATAGGTGTAGCCCAGGTTTTGAGTAATATTAAAAACTCAACATTTCAATTCAGAGGAATACGCCTAAAATCATCTATAATGACATCAAACAACTATTGTAAAATCAAAATATCCTCAATGTTGAGTATACCCTAACCATATAAGATTGAGACACTTCATGTATAGTAAATAAGACCCATAAGATAGAAGTAAGTTATATTAGAAGTTTATATTCATCCTTGCACTGATAAACGATCATAATTTTATTTAGAATATGAATTGTGACGTAATTTTATTAGAAATTGATATGGGAAAAATATAAATAAATCCAATACAAACCTAGAGTCACATAAAATTCAACTAGAGGAAGAATTACAAAATTTTTAGGATGAAAATTCATAAAAACTTCAATCAGAGAGGAATTGTTGACTTTTTATGTGGTCATCATACAATTTAGAGTATTCAATGTTAACTTAACATATAATAATTGATGAGGGAATGTGATACCATAAGACATATCCTTAGATATAAAAGAGTGGGTAGATCTTGAAACATATAAATAAATTTTTATAAAGGGTGATAGGTTTACCTTTCACTATGTCATTTTCATAACCCACATTGGAGGTTGTTATCACTTGGGATTATCCTTTTTCATTGGTCAAAATATGTAGTTAATGCTATTCATCATCATATTTCGTCTTATTCATGGACAGTTTTGTGTAATACACATAATCCTTACATTTAAATCATTGTAATGTTGGTGGTGAATTACCTGGAATCTTCCCTTCCATAATGACTATAAATATCATTTTTATCTCCTTTCAATATTCATGGGATTTATAACCAACCCTTCCACATTTAAAATAACCTCCTAGTCTTGTTTAAGAAATTACCTTTATGTTAAATCCAATATTTATGGCATGTGGGTGATTTATTCATGTTTTCATGATATTGTGTCTTCTTTTTTTTATCAAAACATTTGGAATGATATTATTATCTAATTTAAATTTCTACATTTAGATAACATCGAATGATATCTTCATAGCTACTAAAGTCACTTATACCTAATGCCTTCCAGAATCTTAGTTTTATAGTAAATATGAATTATTCATTCATGGATGATGATCAAATCAAAAAAATACCTTGAAAGCCTTGTAAAATATTCCTCATATATATCAATTATTTTATTATAATTTTACTTAGTATCAATGAATTCATTATCAGTTTATGTGTGTAGCATACAGTGTAAGTACTTTTCAAAAAACAGCCTTTTAAACTCATCCAATATTATAGATTTAAATTCTTCCCCTCACCTCATAATCTTAATTGTTTTTCATCATTAATATAGTTTTCCTTCCAAATTATAACTGTCAATGGAAATTTTTTAATGTTTTGATCACTATATAATAGAAAATAATTTCATTGTGGTATTGATCCATCACTCACCCACTAGTGAATCAGAATAACCACTAATAGAAGGTGGATGTTTTCTTATTAAAGAATCAATAGTATGTTATTCACTACATTTATTACTTAAAAGATCAAGATGAATCATGGCCATGAAATTTTTGTGATTATAACAACACGATTCTTGATTCTAGATCCCATACTATTTGGTTGCACAAAAAAAATTCCATTATCTATAACTTTAATTGTTATAGTGAATCCATGTATTTATATCCAATAACTAAAACCAAAACTCATAGTGTATGCATCATGTTACAATAATCATAGTTTGATATCATATAATCAGTAAAATAATACATAAAATGTCCTAAATAATTATACTTTATTATAAACCATTGATAATTATTGTTTATCATATATTACTTTGAAGTTAAATATAGGTTCTATTGTGTTTTAACCATATATTCCACATAATATAATCTACAAAATGAACAAAACTCTACTTGGATACCATATAATGAACCCTAATAATTATATACACTGATATTACATCTTTCCTATGAATATTCAATATATATCTCAAAAATAACATGCTTAAAAACCATGAAGGTTTAGTGTACTTGGATACTTGATACCTAAATTTCTTATTTAAGTATAGTATTCATCATCCTTAACATCTTTCAGGACAAAAGGAACACTTTTAAATTCACATTATTTAGTACCCATCTTCATAACATGGGGAAAATTAAACACAAGTTGGGGTGATATTAGATACTCAGTAAGGATAATCATGGGAGATATTAATAAATTATCCAATGTAAGAATATAAACAGTATAAGGGTATGATAAAATGTTATTATCAAAACAAAAGCATACCCAATAATTCATATATCATAATCATGAGTCACGAGTTCAAATCATAAGAGTATTAACATGTCGAAATAGTGTGTCACCATCATAGATATAGAAACCATGTTATATGTCATGGTTAACCACTAAGACCATAATTTAATGGAGTATTAGGCATCAAAATGTTTTTTACATATCATTGTAGATCATTTATCACCATATGTTTTCCATATAATAGTGGAGTAGGAATCCCAACCATTTTCCAATTGTAGATCAATTACATCAACTTATTTACCATAATTAACTCTTGAGATATAAGGCATTACCTAATTAATTGAAGGTATATAATGTATACATCCATCACAAAATGAAATATATACATATGTGATCCATGATATCTAAATAATTTATTGTTTCAATATATCATAACCCATGAAAAAACTATGGGTTTCTTAGAGATATCATCATAGAATAATTAACCCATCAGAAAGAAATGAGATTCATAAAATCATCATAATTATAGGAAATACATAAAAGTAGATGGAATCATAATATCATATCCCTAGTTAAACATATAAATCAATACATGGAGTTGAAATAGATGATAAATACAATTAAAATAATATTCTAAACATTATAAAAAAACATGAGAAAACTATTTTTTTCTTTTAAAGAAATATAAATAGAAAATTATATAATAATGAGAAAAAAATTATTTTAAAATAGCTTTGTAAACCATTAAATTATTTTATAAATACAATATTGGCCTAGATGTGAAGATATTTTGTTCAATTCGTAAACATTAAAATAAAATATTCCTTTCATAAATATCGAAAATTTTAATAATGGATTGTTTAGGAAAAATGTCTCCTTAAAAAGATTACTTTTAAAAAAATTTGTAAATATGTTCAATGTATTTGAATATGAAATTTTAAAAACATTTCATGTTTAGGTAATAACATTCATAAAAAACAATAGTATAGAGATGGAAGAAAATATTCTTTATCCAAAGAGGAAAGAAGATCAACTCTTCTTTAAAAACATATTCTCAATAAATTTTAGTATCTAAGGTAAGTAAATGGTCTATATATATATATAAATAACAAGAATAAATTTATGATAATAAAATATATGTGATTTAAAGGATATTATCTATAAAATTTCCCCTAATGGAATATTTTCAAAATCAGCCTCGAAAAGAAATGAGATTGTACCATAAACCCATTACCTTATGTCTCATATTAATTCATTTGCATTATAACCTACTATATAATAATTAAATATTTATTATAAATATATTATATAATCATAATCAAATATATCAAACCATATATTGTTTACATATATCATCGTATAACTTGTTTATTAATAATTCAATGATAAAATCACTATTTCTGGTTGTTTTTCATGCATGTTTCTATTTGGAAGTCCATATCATTTTAATTTTATAATGGTTCAATAATTTTTAAAAAATTTATAATTTAATTTTTAACATATGTAATAATTATAAAAACTTTTATAACTATTTATATAAATCAATGATGAAAGATTAATTATATCACTTTGTGGAGATGGTAGTTTGTACGAATGAATGGGAGATATTTCCACAATTCAATGGATTGAATGAAATAAAAGTAAAGAATAATTATATTTTAAATAACTATATTAATATAATAAATATGATATTACATCTATTGAATTGGTCATTATAACCATCAATGTAAATCAGTGATGAAAACAGAAATGTATCACTTCGTCGAGGTGGTAATCCAATGTATGGACGAGCGATGTTTTCATTTTCCAAACGATAGAAATAAGGTGGATAATGGTTGCTACATAATCATAATAAAAAAATAAAACTTATGATCTTTAATTCACTATTATATAATGTATACCATATATTTAGATGAGGTTGAAGAAGAAAAATATTGAAAGGGTACATTTAAGAATTATACCTCTTCATTCAAAAATCTCATTTGGCTTGCACCTTAATCCTTGATAGGAATTTATATTGGAAAGACATGAAGGTCTATAATTTTGGTATGTAATATAACATAATATTAGTTATGTTATTTAAATATATGTATATATATATCTCAAACATTGTGAATAAGGGTTGTGTGGATGTTTTTTTATAAGTGACTTGATGGGCACCAGTGGAATTACTTAATGTATTAAATTAATATTAATTAATTTCAAAATTTATCTAAATTCAAAATTATATTTATAAAAAGTTATTATAAGTCCATATTCGATTATACAATAATATTAAGACAATTTTAGGTTAATTTTAAACCCATATCTCTTAGTTTTAACCCCTGTTAACCCTTGTGATAATTAATACATTATCATATGTTTTTACTATTTATGGGTCAAGAATGATACTATAAAAGGAAACATGACTAATAAGTGGAAAATGGTCGATATATTTGTATATATAACATTAAATCATATTAATATAATATTTATTTTAATTTTAAATTATTTAATAATATATTATATAACATAAGATACCATTAAAGATATTTTTAGGACAATTCATATAATTTGACTTTAATGAAAACTATATGGAAATGTAATTAGAATAAAAACATTTAAAAAATAATATTTTGTTATATTTATCTAAATAATTCATGGAACACAATAACTAATTCATATTTAATTACTTTTTAAAACACATTAAATTTATATTTCTATTACTTGAACAAGTACTGTGTCAGTGTTGTGTAAAAATTTAAGGAAATTATTTCATAACTAAAAATTAAAATTAATAATTATGACAAAAAAATTAATTCAAATTTAAAGTAACTATTTATAACTAAACATAAATTATTTTTTCTTATGAAAAAATATTATATATATTAAAATGAAGAGACTTCCATTTTGTATTTATTCTTTAGTTAATGTAATATTAATATTATTACCAAAGAAAAATGGCATAAATTTTACATATATTATAATATTTTATAATTATGGTAGAACTAAACACATCCAATCTAAACAATTTATGTGTTATATGGATTTCTAATTCCTTGTAACATTATTTTTAACCTTAACTACCTAATTTACCCTTACTCGGGTGAAAAATATTTACAACTATTAGTATTCATAATGAAAAAGGGGGTCTATTTAAAAAATAAATAAACTCCTAATTTAAAATATAAAATCCATTTTATAAGATTAAATTTCTATAATTGGAATAAATTCATTTTAAAAAAAATCATGCAAAATACAATGAAACCCGTTTTTAAACAAATGTATTTTAATTATAAAAATGGATTTATTATTATCTCATACATAGTAAAAAACCACTAGTTGAATGATAAATTTTTTTATTAAATATATATTCTATAAATTTCTTAAAAATAATTCATCAATAGTGGCTAGTTTAATTTATTAATATAAAAACACATTGTGTGTGTAAAAACGTTTCTTTATAAAACCATACCTTTCTTACATTCAAATGATTTTATCAATTTATGACCAATGAATTCATTCTATATATGTGTAAAAAATAATTTATTTATAAATTTTTAGTCATATTATTATCTTCAAATCCAATGTATATGTGATAAATGTCATATTAAATAACAATTAAATATTATTTCATGATTTGGTTAAACCTGATTTTAGGTATAAGTAATTATATCAGAGAAATAAAATTTATTTAAAGAAAATTATATCATAAAGTATCATGGTTTTATAGGAAGGATATATAATTCTGGGAAAACCCCTCACATAATGAAAATAATATATATGTTTTCCACAAGATCATAAAACATGCATTATTTCATCAAAGAAAAATCCATAGAAAATTGGTTTTATAAATATTTAGTTATAACATATAGGTGTTCTATCAATATAAAGGGCATGGATGGTATTCATTATTTCATCATAGCTTAATTAACCCAAGAAAATAAAATGGTTTATAAAAAAATCTTAATAAATCAATTCCATAAGTCATTAAGGGGTAGAAAGTGCACAGTATCATAAGATCGTGTCCCTAATGAAGCCTATAAACCATTAATGGATGTTGAAAAATATTTTAAAAATAATTCCAAATATTCTTTGGAATTCAAAAAAAATTCAATTTTATTTTGGTAACATTTAGAAATTAATATTGATAAAAATATAGAAATAGTATTTTCTTTTTTGATCCTTTAAAAATTTTAATGGAAGCTTCTAGAAGAAGGAAAGACATGCAATTGGGAAAATATATTTTTTGTAGAATGTATATATATTACGTACATGAAGGTATAATTACATCTAACCACACACACACCTTACATTGAGGCTGGAAATGTCGTCCACATCCCCCCCACCAAGCGGATAACCCACCCATTAATTCTTTTTAATTTAATTCTTTTTAGAAATATAGATTACCACAGTTCGCTTCCTATTGGGACACCTAAGGGGTCATTTAAATGATTAAGTGAACATTTATGTTATAATAAATTTTTAATAGAGAAATTAATTGATCTATAAATTATTTTAAATCTATATATAATGGTCTTATAATATATTCTAGGGTTTTAATGGTCCGCTCAGACTGACCATCCATCTAATAATGATATGTTGTGTGAACGTTCAAGTCAATATTCAAATATTTTGGAAAGTAACGCGCTAAGATTTTAAAATAAAACATTATCAACAATTGAATATATTAAATAAAACAACAATATTTTAGGATAATGTAACACACTGTAACTTTTTTATATATTTACTTTTAATTAAATTTTCACTCGTCGGTAGCTTGCAGAACACACAACCTCAAGTCAAAATGAATAATAATATAGTATATCGTTATAAAAAAGCTATAATATTAAAAGGTATGAATAGTAATAAGTAAACTATGAAAATTAATAGGTTTTAAAATATAAAAAATAAATAATTTTTTATCAATTTATTGTAAATGAAAATAAAAATAATTTGAAAGAAAAACAATTGTTTTCTAGAAAACATTACTTTTATAAATGATGTTTTGGTCGTGATTTGTACACACATTTTAAAATTAATTTTTACCAATTTTAGATAGTTTATTTCATATAATAACTTAAATATTAAAATATAAATTTATAAATTATATTTGGGTGATTTTTTTGTAAATTTTTGAAACGATTAATTTTTTTGATGAATAGTAAAAAATACTTATTTTTATTGAAAACTGTATTTTTTAAAAATAATATACAAAGGAAATTTTTATTTTAAATTGTTTTAAATTCAAAATATATTAATTATTTTATGTTTTAACTATAGTAGGTTATTTTTTTCATTTTCATATAAAATTATAAAAAAAATTAATCTTTTGAAATGTTTTCTTTCAAAAACACTTTTTCGACATATCTCTATGTTTAATTTTAAATTTAATTCATCCACTTATATGAGTTGAATTTAGAAAAATTGATTCCTTATTTTTAACAAAACTAATTTATATTATCTAATAAGGATAACTTAATTTTAGACTATAATTAATAGTAGAAATAGTAAAAAAATATTTATTGTGGTTAAAGTAAAAAACTAGCATTTTGGGGTTAAACTAAGAATTTATGTGTTAAAAAATGAACTAAATACGCATAAAATTTATATTTTATGGAAATATTTAAACCATATAATCTATAAGGTTCAATATTCATCCATTTTTCAGACTTCTATCTTGTGAAACCCATGGGTAAAAATAATTCTTTTTAAAAATTAAAAGTGTGTCCTCTCCCCCACTTATAGAAGGACACCCAATCTACTCTCCCCTTTACACTCCCAAATCCATTTTTCAGATAAAACACAAGATCAAATATCTTCCTCAATTCCATATCATAATTTTATAGTACTCTTTTTCCTTATCAAATTCTTCACAGAATGACTTATGTATAAACCTAAAGAGGATCTTCGAATAGAAGGTAATATTCTTAAACATGCGTTTTGTTTTATTTCTTCTTCCAATTAATTAAAATATTCTACAAATTATATAATTTTAAAAAAACATTTTCCCTGTATACTGATATTTTATTATATTAGTTTAATAACCTTTATCTATATCATCTTTCATCAAATGGTAAAATAATTTGTAGATCAAGTTTACGATGAATTACCACCGCGCAAACCAATAGAATTCGTTTTCCATCAACAATTTTAAATGACGGATATAATTATGGATTTAGAATATTATTATTATATTTGTGAAATTATTTTAATTTTTTAATTTTGATATCACATATACCTTCTTACTTTTCATTTTTTAGGGGATACAAAAACATTTCTCATTGTACGATGGACTATCGCCTAACAGTGTGACGTGACACGTTTTTCATGTGTGCTTCACATTGAAGGTATTAAGGATAAATTTAATGAATATTTGTAATATTTATGACCTAAAATTATATATGGAAATAAAATATTACATATAACTTGTTACCTTCCAATCCTTTGTAAAATAATAACATCGATCGTCCGTATTTGTAGACTACTACCTCCACATTGAAATGCGAAATGTTTTTCATTTTATATTTACATGAATAGTAATAAAGATTGATTTTATTAATATAGGTTATATATATTAAACAAATATTATTACTTAAAGGATAATTAACATTTATTATTTATTCATTCCATTCATTGAAAAAGATGGAAACAATGTTGATGCGTGCATACAATCTACAATCTCCATGAACGGTGTAATCCATTATCAATATATATAATTTATACATAACTATAAATAATTTTTTAATAAATATAAATCATATTTACAAAATGGATATATTTTTTCTGATATTATGGAACAATGATCAATGTAAAAGGGGAAAAATTACCAAATGAATATATATATGATAAAAGAAAGAACATATCACACAGAATAATGATTTTGACAAAGTAAGGTTAATAAACGAGTGATAAAAGGATATAAGTAAATAATATATGGTAAGAAATATATTATTATGTTTCTTTTATGGGTTAATAATAAATATATATTTATTATAATGTTTCTATAAGAACATACAAGGGAAATGGGACCTGAGTTAAGGGTTTCACATCTCACTTTTTCTATCATGATACATATGTCATATTCAAAACATATTCCGTTGGTGTGTTGTATATAATTACCCTCATTATATGTTATATCATGAATATATTTATCATAATCGTATTTGATGTTTCATTTTAAATTAATACTATGATGGGGCATCTGATTCAAAAGTAACCAAACTGGTAAGAGATTTATTTTTGAGACTCATTTTAATCAGTATTTCTTATACTTGAATTTCCATTAAAAAAATTATTTGATAATTATATAATAAAACTATTTAATTTTATTTTCCATTTGTTATTTATCAATTTTTTAGGTAATATTATCATAAAAATATCTTTTTTACTTATAATTATTGAGAAAATATTTTAAATAAAATTTGATTTTATTTTAACATTGGTTGAAAATCCAATTTCATCCAAAACAATGTTTTTAATAAAAATTAAAAAATTATTTTAAAATTATTAAAACTATTTTCTAATGAAACTTTAACCTATTTTGAAATTTTTTTAAAATGGTTAGAATAGAATATTAATTTCATTTTCCAAATAATTTCTATTTGGATTTTACTAAAAAACTGAAAGGATTATTTGTGTTAATATATAGAGGATGAATGGAATTTATTGCTATCATGACCTATCAATGTTTTAAATAATAATTTATAAGTTTAAATGTTTTTTTAAGAAATTTATTTAAAAAATGAAAATGAACTTTTAAAAGGTGATTTTTAAAGTGAAAATTTTATTTTCCCCGTGATGGTTTCAAGTAACATTTTATGCTAATTTTAATCATTAAAAAACACTTATTTTCACTTATACACCATTGGGGATTTGTTTAAATGGTACCATCCTTATTATATATCTTTATTGTTTATGATTAGTTTGATTAGGGGTACACTATTTTGATACCATTTACCAAAATACTCTAAATAGTTTATGATTATGATTATCCATTGGGAAATGTTTTAACATTTCCTATGATAGTTTTTCAATAATAACAATTTTGTGGATTATATTTTACCCTATCTATAATAGTAATGAATTAGACAATATAAGTGATTGGTGGGGCCTGTTATAGCCTTTCAATGCATCTATATGTCTCATGATACAAACTTGCACGGGTTTTTGGCTAAGGCTTTACACATTTTTTAAGATGTATTTTAACAAGGCCTTGATGGTATGGTTATGATTCCATAATAATCAATTCCATCATTATTATATTATTCATTTATGTTCATGTAATTATTTGACTAGTTATTATATTTATGTACAAGTTTTATGGTCATGTGGTTACGTATATTGAATTATTCGATCATTATTTATACCTGCCACATTATGCTCATGTTATTGAGTGAAGTTCATGTGTTTCAGTTATTTACCTTGACATATTTATTATTACATATATATTAATGATATATTATTCTATATTCATAACCTTATTGATAATATGATATCATCCATTTCTTATAATTTATCTTTCCTAGGATACCTAAAAGGGTTTTGTAATTGATAAATTAGTTTATTCTATTGTGAAATATAGATTTCTCAAAAAAATTAGGATTTAAATTGTAATTTCAATTTCAATTATGTATTAAGATTACCAAGATTACTAAAATATTCAGTCCTTTAGGATGTGATTACTTGTAGAATATGAAAATGTAGAAAATTAACCACTGACAATCGGATGAGAGGTTTGGGTTCATTATAGTTCATATTAGAGGATGTTTAGTAGTAACCTTGGGAAATAGACTTAGAAATAAAATATTAGGGAACATAAACCTATGATTGACATTGAGAATTATTATAGAATAACATCCTAATGTTATTTGAACAATATATTCTAGGTATTTCCCTATAAATATATCCCTTCTTGAATACTATAGGTGGAAGTGGTTTTTACACAAATGTACATAGGGGTAGTAACTCCAAAAAAGAAAAGTTAGTCTTGACTCTAGATTTACCTTGTACTTGATAATTATACTTACTGCCAACATTCCTTGACACTCCTAAGGGATATACATTGGCTAGTTCACATTTTATTTACAAACTAATATGAAGGATTTGAAAATATGTTTGTTATTTGATAAAATTATCAAAGAAACAATGTTTGTTATTATGATATTAGTTATACATAAAATTTTCAACTTATGTTATTTATTTAAATAGTTTTTTATATAAATTATGTTTCATAATTTTATGATCTAATTTATTTTATGAAATTTTGTATAAGTGGATCCTAGAGGAATGAATGATAAATATATCATTGAATGTACTCTGTGCAGGTATTTCCCTCCTAGGAAAGAAATTGAATCTATAGCTTGAGATACAGATGGAACTAATAAAATTATAACCATTTTGGGAATCAAACATAAGTTGTAAGTAATAAAATTTTCTTTTATGGAGAATACTACTTATCCACCTTGTGGTTTTACAATGTTTGACCACTTGATCCATCAATAACCTTCATCATTCTACGGGACTACAAATATATTTATAGATGATAAATGGATAATATCATTAGAGAATGTATTTCTCACTCTAAGAAGTAATGAATGATAGAAGGTTTTCATTCCAGTTTTTCATACCTTAAGAGAAATAGATCAATTACGGTCATTAATTCAAAAAATAGTAAAGATATTTAATAAATAGTAAATATGGAATACAAGGATTTCAAGGTACTCTTCTTAGAAAAACATTTTCCTCATGAGGAAGGGGTTGATATGGAAAGATAATTTTTAATACAAAGACAAAAGGAATAGAAAATATTTCAAAGTATGAAGACAACTTTACAATGATATAAAGGCATATTTTGGACTAAATAAATAATCTAAAGTCTAATTTTGAATATTTATTTGATTGGATTAAGCCAATACATTAAAGGGAATAGATCTTCTAAACATTCTAATCATATGAGGACATAGTATCATGTTGTATAACCATATAAATACTTCTATAATTATTATGAAATGAATGTAAATAAAAATAATTAGAGAACAATAGAGAAAAAGAAGGATAAAAGGGAGAAGTTAAAGAATGATTTCCCCCATGTGATAACTATGGAATAAAAACCAATGGTACTTTCTTAATGGGGATTGGAGTTTTCTACAAGTGTGGATAGAAACTACACCATGATAGAGATTGAAAGGGAAATAAACAAGTTTTCATTGTTCACTTCTTTAATTGTAAGATGATAGGTCACTACACTAAAAAATTCCATAAGCATCAAGGGAATATATTCCAAAGGAATCTATGGGATCAAGGTTAGGATCTTACTATCTCCATAAATAAGGTGGAATAATGAAATTGTGTATTTGGATTCAATAATTATGTTGAAAACATATTTTATCAATGATGTTTTTGTTAAAAGAATCATGCGACATATAAGAATTGTATTGTAGATTTATTACATTAAGGATTATGAATCATGTGTTGAATGTTACTAATAAAAGTGATGAAGTGGAAAGTTTATCTTTTTGGATAAAACATGATTGATGGAAGATAACCATTTACATTTTATTTATTTCGAGATAATAATGATAATGATATTTATATCGGATAGTATTTATAACTTAAAAACTATCTAGTAATTTATTGGTTTATATAATATTTACTTAAGTTTTCAAAATGTTTGTATTTTTTTAATAAATTTGACAAACTAAAATTTAATTTTGGAAGAATTCATGTTTTCATTATGATTTTTTTTGTGATCAAGGTATTTAGATAATTTGAATATAACATTGAAATACACTTTTTATTACCACAAGAATATAATTTTGTTCTAGATTACTTCTATTTAATTTTTTAGACATTGAATTCTTCAAGACATATTTTGGATGAGTATTAAGGTTAAAAATAATTTAAATGGATTAAGATGAGATTTGGGATTTAATACTATTGTATTATAGATTAATTCATTATTTTATAATTCATGTTAACCATTTTGGTTGTGGAAAATACAATAAGAGTATCGTATTATATTTTTATAGATCTTTTGATATGTTAGAATTTAATTTTATAAATTTAAAAATAAAAACTTCATTTTTGGATATTCATTTATTGGAGTAAGATAATATATTTAAATTGATCAATGCACTACCAAAGGATGAAATTGTTCTTATGAACTAGAATGATATAAAGTGTGTATATTTCATTTTATTCATAGATAATAAAATAATTCCTCAACATTTGGAAAATAATATATAAACAAAACTTTAACCATATTAACATTTTATATAAAGAATAATTTTTTTATAAAATTATCGCCTTTTTATTGTATTTATATACTTAACATTCAATTGATAATTCATATACTTTTTATCAATGATCTCTAAAACTCTCTATAATTATTTATGCATTACTTCCATGTCAATATATTCACTTCCCACCAATTATATACTACATTGAAACCTAGTTATGTGTTATTCTAGAATAACATTTTACAACCCATTTTATCATGCAACTAAGATTTTTTATTAACCCTTTTTATGAAGTGGGTTTCCATGATAGGTATTTTCAAATGTAAAACCCTTATATTTTGAGATCAAGATAAAATTATGAGGATATAATTTATTTAATAGGATAGAATGAAATGACCCATGATTTTGACATAATGAAATAATATTGAATAGTGTTTATGACATAGAACTATAAAATAATAATTTAATGTAACACATAGTGACATTATGATATATTTTCTTTTAAATAAATTCAAACACATTGATACTAAATCCTAATATAGTATACCATTATAACCAAGAAATTAATTTAGTTGGTATAAATAATACTTACTCAGTTATAAAACTTATTTTTTAAAACATTTTTAACATAAAATCATTGGTTATCAATTTATTATAACATAAAATATTAAACATTCCATGGAAAAAAGAAATGTTTCTAAAAACTGTATTTCGCTAAAAGACAGGTTCATCACACATTGTGAAAATATTGTAATTTTTTTTTAAATTTTAGAAAATTTATTTTAAAAATAAAAATCAATTTTAAAATATAAATTCAAAAATTTACTCTGGAGTAAATTTTGATATTTTTTAAAAGATTTTTTTAATTAATAGTGAAAAATAATAATACTTATTAAAAAATGCATTTTCATTCAAATTATTTAAAAATTTAAATTATATTATAATTTTTCAATTAGTAATAGTTCAATTATAATAATGTTTTAAAAATTTATGTCTTTGTAATCAATTTAATATTATATTATTATCTAATAACATTTTAAACTTTTGAAATAATTTCTTTAGAAAAACTATTTTATCAGCATTCCTGTGGATTTAATTTTAAATTTATTTATGAAAATTAAATGAATTTATTTTAGAAAAATATATTCAATATTTTTAATAGTAGTAATTTATGTTATCTAATTAGTTTAATTTAATTTATTACCATGATGAATAGTGAAAATAATAAAAATTAATTATTGTATTAACATTAATAATGGGGTTACAGGGGTTGAACTAAATGTATAATGGTGTAAATGACCTAATACTTTTACAATAAACATTTTATTGAAAAATATCAACCATAAAACATTTAAGGTTCTATAATGATTCATTTTGTTATTTTTGGAATCCGAAAACTGTGGGTTCAAATAATTCATTTCAATAATTCAAGGTGTGTCCTCTCCCCTCTTATAAAAGTCCACCCACTATCCTCTACTATTGTAACTCCAAAATCCATTTTTATTATTGAAGACCTAAATATAGATATTCCATAATTAAATTATCTCATACTATAGTCCAAAATTCTTAATAAAACCTCAAAATATGGCTTTAGGTATAAACCTAATGAGGCTCTCCGAAGAGGGGGTAAAATTTTTATACTTTCATTTTGTTTTATTTATTATTCCACGTCATTCACATATTATTAAATTATGATAATATAAAAACGTAATTATATCCTATATAATTATATTTTATTATGATAATTTAAAAATCTTTATCCATATCGTCATTTATAAAATGGAAAATGAAATCATCGATTGTGTGTATAGTGGATTATCTCCTCGAAAACCAATGTAATTCAAATCCCATTACCATGATTCAAGGATATATATATAATTATATACATAAAATATTTATATTATATTTATGAAAATATTATACTTATGGAATTATTATTTCACATATACCTTCTTAATTTCCATTCTATGGGGTATACGATAACATCGCTTGTGTGTTTGGAAAACTACCACCTCACGATGTTATGTGATTCATTTTTCACATATTATTTACAAGGAAGGTATAAAAGATAAATTAAATGAATAAATTTAATATTTATTAACTAATACTACTTATGGAAATATAATGTAACATATAAATTCTTCTCTTCCAATATTTTGGAAAATAATAACATCGCTTGTGCATATTTGTGGACTACCGCCTCCACTTAGCGATGTGAAATGCATTCCATTTTAATTTTACATAGATATTAAAAAGGATTTATTTGAAAAACATAATTGATATATATTAAATCATATTTATTCTATAAATTTTACTTAACATTTTTTTCCTTTCAATCCATCAATAGGGAAAAAACAGAAACAACATTTATGCATATGTATGACCTTACATCTGCATGAACGGTGTAATCCATTCTCTATATACAACATTAATATATTACTCTAAAAAAATATTTAATGAATATATGTTCTATTTATATCATTTTTAATAATATTTTAATGATGTTACCATATTTAAATTAAAAGGACTGAAATTAACAAACCAGAATATACATGTAAAATGAGGTAGTCATCACCTAGAACAGTGATTCTTGTAACGAATTTTTAATAGATTGGTGATAAAATCCTATAAGTAAATAATATGTGGTGATAAATATATTTTTTAAATATATTTTATTTATAATAAATAAATATTTATTATATAGGATTTATGGGCTTGTTTGAATGAAATCTGACCAGAGGTAAGGGTTCCTCATCTCATTTTTACATCCATGAGACATATGTCACATTCATCACTTAGTCATATAGTGTGGGGTATATATTGAAAATTTTTATATGTAATATCATTAATCTATTAATCCATATTTTATTTAACGTTAATTTTATTTTATTCCTTTCATTGGGTGTACGATTTAAAAGATACTAAAGTAGTAAGATACTTCTTTTTCAATTTCATTTTAATGGGGTTGGTTTATTCTTAAATTTACATTAAATAAAATTATTCAATAATTTTATATTAAAACCACTTAATTTTAGTATAATTTGGTTATTCATTAATTTTTCATGTAAAATTACCATAATAATCACTTCGGTACAAAAAAATAATTGAGAAAATATTTTTAATAAAATCTTTACACATTTTAATATTTGGTAAAGAATCCTTTTTATTCCAAAAACATGATTTCAAAAAAAAATTCAAAAATGTTTTTGAAATTCTCTAAATGAATTATTTAATAAATTTTAACCCATTTTTTGACCATTTTTTAAATGTCTTGAAATGAATATTCATGTCTTTTTCCAAATGATGGTCGTTTGGATTTTTCAAAAAATGTAAAATGCATCTTCATTTTTACATGTATGGAATGATCCAAATTTAACACCCTTATGACCACTCGATAATTTAAATAATCCTTTATAAGTTTTAATTTTTTTCAAAGAAATCTATTCTAAAATTGTTTTGTGAACTTTTAAAAGTAAATTAGTTATGAGGTTTGGTAATGATTGGAACATGGTATGTAGAGTTCGTATTTGGTTGTGGGTGAAAATAAGGATAATATTATAGTGGGGGTATCAGATGAGTTCTAGTGATGTGAAATTTATGCAAGTAGGTTCAATGATACAATTAATGCCACATCGAGTGGGTCAGTGGATAGGTAAATATGTGTTTTGATATTTGACTTTGATAATGGGATGTGTTGTGGATAAAAATTGGTAGTTATAGGTTGAGTTCCAAGGTGATGAGTATGATGAGCTTGGTGTTAAATTATAGAAGATGTCTTATGTCTTAGGATCGACATGTATGGATGGGAACCATCTTTGCTGTTGTATATGGTGGAAAGTGATGGATTTTATTTTGAAGGTTGAATGACTTATTGTAAGGGTTATGCAGAGGAACTCAATTATAATCTAAATATAGTAATTCTACTTAAACATAATATAATCTAGTTTCATTAGACTATAATGTAATTTTAATCTATCCCAATTCACTTTTAAGAGTACAGTTGTTTATAATTTTGAATAACTCTTATGTTTAAAATCATATTATAAAAAGTGGAATCTTATAATCAGTATCCATTTTTTCATAATATAACACATTTAAAATAAAACATGACTTACATTCATGAACATTCATCATTGAATTCTTTATTTCCATTACCGAAACAATAAATGAGTGACGAAAATTTTAAAAACATAGATGATGATAAACATCTCAGTAAAGGACAAAAAATGATGGAAATAAATCATTATACAATGATTATTCATAAAATATTTCCTTTTAGAAATAATCTTTGGGCTCAAAATAAACATTTTATTACCCAAAAAAATAAACTTATCAACATGAATGTTTTCATAAAATATTTTTATAATAAATAATAATTGAAAAATAAATCTCTTAAAGGTTTCTTTTGAATCATGAAATACACATGATATCTTTCCACCAAAGTTACAGTTTTCAACCTTCAATGTTTTTTTTAATTTTCATTACCATGTGAAATGTAAATATTTCTATAATAAATAAATGAAATCATAGATAAATCATGTAGTAACCTTGGGAAATCATCTTACTTACAAATTGAAAACCAAACATTGTTATACTTGGAGTAATAATCATAGTCACACATAAAATAACCATCATGGTTATACATAGAATAATCATCGTAGTATATTCTCATAATATATTAGGAGAAACATAATCGGTTAACTTTGTATCATTACCCAATTCATTGGAGAGATATTACTAGATCATCCATTATCGGTTTATAACATCAAAAACCATCCTCATAAACAATTTCTGATAACCATAGTAGAATACATAAAATATATCACCATAAAAATATTCTTTGAACCAATAAGAAAACAATTTTTTAATATTGATATATCACTTTTATTAAAAACCCAATTTTCTATAAAAAAATCCATTAGTAAATGAAAAGATGTATTTTATTTTAATAATATATGTAATATAATAATGTAATTAAAACATAAAACAAATGGTTACAATTGAAAGTATAGTATTTCTTTCTATATATATTAAAATAGAACACTCATTTTGTATTTTTCTAAAGGAGATTAAAACATTATGTAAAAAAATCCTTTTGAAATCCATTTAAATAAAGTAAAAATAAACATAAATATTACTTTATAAATCACTTATATTCATATATATGAATTCATAAAATAATTTTATAGATTTGGATATAGATGAAAAAGATATGTTTAAGGGAAACGTTAAATGATGATTTCAAAAGGAAAGTATAATACCTTGAGTATGACTCATAACATACATTATTTATCTTCATAAATAATAAAATTATGGTTATTTTTTACTTTATTATGATGTTTTTTATGTTTTTATTACTTTTACCCCACTTATTATCATTTTTTAATAATTAATAAATTATTTATGTTCATGTTGAATGTGGTCATGATATTTAGTTTATAAGTCCAATATGAAAATTTTAGGATTAATGTGATGAAATTTTTCATTATTTCATAATCACTAGATTAATAATCATGAAATAATTATTATTTTTATAAATAAATTATATTTCTTAAACAGATCATGGAATATGGTTATGTAAAAATTACTACATTACAATCATGAAGATGGTATTTCATAAATTTTTATGAGTAATGGTTCCATTTATCGATCATCATTTTTGGAAGAGTGTAAGTATTATTTTATATTTAAAAATGATAATAATATCATACATATAATATTTCTTATTTATATGTGCTTATACATATGATCCTTGTGTTTTGTTGATAAAAAATCACATCCCTCTATAGAGTTGGTAGTCCACACGTATTCATGAGCAACATTATCATTTTTATGTGAATGAAAGGTAAGAAAATATGTGATATATTATAAACTAAAAATGATAAATATATCATTAATATCATATAAAAACATGAATTTCATTATTATAATTATCCATTAGTGGTGGTTATTGAAAATTAATTACATTATTTTGTTAGGACATAGTACGTTGTACACACGAGCAATTACTTCCCCTCTCATTTGAGGGGTGTTGGAGATATATATTGATTATTCCATGGAAAAAATAAAGCATCATTATATCTAGGATATTTTATTATTTTATTATGTTTGGAGAAGATTTTAAGGAGGTTTATGAAGATATAAAACTAAAACATGAATTTAAAAACCCTACCTATTCTTTAGAAGGTCTCCTTTTATTAAAACCTAAAACCCAATATGGTTGGTATTATGACAGAAAAAAATTATTATATAATTATTTAAAAGGGTTATTTGAAGGCATTTTAGTATTGTTTTTCCAAAAAAATAGGTTTGAAGTGTGATATAATGTAAATTTGAGATTCCCTTTTATAAGATAGGGGAAGGGGACTCAGGGAATTTCTCATAATATTAAAGTAAAATATATAACTGTTTAGCTCCAAATTTTTAATTATTATTTTCCTTTTGTCACTATATATTGTTGATTAAATCAAAAAATTTCCTATTATTGGCCTCTTATCACCTTAATAAGGGTTACTAATATTATATAAAGTGATAAATAGAAAATAATTGGAACTTTTTCTATTTAATCAACAATATAACGTTAATATGTTTGAATTTAATATTTTTAGGAATTTTATATGGTTTAACAAAATATTATTTTCATAAAATATAAAAAATGATAATTTTAGAACTATTCATTTATATGGAATTTTTACAACATCAATAAAAACAAGTAACTCAAATATAATAAATTAAAATATCCCAAACATGTTATATTTATCTAAAAAATTATTGGATCATATTAATTATTTCAAATTATATTGATTTTTTAAAAACAATTAATACCAATTATTTCATTTTTCTATTAATTGAATAATTACTACATCAATGTTGTGTATCAATTTATAGTAAATATTAATTCACTAAAAATTTAATATTAAATTAAATGATTCATATAAATCATTTATATTTCTAATTAACATTTTTAATTGAATATATCCATAGTTTATCCCTATATTAAAAATAGTATAGTTATAAAAAAAATGTGTGTCAAGTTTCCATTTTCATTAAATAAAATATTATATATGCTATAATAACATAAAAATGGAGAAATAATTACATATAAAATTATATCATATGATTATGGATAATCTTCAATCATAAAATTATATTAATGAATGATTGAGGATCATTTTCTAGTTTTTTTCATTTTATTTCTCACCATTATTACCAGATTAACCCTTAACCGAGTTAACAAATTACTAATATTACAATGCATTTTAACTAAAAAAATGGACATATTTACCAAATTTGGAAGTTATTATTCTAAATAGAGAATAAATTTATTAAAATTCAAAATAAAAATGTTTTATAAATTTATATAAAATCAAATCGGAAAACCATGAAAAAAAACAATTCCATAGAAAACAACAACCCTTTAAAATATAAAATTTCATTATAATAAATTCAAGTATCGAATACATTTTAGAATCCAAAATTTTATTAGTTAATATCGTAATGAGATAATTAATGTTTTTTAAAAAATCCAAAATAAAATTTTAATTTGTAAACACCTATAAAGAAATTAAATATTTTATGAAAAATAAAAAAAATTCAATATTCATTAAAAAATGAATATTTACATTAAATTCTCAAAAATTCTTCTGAAATTGTTTTATACATTATGAATTAAAAAATGAAATTAATTTTATAAAATATAGTTTCTAAAATTTCTAGAAACTAATTATAATATTCATTCATAAAAAAAAGTAAGCACATTTTTTTGTAGAAAACACATTTTTAAATAATAAATTGATTTTTCAAAAATTAAATTCTTTATTTATATACAATTCATCAGTAAATTATAAATAATTAATAAATATATATATTTAAATATGGGTTTAATACTATTCATTCATTCAAATTTAATGGCTAGGTTACAATGTGAATATTTAAATAATAATAATGAATTTTTCATATAAGTTTAGTTGTGTGTATCTTTTACACTATCGAACATGGTCTTTATTATTAAAATATCAGGGTATTACATTACCCCCCCTATGAAAATATATCCTCACAATTTTAACATGGGTATGGTAACCAGAGTTTTACATTTCAAAGTACGTTTTTTGAAAACCCACATAGTAAGAATGGTTAATAAAACATCCACTTGAAAATAGAGAAAAAGGAAGTATAATGGTCCTTTGGAATAAAAAATTACTTATTTTCTATATATAAAAACATTCTTGGTATGTAGAAACATGGATATTTAAGAAAAACCTAGATGACAAGGACTAATAAATAGTGATAGAGAACATGGTGAGGAGAAAGTTAACCATCACAAAACTATAAAAATTTATGGTTTGAAAGACCATTGATTTCTCAGTAAGAAAAGTAAATGGATATGTTTTTTGTTTCAAGTCCATTTTCCTGGAGTTAATGAATTAATTTACCAATTATAATAAAAACAAAAGGAAATATACATACTTAACAATAAGAATCTCATCCTCTAATAAACTTTATCTACAATTTCACATTTTTCTCCAAACTATTAGTATTCAAGGTGATTTTTTTATGACTGAAGCACTAAAATTAGCTTTTAATAGATCACATAATTCAAAAAGGTTCAAAATCTATTACACATATATTTAGTTATTAACCCAAAAAAATTGTAATTATAAGATATTATAATTATATAAATTAAATAACCTTTATATGAGTAAATACACCATTAATCTCTAAAGTTCAACGGTAATAAAAAATGTTTTTACTAAATCCCTACATAAAAACTTTTCATAAAATTATTTTAAATATTATAGACTAATATTGAATCCCAAAAATTAAAAGGATATGATCTCATGATGTTCCAAGATAAATTTATCAATTATCATTAAATATAATTATTCTTTATTAATGGATAATACAAAGAATATGTTCTAGTCATATAAATCCAAGATATGATAGTTTTTTATATAAACAACCTCAATCAACAAAAATAAAAATTTGGATCATGTATAATTCTTAAAATAATTAAACCTTGAAACCTAAAATATAAAATTATAATTTTCTCTTTAACTTTATCATATAATGTTCTAAAAATAGTAAACATTATTTGAAATAACATTAGTCACCTAATCCAAAAATATCTTTTTTAATCCCATGGTTATCTCTACAATAAAACATATATTACCAAAATAAA
Source organism: Viscum album (assembly GCA_963277665.1). Classification (NCBI taxonomy): domain Eukaryota; kingdom Viridiplantae; phylum Streptophyta; class Magnoliopsida; order Santalales; family Viscaceae; genus Viscum; species Viscum album. The sequence goes on along the minus strand of CAUJRU010000310.1, from coordinate 762,955 downwards.
ATTAAACATTATATATCAAATAATTTATGAAAAAAATTCATACTAATTAGAATATTATGTTGGTTAGTGGTAGGTGATCCATTATTTTCTCCCTTCAGTTGTGGGTTCAAGCCTCAACACCTTACCGAATGCAACAGGTTTTCCTCTGACCTGTGGGTTGTCCTTTTTATAATAAAAATATTAACTTAATCCTTAAAATATTAAAATAAATTTGATAAACATATTTATAAATAACATTAATATATTAAAAACTAAACAAATATTTTAACCTCAAAGGATATCTCATACCTTTTATTTTTCATCCTAAAAATATAATAACATGTAGTAACCTCAAAATTAAATACAACATAAACCCCAAAGGATATGCATAGCATTAAACATATTTCTAAAATAAAAAGAGAACTATTTATCCAATAATTTTTTCACAAGATAAAATTAAGTTTTTATATACCTGAAACATCTATCAAAATTAAATAAAAGTCTTGGAAAGTACTCTCATCATCAAAAGAGTGTAAATTATTTCAATAATATGGTCATCCATAAATATACTATGACTCCTAAATCTAATATATGTATACATGTTAATCATTTAGTGTTCATAACAATCCATTAACCATAATTTTCAACCTTATTCATTAGTTCTTCATTCATACATACAAAAATATGAATTGTCTCCTAAGATTCAATAATGTCAAAATGAAATCCAAGACATAATCAATATATTTATTATGTCATTTCCAATTTCCTCAAATTCAATTGTAATGGAATTAGGTATTTCTAAACAGATATCTATATGGTCTTGTTAATCCCATTTATTATCATTCCCCTTAGTTATTTATTTTCATAATAACAAATCTCCCAAAATTTAATCATTTAATTGATACAAAGGGAAAAACTTAATCCTCTTTTATGGAGAAAAATAATTTATTCCTTTTCACTTGGAATATTATTACATTATGACATCCCTTACCACATATAAAACATCTTCCTATTCTTTGAAGGCATTTTATTTGGTTCTTTTTTCTTCATTCTTAACACATAGGTCATTTAATATATTTACCTCTATGATAATTATCACATGAAATTTTACCAAGATTTATTTCTATAAAATTTGATTCATTTTAAAACTCTCCAAGGATCATGTTATTAATAATTACAATCAATATCTTGTTATGAATAACCATAAGAGTTCTCATTATAGCTCCCATTCCATCCAATTTCTTAGACAAAAAACTACTTCATTTTCCTTTAAATCCATTATTATTTTGGGTCACACTAGATTTATACATTTAATAAAACCAAAAAATATTAGAGTTTTCATATCAATCTAACTATACCATCTTGTGGGGAGGATAAAAACTAAAATACCCCTTTTCATTTTATAAAAAACTCCTTATATTTATCAAAAATAAATTTGATTTTCCCTAACATACTAACCAATATGGTTATAGAGGACTAATAACTTTTTTACTAATAACATTATATCCTCTCATGTTATCTATTCCCTGATCTGATACTAACTATAAGGACCCATCATAAAAATCATTTAAAATAGGGTATTTATACTGCAATTTAACTTATTTTGATTCCAAATATTTTTAATATTAAAATTTTAGAGAATTAGGTCATAAATATTACATAAAAAAATATTTTATAATGTGGACACTCTTAATCAGTATAGATTTTTCTCATAATATAAACAATTTATAATAAAACATATTTTCCTTTTAGGAAAACTCTTCAAAAATTTTAATAGTATTTATTCATTTACATTACACATCATTAAAGAATATGAATAATAGATTAAAACATTGGTTGAGATAAAAAACCCCAATAAGTGACATAACAATAATGAAAGAATTCATTTATCCTTGAATAAATATAAAAATTTACTTTTTAAAATAATCATTGGGTTCAACATTAACATTTTAATACCCATAAATAATGTTTTATGTATGAATATATTCATAAAAAACATTATAGTAAATTATGATGTAAAATATAAAACTCATAATGGTTTCTTTGGAATCATGAAAAACTAAGAATAAAATTCTAAAAAAGATAGAATTTTCAAAATTATGATGTAGAATATACATTAGTTTACCTTCTAAAATGATAAAATTTCCCTAAATTCCCATAGAAATCCGACATAAATCATTTAAATAACGTGAGGAATTATCTTACTTACACATGGAATGACCATCATGGTTATACAGGGAGTAACCATGTTAGTTAAAATAGAAATAACCACCATGGTTGTACTTAGATAAACCATTGTAGTATATTCCCATAATATCTTATGAGAAACTTAATAAGTTAACTCCATATTTTTACCCAAGGCATTAGAGAGTAATTATGGGCTCACTAATTCTATATTTATATCATAACCAACCATCCTTATAAAAAATTCACTATAACCAAAATAGAATACATAAAATCTTTCATCTAAAAAACATTATTTTCACCCATAGATTGAATTTTTTAATATTGATATAACCATTATATTTAAAACAAAACTAAAAAATCCAACAATAAAAAAAATATGCTTTTTATTTGATTATATCATTGATTAGTGTAAAAAAATCGATATATAAAATAACGGTTACGGCAGCGGAAAATATTTCATCAGATATATTATAATTAAACATTCATTTTGTATTTTATTAAGGACGTTAAAAAATTATGTAAAATATTAATTCTGAAAACATTTGAAATAAATTAAAAAGGTTTATAAGGTTTTAATTATAATTTACTTCCACCCATATAAATACATCTATAAATTAATTTTAATAATATGGATATGGATGAAAAAAAAAGAGTTATAAGGGAATCATTCAAAGAGGATTTTAAAAATAATGTTCCTTACAAAGAGTGTGATTTATCACAATCATTCTTTTTCATCATGAATAATAAAATTATGTTAATTATTTACTCATATAGGAAAAATTTTCAGGTTTGTTAATCCATTTATATCACATGTTATAATGTAATAAAAATTATTTTATCCCTTAAGTTTGCATGAGATGTTTTGATGATATTCGGTTCATAAGTCCAAAATGACTTCGGTAGGTTGAATATTGTAAAATATTTCATTATTATATAATATTCAGAATAATATTAATTACATAATTATATTTTTTAAAATAAATTACACTTTAAAAACCTATCATGAAATACGGTTCTGAAAAATGAACTACGCTACAATCATAGAGATGATAGGTCGAACGTAAGCATTAGTAAAGTATTCAATTTTCAATGAATATTATGGAAATATTATATGTATTATTTTATCTTTAAATATTGATAATAATATCATAAATATAATATTAATCTATTAAATATACTTATATATACGATCTACATGATGTGGTGATGAAAAATGAATCATGTTTCTTTATAGGGGAGGTATTCCAAATGTATTCAAAAACAACATTATCATTTTTTAGTGAATTAAAATTTTATAAAATATATGATATATTATATTGTAAAAATAATAAATATATCATTAATATCTTATATAAATATTAATTCAAACCTTTTTATAATTCATTATAGGTAGTGCTGGAAAACGAATTACATCAATCCGTGAGGCTGTAGTCTATCATACACACGGATGATGAATTCCTCTCCTATTTGATTAATTTGAGAGAGGTATAGATTATTACATTATCATAATAACATATAAGTATATTTATGGCAATTTTTTATTATTTTATCATAATTTTATAATATTTTACGGAGTTAGAATAATAAATAAAACTAAATCATGCAACTAAAATCTATACCTATTATTTTGAAAGTCTCCATTAATTAACATCGTAATCCCTATAAGGATAGAATTATACAACGAAAAACCATATATAATGAGGTTAGGGACTATAATAAGGTATTTTTTAGGTATTTTGTTGATAAACATTCATTTTTACGTGGGAATTAATGGGATGAAGCGATTCCCTTTTGTAATAGAGGGGAGGGTCACTCTTAGAATTTCTCAAAACATTAAATTAATATAAATTAATTTCTAATTAAAAATGGATAAAAATTTATTTACTTCTAATATATGAAGAATATGGATCCAGTTACCCTCTTAAATTGAAATTATATGAGTTTGGATCACATTTAAACACTTAGAGTTTTGTTTTAAGACCTTTTTAATCCTTTTGTCAATTACCACAATAGTAATATTTTCTACATTTTAAGGGTTAATAGAGTTCTATAAAATGAAAAAAAATACTAATATAGAGATCATTTAATGATTTAATTGAAAATATCACATTAATTTTTTATAAAATAATATTTTTATGAATTTTATATTATTTAATAACATATTATTTTCATAAAATATCTATAATTTCAATTTTAGAACTATGCATTTAAAATTATTTCAATTTCCATTAATTCAATAATTACCGTGTTTCTGTTATGTAAGAATATAAGGTAATTAATAATTCAATAAATTTAGAAATTAATTTAAATTATTATAGATCATTTAGGTATAAAATGAACTTTTTAACCGAACATATCCTCTGTTTATCCTCATGTTAAAAATATTATAGTTATTATAAATAAGAGTGTAAAATATTTTACATTTCATTAAATAAAATATTATAAAAGTTATAATAACATAAAAATGGAATAAAATGATATAAAACCAAATATTGGATGATTATAGAAGAAATGTACTCATAAAATACAATTAATTCAAGTTTTTAAGTCATTATCAAGTCTTTATCATTTTATTTTCAACCCTTATTTACCTGATTTAACCTTAACCCCGGAATCAAAAATTACTATGATTACTAATCATTTGGACTAAAAATTAAATAGAATTATTTAAAAATTTGGACTTTATTATTACTAATATGGAATCTATTCTTCAAAATTAACAACATAACATTTTCAAAATTTAATTTAAAATCAAAGCAGAAAAATGCAATGGAAAACAGTTTTTCAGAAAAATAACTTTTTAAAAAACTAAAATGTTTTTATAATAAATTAAATTATAATATCCATTTAAAAATTCATAATTGCATTGTTTTAAATAAAAAATAAATATTTATATTCAAAAAAAATCTAAAATAGCATTTTAATTTGTAATTTCTAAAAAATAAAATACAATTTTTAATAATAAATAGTATTTTTTATATTCATAATAAATAAATAATTTCATAAAATTATAAAAAAATAATCCAAATATAATTTTGACATAATAAATTCAAAAATTAAATTCATTTTTCAAGTATATTTTAAATAATTCAAAAATTACATATAATTTTCGTTCATAAAAATAAGCAAAACGTATTTTGGAAGTAATCATATTTTTGAAGAAACCAATTTTTTTAAGAATAAAATTACATTACTATAATAGATTTATTATTTAAATAGAGTTAATTAATATATTAGTAGGGATTTGAGCCATTTTATATTTCATAATGTGGTTAGTTCTATCCATTCTTTTTAATTTCATAGCATTATTATTATGGTCCCATTTAAATAATAATAATATGTCATTCGATTAAGCTTGGTGTTGTGTATCTTGTACACTATCGAACATATTATTTGTTTTTATAATATAAGGATATTACTCAAAAAAGAAGAAAAATATTAGTAGGTCACGAATTGATGAATGATGTGGGAAATTATGTGTGGTTGGAAGACCATTGAATCATCTCAATTATGATAAGTTTTATGGGGGAGGTTTTAAAGGCCCATGTTTTTTTGTTTTTTATATCGAGAATAAAATTCAATTTAGGTTTTTAGTGATCATGAGAGGTAGAATGTGCATTTTACACAAAAATATGATCATGTATAATTTTAATAACAACTATTTTGTTCTTCGAATAGGGCATTTACCCTATGATTGGATTTTTGTTGAATTCCTAGATATTTAAATTTTTTGGGATATTTAATATATAATTAATTAAATATAAAATTATTCTTTCATGTTTGGATTTATATATCTTTTGAATAGAGATTTATTTTAATATTCAGACTTTAGAGTTGAGTCCATAATGGGGTATTTTTTTTAGGGGAAGTATAAACCCACTTCTAGTCACATTAATAAATCTAATAATCATTTTTTGTTAGAATGAGTGTTTATCTGAAAGGAAATACATCCATTATTTAATTAAAAAATTTCAGACGTCTAAAAAAGGGTTTTCACAATAGTCCCTTTTCTAAAAAGGGAAGATCTCATCAGGTAAATCATTAATCCAGGTTAACTCAAGAGTAGTGATCCCATTATTAATAAGTTCATCATCCATATATTTTACCTTATGATATATATGTGTGATAATGTATTTCATGGATGAGAGTGAGTCTAGTAATTTTTTTCATCTAGAAGTTAGCTTCCCTGAATAAAAATTATTTTCATTTCTTGTAGTTTTTAAAATAGCGGTGGAGTCATATTAAGTTACAAGTTAGGGTATCCACATTTATTTCCAATTTTAAATGCATTAATTTTTCCATGAGTTGTAGTTTCATGGAATGTGGTGATTTCACAAGGACTGTACATTCATCCAATTTCCTCACCTCCATCCTTTACAAAAATCACACCGTGCCTATAGGGGCCCAAATTTTCTCTTTTATCTTCTTCAGTGTTTCATTTTTTCCAACTTGGTAATTGAATGATCTATATAACATCCTTGGTTTAGTAAGGGGATGATATTTACCAATAATTAAAAATCCTTATTAATGATAAAATCTTTTAATGAGTTATCAGAATAATCATTTTGAATATAATTTTCAAGTTTGATCATATCAATAAAAGGTGTCTTGGTCGGCTACTAGTAAAAGGAAGTATTGTAATGTACCAATTTATTTTTTTTATTCCAAATGATATGAATGACTTCAGAACTACAAATAGGGAATAAATTTAGTAGCTTATAAGAAATACATAACCTAATGCATGAAAGAAGGTACTCCCATATGTCAGTTGTACGGTGGAATGATATTTCAAAACACTTAGTAACTATTTTCACAATATAGTGGTCATGACACATCATATTAACATGATATCAATTTTATCCCTGTTTTGGGTCAATTGGTAAAATATCGATCATTTATTACATAAAAATCCTTTTCAATTCATTACTTGGGAGATTTGAGTACATTATCTTCCATGCAAGGGAGAATATATAAGGTATTATCCAGCCTCTTCTCATTACATTTTCTCATCTTGTTGTATGTACATAAAATACTTATGTGTAGAATGATTTTGAGGAGAGACTCCCATATGATATAGGATCACAAATAAGATTATAATCATCATTAGTAATGTTGTAGTTCAAAAACAATTCATTTATTTTAGATAGAACCATTTATGAGGAAATATACATCTTCTATTTGATCGACACATTTGTTTCATGTAGTCGCCCAAAAGATTTTGTATTGTTGTGAAAAGTTATACTTGTCTAGTTTACTAACCCAAAATTTAGGCATGAGAAGAATTTGGCCATATAGTGAGAACTCACTAAAAATATAGAGAAATGATTCTTGAGTGCTGGCCAAATGGATGAGCCCACATAATATAAATTCACACTTCAATGCATGTTTAAAAATTTATATCTATGGAAATAAATATCCTATAACTTCTCATTAATAAACCTCCACAAAAGTTTATCCTTCAAAGATATATTGAATTTACAAAAAAATATATGTCAAGAACACCTTGTTAAATTAGATAATTGCATTGTATCCATGAGAAAGTCACATGTCTTTTTTGAATAATGGTTCCTCTCTAAATGAAGTTTTTTATAAAAGTTATGATATTTTTAAAGAGAAAAAATATCCATTTATAGACCACAAATGTGTAATCAAATTTGGACAGGGTAATATATTTGAAAAAGGACAACTCTTCATATCATCAAGAGAGTCTTTCCTTTCTTGGAAGCCAACTAATTTCTATCATGTCTCACAATATGATAAAAATTATCAACATGGTATTTTCCCCCAAAACATATGGACACTATGAAAAATGAATAGAAGAAATAATTATCTGATTCCATGATAATTCATGATGTCTACGTTTCTAGCTATAGGGATATTTTTTCCATGTATAAGAATGACTTATTCAAATTGATCCCTTAGACTAAGAATGTTTTGTAATGATGAAGAGAATTTTTATTTTTCTTGATTTTTCTTTTCATTCATCAGTGAAGAGAATTATTTTATCATCATATAATAAGTTAGTGGGGGAGAAAATATCTCTGACAGATCTAATGGGTTTGATTTTATTAGTATTATCCATACTGATAAGGATCCTACTTATGTTATCCTTAAAATGGAGAAAACATTATCTAAGAGAGGATCACCTTACCTTAAACATTTATATAATGTAAAATATATCTTTGAAGAAACATTGATAAGCATTGAGATATAATATAAAGTTACAAGTATTATATCCCATTTAATAAAAAATTCATCAGAAACAAAATTATATAAAACCATGCCAATGAATCCCTATTATAATGTATGAAATGATTTTTTAACATAAATATTGAGAAAAATGATAGTACCTCTCATGGATTTACATATTTTTTAAATACCTACAAATGTATAAATAATGAAATGTTGAATAGTTTTAACTTTGATGAATTCAAATTGGTTTGTTGATACAATCATTTTTTCAATGTAGGAAATCCTTTTTTCAAGAATTTTCCAAATAATTTTCCAAATAGTGTGGAAAAGGGACACAAGTCTGAAAAGATGAATATCATTCATGTTTTCCACTTTTGAATGAGCGTAAAAAACTGATATTTTACTCCAAATATCAACTACCCACCCATGAAATAATGAATTTCAAGACTACAAACATCACAATAAATAATATCCCAATAGTTTGAACTAAAGAGTTGGTGAACCCATCTGGTCTTAGAGAGAATCTAGAATTAAAATAAAAAATAGAATTGTTAATCTCATATAATAGGGTAAGAGAAATATGGCTTGAATTTTTCTCATCATTAATAATCCATCACACTACATCCTTTTTATGTTCAATTACATTTTTGGGACCATCAAATAGGTTCTTGTAAAAGGAAACAACAAGAGAAGTCAAATCCACTTTTTTATCAAGAGACACCCCATTATCACTGATAATAGTTAGGGGTCTAATTTTTTTGAATTTTTAATGATAATTGAAATTTTTTTGTATTATTATCACCATATCTAATCTTTTTGACTTTAAAATATTCTATTTTCATGAATTATTTGAGATTTAAATGAGAATTGAGGTAATAAATTATTACATTTTATCTCTCAATACCTATCAAAAAATCACAACAAATATCACTCTTATAAATGGTGTTTAGAAAATATTATAGTTGTTAAATATTATCTTTAATGTAGTTAAATCATTCAGATATCCAAATTTCCAGTCTTCTCTTACATATTTTGATAATTAGAACACAAGAAAAATAATGATCCTAATAATATAAAGAGTTTCATATGTATTGATCCAATTTTTAACATTTAGGATGTAATATCATGGAATTGTTTAATGTGAATATAAAAGTTTTTTAGTCTTTCTAGTGAAAATATTTATCAAAATATAATTATGGTTTTAATTAAATATTTCTTGAGTGATGTATGAAATGGTGTCCCTAACATCAAGTGCCATATAATTAGAAAAACACATATCCAAATTAATGGACACAACATTATTAATATGATTTATATACCTTGTATACTTATAAAACACTAGAATGACTTTATGTAGGTATTTATTCTCAAATCACGCCTTAAAATATCTTATTGAATTAAAATATTTAACCATGCCAAAACCCTCATTTGGATTAATAATGACATTGAATTCTCCAAGAATATTCCAAGAACCATTAATTATGGTTCTCAAAACATATATAATTTTCCATAAATCCCTTATTTCTTATTATCCATTGTAATCATATGTTAAAGATAAATTTTTTTCATTCCCATACAATTAAAATGTATGGTAACTATCTCTTCAGTATAATTGATGGATGAGATTCCATCCAATATAAAATGATCTATGAACTGAAGACTTTTTATTTCATTACTAAATTGATTTTTTCTTATTAGTTAGTATCCAATTTTTTCATGAGAATCAATAATCATATAAAAAATTATATTTACTTCATAGTGACCTAATATATTAGGCTTGTGCTTATTAATAAAAACCTGGAGGGAGTCAATTGATTCAAGATTGGCCAAGCCATGAAAATTCCAAAAAAAATTATCCTCATTTAATTTTTTTTGGAGCTATTGTAACCTTTATTCTTTAACCAAAATGTTTACTACGTGATTATTTTATTATTATGACATGTTTTTTCCCATCCATGAATGTATTATCATCTTTTTTCATTATATGGGGTATCTATGTTGGAGTATCCCATTGCCCTTTCTTTATGAGGAGTTAAAATTAGTAAGAAACATCAATTTTGGCCTTATTTAAAATTCCAAGACTCCTTGGTTATTTATAAGATCTATTATGGTATCATTTTGATTGTACATAAGTGTTGAAACTTTAATGGCATCATGTTTTCCACTACTTTTGGATATGAATTCATCAAAAGTTGTATTTACAAATTTAATTCTAACATTTTCAGTAAGATAAAGAATCTCTATAAAATTGTCATCAGTATTTGAATCATAGTGATCTTGATAATTATCAATCCAAATGAAATCTTGATCATAGTTCCCATGATAATCTGAATTGAATTTATTAGTGTCTCCACTGGGATTCAGATAGGATTTTTTTGAAGCGACATCTAATATATTTCAAATAAGTATAGGTGAAGACACATGAGACTAGTAAAAATGAGAATAATTCATTTCTATATTTCATATTTTTCTAAATCTATTTGATGTAGACTTTTTATAGTCCTACTTATATATTTTAGCCCAATGGAATCCCTAATGATGTCTTCAACTGTGTCCATAGAATCATTGAACGAATTATTAGAAATATTTCTTCAATCATTTATAGTTATTTTTTTGATTTATATTATGATGTGAAATAGAAACATCATCCTTCTTGTCAGATTCATTATTGATGTTGTCACCTTGTATTTAATAAATCTCTATATTTCTTTATCAATTTCAAGATAATTATTTCTTCCAAACTACTCATAGATCCAATATCATCCACACTACCACTTGGAGGAACCTAAATATTATTCAAGTTTATGGAAGGTCCAACTAGTTCACTTTCTTTTTATTATTCATCCAAAAGAGTATCCCGCAATTTTTCATTTCTTTTATTTAATTCAATGTTATTAGAATGTTTTTTCACCCATTTCTGAGGATCACACTTTCTTTTAGGCTTTCCTTTGACTAAGATATCATATTTTTTCCCTTTCTTGTTTTTGTTGAAATAATTCAATTCATTGGTATTAGGTGTAGGTTTCACATGCTTTAGGATAACCCTGCAATTAGAAATGGAATTCCCTATAATACTGAAAACCTCAAAAAATCTGGGTACATATTCATTATCACCCTTTAATTTAGCTTTTTGATCATTGGAAATTAATTTTATCCAATCTAGTAGATTGGTATAAAAAATTACATCAACCAAAATTATGGAATCTAATCCCAAATCACCATTAAGGGTATGATGATCCATTTTTAGTGGAACACCAACACATTCAATGAGGTTATTAAGAATTTTAGGATGTTAATCACCCAATTTAGAGAATTTAGACTGACACAAATTTTGGATATTGAATTTCATTGATCAGAGGGTTTAAAATTGATTTCAAATTTTGAGATCATACAAAGTCATGGTTTTAAATAATAAAAATCAATATTTTCAATTAATAAATATAATTTTATTTCCACATAATGATATGAATGAAGCCTCTTCAACTCAGAATCGTGATCTATTCATTTCTTCCCATGTAGTGTGAACATCTTGATTTTAGTTCAATGGTAGACCAAACATTATACACTTTCGAGTATGTGAATTTCCTAATAATGTATAATTTGCATGAATTAAGTCTTTTCTAAAGATGTCTAATTTCTGAAACAACTGAAAATACTCTATACTCCATTATTTTGAATACATAAGGTCTTTGAAGCTCATCCTTGGATGTTTTTATGCCATGATGTGCGTCTACAAAATAGATTACATTAATTTTAGAATCCATGAACCTCCAAAATTATTTTGGTACTACATATGTTTCTAATTTATTTTGGAAGATTCACATACAACATCCTTATAGGAGTTCTCTTAAACCAGATTAAATTACTCCAAGAAGCAAGATATGTGTTAGATCAAAGAAGATTAATCATTGGAATCCATCAAGAATCATGGAAACTATTGAAATGGGATCATCTTCTCATTGATAATGTGATCCATACACTAAAGACACGTATCTTAAATGGTAATTTAATTAATTGTTTGATTAATTTTAAAAAATTCATATCCTACGCCTATTTACTTCCTACTAATGGTGGAAGGGGTAAGGATCCTCCCTTATATGTAACAGTAGGACCATGAGCAGGAGGAGGTGAAGTCATCAGCATAAATGATTCATGGAGGTGATCAAGATCTAATAAAGGTGGAGTATCATTCAAGAGTGGTATTAGACCAGATGCATCATCATTTCCACCATATGGTTGGGAAATTTTTTATTTTTTTCCACAATCCCCATATATATGTTTTTTAAGTTTTAATGAAAATTTAATGACTTTGAATGACCCCCTAGGGATAATACCATGGTTAATCAAGGAAAATCAGGGTTTCGGGAGGCCCATAGGGGTTTCCGATTAGAAAATATAGAGTAAACTTCATGTGGTTTTAACAACACATGACATGTGTTCTTCCCATTTTTGGAAGATGAAGTTTCAAAAAGTATATGTAGTGTAGTGTTACTTGGATAGGTGTTCATGAACATCGGAATATGGAGCTGCAAATCTACATTTAATGTACTTGTCATACACATTGTGTAGTGTTATAACGTCATGTGGTCAAATACATGGGAAGAAACCCCTTATAAGAGGGATATGGATATGAGGATATACCTGGATATACACCATCTATTCCATTTTCATGAAATTGTAGATAAAAATACCCCATCTGATTTAGGCCATGTAGAAGTAAAATGACCATGAAAGTGGTTTTGGAGAGCACACCATGTACTCGGGTTACACATTATGTACTACCCTATTGTAACCATTTTGTGGATTTTGGGTGATTGTCTACCCTAGTAAAAAAATTATATATAACAGGAGTTTATTTTGAGTGTTTTTTCCACATAAATCATGATAGTAGAACCCTGACAGTATTTTATGGAATTAGAAAATGTTTTTTTAGGTGAGTAAGTTGTGATGGGGTGGTATTCATACAATAATTAAATTTATCTACCTATTGAGAGTGAGAAATGGGATGTTACCAAGGCGAGGGTCATATGAATAGTTAGAGGAAATGGAATGGGTTCACCAGAGACATCATCTGGTGTTATATTGGTACTTTACTAGGTTAATAGGACTATGGTATGACTTAAGAACAAAGATAGGATGGGTGTTCAGACCAACCTAGGGTGGCATGGAAAGGGGATGGGATGTGGTTGTATCCCTTGTGAGGTTTACCCTTATTATGCTTTGATTCTATGTGTTTATTCAGATTGAGTTGTGGTATTTGTAATCCCTAAGTGATGGGATTTTTCTTACGATACTAGTTGATAACAGTAATTTAGAATGGATGTCCCCACTTATGTTCTAACACAAAATATCCCAAGATGGATTCCCCCAATTTCATACTAGTTCTAGAGATCCCTATAGGGGTTCCTCCTCTAATTATGTGTTGACTTAGGGGTCCAATTTAGTCACCAGTTAATAGACTGTTCTGAATCAATTTCATATGTTTGGGTAGTATTGGTTAAAAGTGTTCCATTGAGACAGACAAAAAACAATAAATGAGTTGATAGGGATGAGATTTTGATAATGTTAACGGGTTTATGGATATCCCATGATATTTTTTCCATTATTTGATGGTTTTGATTTTTTTTTTGCACATTGGTATTTTTTCATATGATATGGGTTTCCACAATTGAAAGAGTAATCCATGATTCTCTACACGTATTATACTATATATTTTACATGATGCTCAACATCTAATGTTTATACAGGTCGAAATGGAATTAGAATGATATGATAAAATTTATAGACATTTTATCCCATAAATATGATGAGATTGGTGGAAATGGTGTTCCAAAAATATGATGATATTAGTGTTCATATTGTTCCAATGATTTGATGATATTAGTAGTCATGGTGTTCCACTTTTATACATTATAATGGTGGACATGGCAATACACATGTGTGATTCAGATACAGAACTAATTCTCTAGGCATGGGTAGTGATGGCGTAACCTATTTAATAGAACGTAGGACCCGTACTACTGGTCTTTGGTATAGTGCTAAATGGATACTCTTAGAACCAAAACTGTGGATTTATATTTAAAATATGGATTTATTCACTAGGAATTTGTACTTTTGATACATGGGAATGATATCGGACTGACACACATGGTATTAGTTAAACAGTATCTTGGTATGAGTACCATGCATTGATGCATCTAGGTACCAAGAATGAGATAATGAATGGGTTTTTTTAGCATGTTAGTATAGTCCTTATATTAGGAACCTGTAATTTAGGATTATCATGGGAAGTTCCCTAGGGACAAGGGGATTAGTTCCAACTACAACTGATTTAGAGATGACATTTTACTTGAGATGAATGATCATCAAGATATGTTCCGAGACGCCCAAGGACTGGGTAATGTAGGTATAGTCGATTGATGTCATGGACATATAAATCAACTAATCCTTTATTTGACTTTATTTGACTTTATTTTTTTCTAGGAAAATCATATGGAGTGAGAATTATTATATGAAATCATATTATATGTTCATCTTTGGGGTGGCCTATTGAGATTTATTTCTCACCCCCAATATGTTCACCTCAGTGTGCATGCAGAAATTATGTGGAATTTAAAGTTGAAAACAGATGCATGAAAGAGATGTAGGGGTCCAAGGATTGCATTATAGATTGGATCTATTGGTGTGGAGTATGATGATTCAGCTGGTGCAGCTCTATGGGGTTCTAGAGATCAGGTATGTGGCATAGCTTGAAGATGGAAGTATAACATAATGTATTTATTTTTTAGTTCTTTTTTTAGATTTGATCAGCCTAATCTTTGACTAATGTTTTATGTATTTAATTGATAATTTTCCATTGAGAATATTTCATCTTATTTTATAATGCTTCTATTTTAACCTATTTATTCTATCTACATGTTTTGATGTGTATGCTGATTGATTATTTATTTATAGTTGTGCAATATGATTTGGGGGTCATAGAATCTTTACAGTTTCACCTTATACCCTAGATGATAGTTTATATCCTCTGAAATACACGGTGACACATTTTAGGTCATGTGGTTAATTGTCTTGGGGAAGTGATTTAGGGGCATCTACGCCAAAACAATAAATCATCAACTACACTTTGGTTTGAGTTTCCTTTACAGTGAGTCCTAGATCATAGGAGTTTCATGGAGAATGCATAGGGACTAAGGATCAATGTTATGCGGTCATAGTTAATTGGATATCAACGTTCAAATTGTGTGAGCGTAAGGTATTAAGGTCTTGGGTTTCCTCCATGTGAATGATAAAAAGTGAAATAACCCAAACCCACACTACATATTTTGGTTTTAGAAGCACATAAATTACATACAAGATTTGATACCATCTGATATGACATAAAAACACTTAAATAATATTATATACCATCTTAGTATTTAAACATTACATGTCACAAATTAATACATAATCAAAGAAGTCAATGTTTTAGTGTCTTTGAATATTAGAAACATAAGCATCTTATTACATATTATTTCTTTAACATATTACATAAAACTCTCTAAAAAAACATTCTTCTACACATATTCCATTATATAATTTCCTATGGAAGTGCGAAAAAAGGAGTGTCATCAAATGCATGATAAGGGAAATATTATCAATGAGTCCTAAAGGGTTAGATTATAATCATGTGATAGAACATGAGATTAAGAAAAATGTATGATTAAAAATGAAATGAAATCATAAGTGTTGTCTATATATCATGATAGAAGGACATATATCCTCAAAATATTAAACATATACCCTATAAAATTCATGTGGATTCATATTAAATAATAATAATCCATGGAAAATATAATATACTTATAACATAGAAATGTGTCATAAACAGGATCATATGGCATTATAGCATTATTATCATAGATACCTGGAATCTAGTGCACACACTATCTTGTGAACATATATAGCTACAACTATGTATATTTTTTACAATTTTTTTGGGGTTTCACATTGTCTATTTTCCTAGAGTCAACGTGATTCACTTTATTTCCCTGAATTCTTTATTTCCAGGGATGGGTTGGTTTAATTACTTTAATCAATGATTTAATATCCTCAATTAAAGAGGGGGGATTGGATATCAATTATTCCCTCCATAGATTCATCCAAGGATCTCATCTCATAGTATGGGTCTCCTTCATATATTTTATTCATGTACTTCAAACATATTACATGTTACATCTCAAGGTGGATGCCAGTTAAATATGTTTCTTTTGTCACAAAAATACAGAAAACATCTGTCAAAGTATACAGTGACTTTAAGCAAGAATTGGTGATTCTATATGTTGGGTGTGTTTGGAATCAAAAAATAATTCCCCTTTTTTGAGGAATATTAGGCACTAAACCCATGGAATATTCTTTTGTTCATGAGGGTGTTGAATCCATTGGTGTAAGTCTTCATACATTTTTAACCTTGTGCATCCCATGTTCATTTTATGGGGATGATATTTTGCATCTTGTCATAAGTTTAATGACATGTAGTGATGGTTTGATAATTTATTTAAAAACTTGTGATTCAATATTGTTCATGTGTTTAATTTATTGGGAGGAAAGTTGGGTGGTAAAGTGTGTTACAAGGGGGAAATAATTCACCAATGGTATTTGGTGGAGTGTGTCTTCTGGGGGGAGATTTACCACTGAGTATTTTGGTTATGTGTGTCCCCATGTGGATTTGACACTTTTGGTTTGGTTGAGTCTATCCCTAGATCAAAATGTTTCACATTTGAGATTTTGGTTATGTTTCTACCTCGGGGGGGGGGGGATATTTCACACTAAGGGGATTGGTTAAATGTGTCCCTAGTGGGGAATATTTCACACATGGTGTCTTGTAGAGTGTGTCCTAAGGGTAGAATATTTTTCACTCAATTCTTTGTTAATTGTGTCCCTAGGGGAAAATTTTAACACATGAGGTATGTTATAATGTTTTCCTAGGGGGAAGATTTCACACTTGAGATTTGGTAGAGTTTTCTTATTGGGAGGATATTTCAAAGCAAGGATTTGATTAATTGTGTCCCAAGGGGGGAAGGTTTCTCACATGGGGTATGGTGGTGTGTTTCCCCAGTGGGGTAGATTTCACCCACATGATTTGGTAGAGTGTGTCCCCAGGGGGGAGATATTACACATAGGATTTAGTGGATTGTGTCCCTATGTGGGGATTTTCACAATCTAGAGTGATGGAGTGCATCGCCAACGGGGACATTTCACACTTGGGATTTGGTTATGTGTATCCCCAAGGGGAATATTTCACACATGTGGTTTGGTAGAGTGGTCAATATGGACCAGGTCTCGAAAGAGGTTTTAGAGTAGCAGTTCAAATGCTGGAGGGGGAATCACCATGATGGTAGTCTGATTTTACTCATTAATACATTTGGGTTGTTATTTGTCTTTTGTTATTGATGTTGGTTTTAGTTTACCATTCACTCCTTAAATGGGGTCTTATGGAAATAAAACAATTGAAGGCTTTCGGGCTATTGGACTGATGGTTTTGGTGGAGTGTGTCCCCAGGGGGTATATTTCACACTCAGGATTTTGTGAAATTTGTAACAAATGGGGTATATTTCCCACTCATGAGTTTGGTTAATTGTGACCCCAAGGGGTAGATTTAACACTTGGGGGTTTGGTGGAGATGCTGGGGTGTCAGGATTGAACCACATAGGGGTATCCTATATTACCTATTTATAATAGGGATCATTTCCCACATATTTGGATGCATTATTTTATGTTTGTGTGATAAGACATGTCCATATAGTTTTGGATCATGAGGTAAGGAAACTTGTGTCGTGAATAGTGCGCCATTGAGGGATGGTGTGGGTCTTATCAATATGGGTCATTTGATGTAGAACATTCATCCCCTGGTAGGGGAGGAGGTGACATCCCATGATGATCTTACATAGATAATCCTACGTTATTCGCACAGGGTATGGTTATAGTTTAACATCACGTGATGAGGAAGTTTTTGTGTAGGTTAACATCATGTTACAATGTATGTGAAGCTAGGATGTATTACTTCATGCATCTCAAGAATTGATGTGGATACACCATAAGGAGGACAATGTCGAGGTTATAGGAAGATCCAGAAAATGAACCCTATACCAAGATTGGAAAGCCAATTCCCTTGATAATTCCACCCTTAAGGATTTTTATTCTATAGCTCATGTGCCTTTGGGTGGGCAATGGTGTTGACACTACCATGGAGGAGTTGAAATCAAGATGCCCAATGTTAGGGTGTCAATTATTTGGACAATAAGGTGTTAGTGTGCCTTTTTATATAATAAAAAGGAAAGGTAATATTCAATTCCTTTTTTGAAACAAAAAGGATGGACATAAGGGTAGGTGCTACCGGTCCTACAAATATTTGAGGTGTGGTTGAATGGGTTTTGGATGGGTATAGGGGCCTTGGGAACATGACTTTTGTAAAAGGGGATTAGCTGAAAGGATGAAACATGGAAAGGCCTGGTAGATTGGTTTTTTGATGTTTTTAATTTCATGAAATATAGTAGTTTTTATGTTATTGATCTCAATAAATAACATGTTTTTTGAAAAAGGATGTCCCTAACTTATATTTATGTATTGGTTCCCATGGGCATGGATTCATGAATGATAATTTTCTTGTGGAACCGCAGGATCAAAAAATGGATTTATTCTTACCTAAAGGCCATGGAACTTCTATGAAGTCATCTCCACCATGGGTTAAGGTTATTAAGAACCCATGGGAAGTGGTTTCAATAGATGGAAGCCTTCACAAATCAATCTCCTCTCTTACTCATGATGCTTTTGAGTTTTATGAATTTATAGATTTTTAGAAGGTATAAGGTTGAGTACCCCATAAAATATGGACATGGGAAGTTATTTATTTGGATAATAGAGAAAATTTCATAAATTTTATGAAATATAGAGGATTAAATGGAAAATTATGAGGTTTGTGAAGTCATAAGTATCATCAACCATACTTATACTATGAAAAGGTTATCACCTCAAGAATCAGGAACTACAAATACAATTTTTTTATTTTTTATTTTTCTATTTTTTAAATAAATTGTTGGTTAATTGAGATCTAACATAAATACCAAATAAAAATTAAAAAATTTTGTTATCCAAAAAAATAAAAATCCTACCATAAGTTCAACAACCAAAAACATCATTTCAAAATTCAAAAATTTGATTTTGAAAATAACCCATGGTCAAGCCCAAAAGCCCAGTGATCCACATGCCCTCTTCCAGATGAGATCCACTTTCAATAGATCCATCAATAAAAATTCCATCATGTCATAGTCATATATCCATGAATAAACTATCATAGTTCCTATTTTCACCATAGATCTCCTAGTGTAACATCAGCTACCTAAAACACCATCTTCGTCATGGAAGAAACACTGACCATACCAAAACTTCATAGTATATGAACAACACATAAATAAATAGAGTCATTGAAATCATCAACCATATTCATGGGCGATGCACCAAATAAAATTAGGCATACCATAGGAAAACATGACGAATAAGAAACATCATTAGAATCATGATGGAATGAGAGATGATTATCAAGTTTGAGCCTCCTCATACACCATTGAATAATCTAAAATTACATCCCAAAACCATATAGAAAACCCAAAAAGTGTACTAACTAAGGGGAGTTGTATATAATGAGTGAATATAAGAGTTTGAGGTAGAAAATAGTATCAACAACAATCCATGTCCGACCTCAAGACACCAAATTCTTCCCTCAAATCCAATACTAAGAGAAACTGGAATGGCTATAAATACCTTCTCAAATGAAGAAACAACTACTAAATCATACAACCAAGTGTAAAATCAAAAATCCAATTTTATAAAAAAATTAAAATTATTTAATGAAAAGTAAGGTCCCACCCCCAATGAAGGTTTAAAAATAAATCTATGAATGTAGAGGGAATGCCACCCCACCCACCAGAACCCCCAAATCATTCCAACATAGATTGGGAACCAAAACCTCCTAACCATCCCAATACATCATAATAAACGTAACTATAGACCAAAAATGGGGTTTAGAATTAAGGGAAGGATGAAAGAAATAAGATGAGTTGTATGGGGGTTATAGATTGCAATAATGACTACCCAAAGGAGAAAACACAAACTGGGATGAAAGACAAAAAAACAATGTGGGAGAAGGGAAAACTAGAAGAGCAAGTATCCCCTTAATAGGGAATATACAAGATGAGAAATAGGATGATAGGGGATTATTTTTGAAGTGAATTGAAACATTGTGAAGGTTACTACCTCAATATTCATATGTCTGGGGGATTTTGTGAACCATATATGTTTACAAATCTCATCACATTTGCAAACCATACCATTCAGTGGATTTCAAATCTATTTTTACAAAAAAAATAAAACAATAAATTTCATATTTTTCCTCTCCAATGATACGTATATTTTATAATAAGAAAATACCACCCCCAAAATTGGATCTCATGAGGGGGGGTATGGTTGGATTCTGATGGAAAATTGTAGAAAATTAGTGATATAGAAATCCCTAATCATTAAACTCTGTCTAACCATACATCTATAAAAATGGATGAGGGTGCCAAATAAGACTATAATATTTTTGTAAAAGATAGAAAAATTCTCTTTTAATACAAATCACAAGATCTATTTGAGTGTTTTTTAGATTTCAATCCTCACAACTCACAAAACTAACTTATTTTTTGAATAGTGACTCACCGAATAGATATCCATGAAAATTTAACTTCATCGAACATGGACTTCCTGAGAAAAACACTACTAAATTACATTCACATACATGGCTCTAAAAACATCAATGCTTGAATAGTGGCCTATGCAGGTGCAGATGGTTATGAAAATCCAAGAACATCATGATTGTGGAGAAAAACTGGAGTGAAAAAAATTATGACACACTCGCTACATTGTTGAATGAATCTGAAAATGAATAACTGCTATGAAGGATGATATCACTGTATGGTTTTAGGAAGGGGGATGATGTGTTAATCCCCATTTCTAATCGATATGAGCTAGCATAATGGGTTAGGAGCTCACTTGGGAAGTACTAGAGGGAGAGGGTTGTTAGATGTAACGTCATAAAGGATCATGAATCTCTTTCTATGCCCACACTATGGAATAATATGGATAATGTAAATTGGGAGGAAATATAAGAAGTGGTGTCCCATTATTAGTATGGGATGATTCTAATGGTGGTCTTGGGGGGACCCTCTCAATGGGTGGAAAGAAGGATATGACATACGCCAAGGTAGAAACATCATGGATGAATTGGATTGGGTGTAATGGGAATGATAACCTTACCATGATTTTTAGGTGTAGTTGAAGTGGGTTGGGATCTATGAGGTGAAATGGTGAGCATAGTTCCATTTCTACCATCAACTAGACATCATGTCATGTCTGTTAAAAAATGGTCACTATTGACCCAAAAAATTCTATTTCCCCATGGTGATATCAGTGTTAGCTTGTGAGATCTATACTATGTCATTAGGATCCAGTTCCATGAGGCTATGCATGATGAGTACATCCATAAAGAGGATGTTTGGATGGAATAAATGTGAATTACAGTAATAGAAATGGTTTTTATGAATTTGGTGTACGGGAGAGTGACCACAATCTAGGGATGAATGATATATTTTAAAAGTAGTGGTTTATCTAGTTTTTGAATGAATTCATGGTAACAAAACCATAGAGGTCACTCCAATTCCCAAAGTGTTAGAGTTAGAACCCTAAAACCAACATATAGGTACATTATATCAACTATTATTCATATTTATTTATATTAATAAACTTTTAATCACATAATTATTGTTCTTTTGTGTTACATAGTATGTGATAATGTCCCCAGAGTAGTTGTCACGCTAAAAGGACAAAACATTTCCCTAGATGAGAGCCCGAAAGTGCTACCACACAATTTTTAAATATATATTCTATATCCATATGATATCATTTGAGGGAAAAATGATATAGGAAATCAGGGGTATAGACTAATTTTACTTCTAGTAACCTTCTCATTATGTATACCTATGGTGATATCTAGTAGGATATTATGAGAACATGAATCCCTAGTAGGAAGTCCACATTTTTATGGGCCATTAGATGTTCATATCTGTGGATGTCTGTATTGTTCATTAGACTTTATTATTTTTATTAATGAGTATTATGAGTCACGTACTTTGATGTATTGATGAAAACTATGATGAAATATGTTCACAGCGAGGTAGGATTCATTGGGTGCACTGTAAGTAATATTGCAATAAAGAAAATTGAAAGGAATGATTTATCAAATATTTTATTTAATTTAATTTAATATCTCAGGCCCTTTGATGTAAATGATATAGAAAAAAAAATCCAAGGCCATTATGTTCTATATGAATGTTCTAGTTTCATAAAGTCAAAGAAAGTGACATCGAGCACATAAGTTAATTGCACAGGCAAGAAACCTGCTTTGTTTGAGATATTCTGATTAAGGGATTGAGTTATATAGTATGTGTATATATGAGGTATTATGTCATTATGACTTTAAATTATTCCTCTATCGGTTCCTTGGCATGTTGTTATACCCTAACAATGGACTTTAAGCTTCTTCGCATAATGCCACTAATATAGTGGCCCAAAGGGTTACACACTGAGTTTATCGAGAATCTCAGTTAAATAATATATTATTATTTATTATTTAAAAAGTGGAATAAATATTATTCCCACATGTAGTTTAATAATTATTCATTTTTTCATGACGACATTTATTTCATCACCAGTTATTCAAGAGAATATAATCTCAGTTGAATACTTGATAAATAATTATTTACTATTTAGTGAATATAATATTTAATTATTTATTGGAGTATAATAAAGTGATACTTGATTAATAAATAACTATACATTACTTATGGTTCGATAAGTATCATGAAAGAATGATATGCCAATATATTTTTTTCTATTGAGAATATAATAAATAATGAATATTATTTGATTAAATAATATTAAATTTTAATTATAATGTTAAGTTCATGTGGATAAATAATAATATTATTATTATTATTTTCAATTATATTTTTTCTAGGATTAAATAAATAATTAATGTCACTTGTGAAATTAATTTATTGTAACCCTAGCGATATATAATCCCAATTTTGTTATTTTCTCATGAGATCAATTCAATTGTTTGGGTTGTGCACAATGAAATAGGAGAAATCTCTCAATCCCTTAAGATATCTCTTCTCCATTATCGCTCCCAAGAAGAGAGAGCTATCTTCCTCTACCATATCAATAAGAATTCTTTGAATGAAATTCTCATAGCATTCAAGGGACGATAATGCAAGCGGAAGGTTGTATTTACTTGCACCATGAAATTCCTTCAGTGACATCTAGAGATTCATGGAACATATGTGGATCACCGCTAGAGAAGATCTTCAATTTATTCCTAAAAAAATATAGTAAATTAGAGATCTATTACCAAATTCATCAATGAAGAAAAATTTCCATCAAGGTAATTCAAATTTAATTAAATTAATTATAAATAATATGTGATTATTTTCTCTCTATTTCTGGTGTGATTCATGTTTTCTATCTTCTTTGATCCAATTACATTCAACACGGCATTTATCATCATCTAGATCATGGATTTATCATTGAACATGGAAAAATGAAAAAGCTGGGAACCACCCATCATATGCTTCTTCTGAGCCTGAAACATACAAGTAGTATCATAGTAGTAACATAATTATTTATAATGATTTAAATAGAGTTTGTGATTTATGTATTTTAATTTAGTTGTTCAATTCATGTTTAGTATTCATTTTAATCTAAATATAATTATCTACTAATTCATCATTTTTTCTCATAGATCTAATCAATCCAATTAATTTTATGAATAAACTAAAACCAATGAGGTCATCTGGAGGTTCCATGGATTCTGGTTGGATAACACAAGAGTATATGCTGTGTAATTTGAATTAAACATCATTTAAATTTGGTCAATGCATTAAGAATTAATTTTGAAACTAATTCAAACCATGTGCATTGATTACACATAATGCATTAAATAACTTACACATCACGTTGATTAAACTAGGGTGGATCATAGTCAATCGTAGTACATGTCGTGTATCCCATCCTCATGGTGTGTACTCACTTTGAGTAACAAACGGGTCATGTAGGCCTACCTTACTGGTGATTGTGTAATTCAGAGATCACACGTCATATAGCCCATTAGACTTGAAATGTAATCCATTTTTTGAGGTACAATTTACATGCTGTGTCCCTAGATGTGTACCTCTAATAGATGGTGAGATACGTACACATTGTGTATTTAAATTGTACACACTATGAACTTATAAAAAGTTAATAAGATTTAAAATTTCTATATATTTTTTTGTAAAACATGAGATGTGTTCTTACGTGTGGTCATTAACATGATAGGACACTCAATTTTATAGGTTTTAATATATATTTGTATATATATAAATTTTTAATTAACACATGTGTAATGATAGGATCTACATATCATGTATGAGTTGTGTTATAGTTGTTACTATATGTGAATTAAGCATGACATGTTACAAAAAAAACATGTAACTCTGTAATCATTAAGTTGATACTACATGTCAGGAATATATGTGATAATTCATGTATAATATATGCCACAAAAAATAAATAAGTACATGAGTAAAATACATATTGGGTAGATTCAGATAGGTATTCACCACATTTCCTCCAAGGTACATTTATGTACATAGTTAATTTTAAATAAATTTTTTTAACTTGTATAAAATTATAAAGGGATAGAATATCAAGGTAATTCAGATTAGAATTTATATAAAAGAATTGATAAATTAATGATAATAAGTAATTGATTCATGTGAGATTTATATTAAATATAGACTTTTAAGAATATAAAAATATTTTTATTAAATGTTTAATTATTTTCATGCTTGTGGATAGTCAAGAGCCTAGACTAAAACTTTTTATATGATTGGTTTTGTTTAATTTATTATTAATTTAAATTGTTTGCCTATGTGCCTTATCTAGTCTTATTATGTAGGGCCAATATTCCTATGGTTTTTATTATGTAACTTCATTTCCCCTCACCTAAATTAGAGTAAAATCATATATAATTGATGTAGCTTCCAATATAGTAGAGGCGGTTCAAGTTAGGAGGTGGGGAAAACCAATACAAAGTGATACATATGAGGACTTGTGGAAATATATAACACAAACCATAATCATTTCTAGGTGTTTTCCCCTAGATCAATGGTTAGTTTATCATCCAGTAGATGAACTAACCTTAAGTAAAATCACATGATCATACCTATTTATTAATTTATTTTTATCATATGCATGGTTATTTCATTATGGGCTTTTTGTCATGATCACATAAAATAATGAAATTAATGAGCATGTAAGATAGAACAAAAATATATTGGATTAAGTTTAAATATTATGTAATACATGGTTAATCACTTTAGGTAAATCCAATTAATATTAAAAATAATTTAATAAAGATGATAATTGGAAATTTAAACAAAAAGGATAAAATCACCCAATTATATATATTAACTCGGTATATCCATCCACTACATCTGTTAAAATCGAACCATAGTTCAAAGTGATTGACCAACCAAATTTGGGGTGCATTAAATTATGAGTGAATTAAAACTTGATGTTTTGGGATGAATTAACAGAGTTCACATCAATTGTTTACTACCATTATAGAACGTGGTGTAACTAGGATTCAAAGGTTTACGAAATATAAATAATGATTTCAAGATTGGGGTGTCCACTAAACAGATAAATGAATTGTGAGTTAATGCAGTTAAAATATGTAATTCCTACCTAAAAAAATTAAAGATTCTTTACCAACAAATGTTGGGGTAATGAGAAGGGGAATAAAGATCCTTGCCACTATAATTTTCATGAAATATGATATTGTTATTCCAATAGTGAGGTTTATTGGGTTTGAGTAAAATTGTGTGAGAAAAATAAATAAAATATTTATTTGATTGTCTAAATTTTATCAAATAAATTACTAAAAATATGCTCATATTATTTTCTATAAATACCATTAAAATGAAATAAATCATATATTTGAAATCCGTACATGAGAATGATAAAATTCTCACTAAAATAAATTTCCATGAGTGGAAAAGAGGCTTATGAATTATACTGCCCCATGAAAGGAAATTGAATAACCTAGAAGAAGCATTTCTAGTTGTGCCATGTAATGAGGAAAGTGATGATAAGATATCTCATTTTGAGAAACAACAAAATTATGAAACAAATGTTCATTGTTTCATGCTTTCATCCATGTCCAATGATCTTTCGAAGCATCATGAGGACATGGATGAATATGGAATGATGTATCACCATCTGGATCTCTATCAAGAGAAGGTGATACAAGAGAGCTATGAGATATGTAGTTATTGTTTTACAACTATTCTTGGAGAGTATGTGCCGGTTGAGCCTCATGTAGTCAATCTTATTAGATACATTTAATTATTAGGCATCTTAGGAATTAAAATATCATATAAGTTGCTTATAGATATCATACTTTCATCATGGCCCAAGACTTTATCCAGATTCTTTATTAAATAAAATATTAGAAATAATGAGAAGAGCGTTTTAGAACTTATTACTTTGATTCACCAAGTGGATAAGGACCTGGATCTTGATAAACTCATGGTCCTTATAGAAGTCCTTATGGTGGACATGAAATGGAAGAACAAGTCATAGTGTCCCAATATATAAAACCAGTCTAATGCTCCTGAGCACTATCCTTCAATGAATAGAAAGATCCAGAGGTTGGGCATGGAAAAGGAGGTAGTATTTTTTTATATGGAAACTCAGGACACTAGAAGAGTAACTGCACCTAGAAGTAAGGGTATTCTAATTTTCCATTTGTTATTGAGTGTATCCATTCAATATCTAAAAATTGAGTATTAGATAAATCATTTGGAGCACACATCTATATCTAAATGTAGGAACCAAGTAGATTTTGAAAGATATTCAGATGAGAGGTGGATCTGATATCTTCAAATGGTGAAAGGATGGATGATCTGGCCATTGGATACTACCACCATTCATTTACTACAAGAATGATTTTTGTTTTAAATTATTTTTATAATGTACCCATGGTTACCAAGAATATATTTTTTGTACCATGCCTAAATACACATGGGATTATTTTCATGTTTCTAAATAAAATTTGTTTCTTTTATAAGAACAATATATGTTATGGTATGGAAAATATAAATAATGATATTTATATATTAAATTATGAAAACCAACTATTGTAAAATGATAATAAATAATGTCCACATGACCCATATAATAGCATGTTTTTACATCACTATCTTGGTTATGTAAATGATAACTGCTTAATAAAGCTCTTCTAAGATGGTTCTTTATGTGTTCTGATCTAAAACCACATAAAAGATGTCATTCTTTTCTATAAGGAAAAATGACCAAACCACTATTTGGTGGGCATGGTGAAAGGGATAAAGATATTATAGTATTGGTATACACTGATGTGTGTGGGCTATTTCTAGTAGAATCTAGAAGTGGATATTCTTACATCATAACTTTTACTAATGACTTGAGTAGATATTTCTATATTTAATTGGTGAGTTATATGTATGAGTGATTTTAGAAATTAATTTAATTCATGAATTAAGTAGATAATAAACATAGAAATAGGATAAATAATCTTTGATTGTATCAGGGTGGTGAATATGTTAAATAAGAGTTCATATAATTTTTACGGGAGTTTGGGATTATATCTCAACTCACTAGACCTTAAACACCACAGTGGAATGGTGTTAGTAAAAGCAGGAACTATACCTATGTAGAAAATGTAATTTTGACGATGAGTCATAAAATCTTCCATTATCCTTTTGGGCATATGCATTAGAAATTTTATCATACACATTAAACCGACTATGAACTAAAGTGGAAAATGGTATTTCCTTCAAGTTATGGAGTGGAAAAAAAAGTTATGTCACATACAAATATATGGGGCAGCAAGGAATTTTCAAAGTCCTTATCATATAACAAACTAACACCGAGGGGAATAGAGTGTATCTTTATAGGGTATCCCAAGGAAAGAAAGTCATACAACCTATACAATCCCACATAAAATAACGTGATTGTCTTCAGAAAATCCATATTTATTTAGAGGGATAACATCCTCAAAAATAATAATGGTAGAATGATTAAGTTCAATGAAGATGATGGTAAGGATACATAAGAGATATTATAATAATAGATTCCACTGGTCCCTATATAAGAAGTAGTTCCTAAAACACAAGTATTTCATAAGGGAATAATAGAGGTAAGGGAACCAGAGATATGGTTTTTTAGTCACTGAGTATGGTGACTTGTTATTGGTTAACAGTGATGAACCTCTCTCGAGAAAGAAGGAAATAGAATGCTAAAAAGAAGTATTATAGAAAGAATCCATGAATTCTAAAATGGATTCCATGTACCATAACCATGGTTATATTCTAGTTGATGTGCCAGTTGATTTAATGATTGTTAGATGAAAATGGATATTCAATAGGAAACTAGACATGGAAGGTAATGTAAATACTTATAAAGTAGGGATAGTGGCTAAAGGGATTAAATAGAGTAAAATAATTTACTATGATGAAACCTTTTCACCAGTTTCCATGTTTAAATCCATAATAATTATTTTGTTCTATAGAATATTTCCATGATAATGAGATTTGGAAGATGGATTTCAAAACTTTATTCCTTAATGGGAAACATCGGGAAGATGTCCGTATGGAGGAACTAGAAGTGTTTGTGACTCCATGAGATTCCAAAATTATTTTCAAGTTTCATAGATCCATTTATGGATTGAAGTAATAATCTAGGTCATTAAAAATTCAATTTAATAAATCCGTAAAATAATTGTGTTTTATTAAGAACAAATATGGGCCATGTGTTTACAAGCATTTTATTTGGAATGTGGTCATTATACTGTTAGTATATTTCGATGACATATTACTTATGGTAAATGACATACCAATATTAAAATCCATTGAGGACTCGTTAAATAGGTTTTTCTCTACAAGGGACATATGTGAAGTGACCTACATTCTAGGGATCATGATCATTTTTGATAGATCAATGAGGCTACTTGTAATAAGTCAAAGTACATATATTGACTAGATATTGTGGAAATTTATTAAGGAAAAATCGAAGAGGGTATTGATTCTAGTGTCACATGGTTTACATTTTGCTAAGAAAATATGTCCTTAGGAACAACATGTGAATGAGAGGATGAGTAATATACCATGCACTTCAACAAAGTGATCAATCATGTATGTCATGATATTTATTGTATTTAATGTTTCTTATTCACTAAGAATGACTGGTAGATATCAAAAAGATCTAGTATAAAATCATTGGACTATGTTAAGGTTATCATTAAGAATTTGAGAAAACTATGGATATCTTCCTTGTGAATGGAGGAGATAAGGATCTGGTCATTAGGGGTTATACTAATTATGTTTTTCAGATGGATCATAGTTATTTGAAGTTGCAAGTAGGATATGTTTTCTATCTCAATAGTGGTGTTGTGCGATAGAAGAGTTCAATGTATCTAGTTGTCACTAATTCTACAATGGAATTCAAGTATATAAGGGATTTTGATGAATCCAAGGAACCTATTTGGATTCAAAATAATGTCCAGGATCATGATATGGTACCTAGTAGTAAATACCACATCACGTTGTATTTTGATAATACTACAGTGGTGGATCTTGTAAAATATCCAAGGTCACACCAACGAAAAAGAACAAACACTAACAGTATCAACTTTTCAAGGATTTTTAACAATGGGGTGATGATGCAGTGAGTAGAGTACCCATGAAAGAGAGAATGGTATAAACCTTGACTAAAGTATTGTATCATCTGAAGAATACATATCATGAGATAGCTAGTGGACTAAAGGTTGTTAAGAGTTGGCACTAGTGAAAGTGGGAGTCAGTTGGAGCTGGTACCCTAGAACCAACTTCTGTGTACTTTATGATAACTTATATTTATATTTATATTTTTTAATATAAATAAACTTATTATCACATCATGTTTGTTCTTCTATGTAATATTGTATGTGATAATTTCCCTAGAGTAGTTATCACACTAAAAGGTCATAGTGGTTCCTCACTATGATGAGAACCAAGAACTACTCTGACACTATTCCAAAATATATTTTCTATAGTTGGATGATATCATTTGGGGGACAGAAATGATATATACTATTAGGGGAGGAAACTCATAGGACTTTGAGGAACCATCTCATGGTTTAAACTCATGGTAATATCCTGTAAGATATTATGAGAACAAGACATGCTAGTAGAAAATCCACAGTTAGGTTTTTCATTAGATGTTCCAATATATGGATGTCTGTATTGGTCATTAGACATTAAGATTATTATTAATAAGTATAATGAGTTTTATACTTTAATGTATTGAATAACACTGTTATGACAGAGGTTCTCAGTGAGGTAGGATATGTTGGCTTTGTCAGAAGTAATATTTATTTAATGAATAATGTGAGAAAGGATTTATCCCTTTTGTTCTTTAATAGAAGTTAATATCTTATTCCCTTTGATGGAAATCATATACCCTAAATAAGTCTACGGACATAGAGTTCCATCAACAAGTTCTAATTTTATAAATTCAAATAAGGAGACATCAAGCACATAGGTTTATTCCACCAGCATGCAACCTGTTTGATTTGAGATACTGTGATAAAGGGATTACATTACATAGTAAGCATTTGTATGATGTATTAGTTCATTGTGGAATTAAATTATTTTTATATGGTTTCCTTGTCATATTTCTATATTCTTAACTTGGACTTTATGATTCTTTTCCTTATTCTACTAAGAAAGAGGCCTATGGGGACACAAACTAAGTGTATCCAAAATCTCAGTTAAATAATATATTATAAATTATTTTTTAACAAGTAGAATAAATATTATTCCCACATGTGGTTTAATAAATTTTCATGTTTTCTTGATCACATTTATTCTCTTACTAGTATAATATAATGTGAGAGGAATTTTGATGAAATATTTATTTTCTATTTTGTGAATATAATATATATTTATTTATTGTAGAACAATCATGTGATATATATTATACAAATAAGTAGAAATTTTTCATGGTCTGATAGATATTATAGAGGAATGAAAGACCCGGATTTTAGGTCTGATAAAAAAACAATAAATATTGAATATTATTAAATTAAATAATGTTTAATTTTAATTTTCAAGTTAAGTGTGTTTCGATAAATAGTAATATTATTATTATATTGTTACATGAATTTTTATCTAGGATTAAATAAATATTTAGGATCACTGGTTCAATATTTCTTTTAACCTAGTGATATATAAACCCATAAATGTTATTTTCTCATCAAAAAAATACATTTGTTTGGGTTTTGTACTATATAATTGGTGAACTCCCTCAAGACCTTGAGATATCTATTATCCAAGATAGCTCCCAGGATTATATATAAAACTTCTCACTCTATATGTTGGAAAATAGTCTGAAAGGAATTCTTGTGGCAATTAAATTCAGACAACATAAGCCTAAGGATCTGATGTGCTAGAACCCAGATATTCCTTAGATATAATCTAGAAATTTGTGGAACATATGTGGATCACCTTTAGATGGAATATGTACTTGATTCATTTAACTCAATGATGTCACATCATAGGTCTATTACAAGATATATCAACAATGAAATAATTCCATCAAGGTCATTTTTATTTAATTGAATTAATTACTAATAATATGGGATTATCCTCTCATTCTGGTTGGTTCTGGAATGATTATTATAGTATGTCTTCGTTGACTCAATTCTTATGAATATGGAATTCATCATCATTAGATTTTAGATTATTCATTGAACATGGAAACAAAGTTGGGAACCAACCATATATTGCTTCTGCTACACCCGAAACCTACACCACGGAAAACCAACAAGGTAAAGATCACTCGTACTAGAGGAATTTAGAGGCAAGCTATTGATTGGGGGATATAGTCTGAAGTAGAAGCTTCCCATTGTCAGTCTATAAGGATTCATTGTTGTGAGAGTTTTTTTAGTGGATTCTATTTGTTCAGGAAGAAATTATGGTGGTTTGGAAGACCACCTTCAGCATGGCGGTAGTACTAGTGATGGGGTAACTAGATAAACTAGTAGTGTCAATTATTTAAAAGCTATATAAGGTGTTTTTTCACATCACCCAAGGGAAACCCCCATATATTTGTGTGGAAATTCAATTTTCTATGGGGTTGGTTTTCTTCACACATTGAAGGATAGAAGAATATGAACCCCATATTCCCTCTTAATATAAATTCTCAACCATTGATGCTCAAAATCGTAATGATATTTCCTCTCAAACTAGGCTCAGTTAATATAATGGAAAGGATCATTCTAGTGGAAAATTTCATTTTCCCCCCATTTCCACTTCTCACAATGATGGTAACCGATGATGGTATAAGGATTATCAAGAAGTGATCATACCTCATTGCCTATTGAGGTTGTGTATTGGTGGCTAGAGTCAGCTACAAGATGGTTTTCCAAATTTAGTATGTCCATTAGTTCATGAGCCAATCTCAATGCCTCCACCATCAAACTATGAAGCTATAAATGGGAGTACATAGAAAACTACAACCCTCAGTCCATATAATTATGTGGCTTATATTTGCGTGTGAATATAGTACATTTCGAAATGAGATTCCAACACCCACTACTACTTATTATCTCACCCATTATTATGTGATGAGTTGAGAGAGCACATAACCAGGGGGTAAGATGGGGCATAAACACACATGATCATTTGAGGAAGAAGTTTTCCCATAACCATGGGGTTGAGGTAGAGAATAAGGCTTGCAATACCATGTATGAAGATTTCATACAATGGGTAGAGCATTAACAATGAAGCTACTAATTATTGGAACTCATAGGTGGAAACAATAGGGAGGGAAGTGGAAATAGTCTCAATGACCCTAGGTATGTTGATTTGGGACGAAAGGGGGCCATATGGAGTCATTTTAATGGAATACATACATATTCTTGGGATGTAATTGTGTTGACTAGATGATCCCAGTGATAATTGTTTCCTTGAATACTGGTAGTGTTGGGGGAACTATAAACAGATCACCTCTCATCATTAGATATGAAAGCATCTCCACTTCAACGGAATTTTCCTCATTAGTTTGGGACACATGGTAGAAGTTTTCTATTCTTTCCAAACTGAGGTGATGCAGTACATGGTGTATCTAGAAGACTATATATACTCTTTTGGAATCAGACATCCTTTACCCAACTAAGTAAATGTTCATTTTTGTATTCCATATTCTCTATGTTTTTTATGGACCAATTGGCTATTTTTTATCTAATGGAGAAGGATCAAATGATTATTGGTGAAGCGATGCCTATCTGGAATCCACTAGGTATGAAATTCTACCATTGATCAAGTTAATATTATGATCTTTTGTGTCTTGGATATTACCCAACCACTAGGATTTCTTTTTATATCCTATTTTACAGGAACAAGAATTAGTGATAAAAGATTAGGGGGAGGTTCATGATGAAATGGAATTAGGGTAAGAGGGATACACAACCCTTAAGGGGGTGGACACAAGGACTCTCATTGATTTCATAGACACATGCATCCAACCACAATCATATGTGATTCCTATAATTGAAGTGAAAACTATCAGGGGAACACTATCACAAAGGGTGTTTCTAATGGATCATTATGATATTCTCATTAAGATATACCATTATTTTAATCATTTTTTCCTTATCATTGTTTTTGTGTTTTTACTTTCAAAAGTTACATTTGACTAATTATATATTTTAAATGGATTTTCAAACCGTGTTTTGAAGTTCATCTTTCTATGGTGATGCTCGAGCCTGGGGCAGTGATGGATGACAATTTTGTTACTTTGATGAAGGTGGTCAAGGAGGCTTTGGTGGTTTATCCTTCCATTGAAGTTTCAAATGAGGTGGATCCAAGAGCTTAATTCTCAATGTAGGAGTTGGAAATCATGCTTGAAACTGAGATTATGAGGTAGGCTATGATGACCCCACCTACCTAGGAAGTGTCATCAACGAAAACTGTAGGAGATGAGACCTCACTGAAGGTTGTCAAGATTGTCTAACCAAATGAGGTGTTGGATGAGTTTTTTTGGATTATCCCACCTCAAATGAGACAAATGAGGATATTTGGGATCCCACTATAGGTGAAGGATCTAACTAAGATTCAATTTTTTTATTTTGGACATAATCCACATGGGGAGTTTGCTATAGATGACCCTACCATTTATGTGTTGTATTTCTTCCATTAGAACATTCCAATGATTCCTATGAAATATAAGGATTTTGTCTTAGATTTATCTGATAATAAATGAGTTTTTCAATGCATGTCGTGGAGTATTGTTCATAGTTTCATAACATTCACTCCACTCGATGATCTTCCAAACAAGATTCGATATTTATTCTTTTGTATAGTCAGCCCGGGGATTGGTGGGTGGACTCAAGAAGCATCTAGGAACTAGATATAGAATTTCTCATCAAGTAGGTGTGTTCTTAGGGGTAGTATTTTTCATTCTCCTGGAACAAAAATAAGTTTGTGTTCACATAGGTACTTCAGGAAGCCAAGGAGGAGATCACTCGTATAGAAGAGTAAGAACAAAAAAATGTATCCATCATCATAACTCAAGAAGAGATCATTAAAAAAATGGGGGATAAGTTGGATGTGGATGATTCTAGGGTATTGAAAGTGGTATATTTGGTGGCTATGCTTCACAACAAGTAGGATCAAGTGTGAATAAATGTTGAAGAAGTTGTCCATATAGTTGAGGATGAGGTAGTTGATCTGGTGGATCAACAATAGACTCTACAGGATACTCGATAGAGGATTTCTAATGTTGGGTTATCTATAAATAAGTCTCAGGGAATTTTATATTTTCATAAAATAAATGAGAGGCTTCAACATATGGATAAATCTCCTAAATTCTTATAATGGTTTTTGAAAACTTATTTTATTCTTTAATATTTCCATTTTTTGCTGTATCTCAATCAAATTAATAAATTATCCAACAATAAATCCCTAAACCCAAACGAGTCTTGATCAATGTGGTAAAAAAGGGAAAAATATAATTTTTCTTATTTATGTGAGAATCCTAATCGAAGGTTAGACAATCAAGTTCTGAACATTTTTATCATCCATTAAGGGTTTTTTGGATAGAAAATCTATGACTAGAAGATAGGGCTCTCTATACACCTAACATTATTTTCCCAACATGCTCTAGAGGAATAATGGGGTAATTCCAAGGTCATTTAATTCAAACCAAATAATGGATAGGATGGAGTTCATCAAATGAGGCATCTGGGATCTATAAAAAAAGGGGGTGGTGTGATGGATGAGGATAACTACTGACCATGTTTGTAACACATAATCCATTATCATTTTTATGTGGATGTTGAAGAAAAATGTGGATCAAACTTTTACCTCATTCAAAACATGGTAATAATATCAAAATGACTCAAAAAGTCCTTCAAAGTGTGTAACCCGAACAGTTGGTGAGATAATGAAGCCTTCACTATTGTCATCAAGGGGGGCATTCAAACTTGAAGGATAAGGGGAATCCAAATCCATGGAGGCTTGAATCATATGTATGAATTGATGTAATGTTCATATAAAGTTCAAAACTCATATAATTATTCCACCATTTATTTAAAAACATTGGTTTGGCATATCAATCCCAATAATGGTTAGACTTTTCTTCCATGGTAGCAGTATCTCTAATTCCATGTGAGGTCGAGGAACATGAATAATGTTGTAGGTGATTTCCACTAACGGGTGAAAGCGGCTTCTCAATGTGATCCATAAGATGATTCTCAAGTTTTCATGATACAATGGGGATACTGGATTCACATTTTAACATAATATGTTAGTTACTATGTACATTTAGTTTAATTTCATGTGGTGAGGATGATGTGTTATAGAGATTATCGTCGGTGGTTAGGATGTTCAAAGAATAGTTTTGCGTCTTGAAGTGAAAACATTTGACCTAATGTGAATAAAACCCACCTGACTAAGGTTACATGGGGAACAATGTTGTAACAAAATGGGGTTTCCACAAAGAGGAAATAGTAATGAAAATGGAGCTTATGATTTGGGTCTAATTGTTTTAGAACTGATTGGTTCTGCGTGCATAGCCATGATTTTTCTAGGGCCCATTGTGGGTCCCTTCTATCATTGTACCTTGTTTTTTCCCTTTATTATTATTATATTTATTATTATTTTCCTAGTCATGAGAGTGACCTATCCGGAAGGATTCATACTTTTTATCTAGTTTACCCTAAGGGTTTTTAAGCGGACAAATTCTTGTGCCTCTTGCCATTAGTAGTTTAATTTCACACCAGTTTGAATAATTTCAAATAGTTTAAGGTCATAATTCTTGGAAAATGGGGTTGAAAATAGTTTTAGATTATTATTCTAAAACCGAGAATCATATTTTATGTTCATAAAGATTAAACCATGTTACTGTAGATATTGTAAGGTTATACTACTTGGACCGAGGGAGATAATTCAATAATAAATCTTATAAGATTTTAGGTTTCAAAACCAATGGAAATGGTTTGACTAAGACTACCTGTAATATGAAAAATAGTATATGGTGAGTAAAACATCGTTTAAGTATGAAATTAATAGA
The DNA here is from genome assembly GCA_963277665.1 of Viscum album. Classification (NCBI taxonomy): domain Eukaryota; kingdom Viridiplantae; phylum Streptophyta; class Magnoliopsida; order Santalales; family Viscaceae; genus Viscum; species Viscum album. Next base: position 725,827 of record CAUJRU010000310.1, on the reverse strand, counting down.
CCATGGATTGTGATTACCATGGAATGTGTGTGGAATAGGAGAGATGCAACCTAGTGTGTAGGGAGGCCTTGGAGTCCCTTCACACAAAACATTTCTAAGAAACCTTCCACATAGTTTAAGGTTAGGTTTATTGGAAATAAGCTCTTAGATTAGGGTTTTAGAGTTTAGACCAGTTGGTGAGTGCTCATAAAGAACATATTTGGCATGACAGGTGGAAAAATGATTTGAATTGAGGTACAAGGAGGATTGTCGCCACATAATAAATTTCTGGGGGGACTTTCACATAGTTTAATGTCATGATGATAAGTATGGGGATCTTAGTTTATGTTTGTAGAGTTTTTATGTGAATATAAAACCTATGTGTCTCAACCTTGATTTGGTAATCTCCATCCAAACTCTTAATCTCATATTATACATTCTTGATCTAATAAAAAAATTATTGTTATGGAGTTCTCAATATTTATAGGGAATATAAAAAATAAGGGGAATAGGTGATCGAAATGGGAAAATCTAAAATGGTATATCATGACTTAAAATACATTGATTGTAAAAGGGAAATAACTGATTGGTGGGGATTAAATTTTTATCAAGAATGAAACATAGTTTCTACACATGTACTTGTCAAGAATAGGGTTTAATAAATATAGGATCGATATTTTACCATGTTCAATAGATAGGATCCATCATTTGTTATCAAGGATCATTTGAGTTTTGATTCCAATATAGTAGGTGATCAAATTTTTCTAGGAACCATTATCATTTGGGATCTTATTCATATCAAGAGGATATTGATTCTATAAATTGTATAAATCAAGAAATTTCTTCATACATTTGGGAAATTTCATAAAGAGAACATTGACTTCCCACGGGTCACCCCTCCACATGCTCAGGTACACTGGATAAAAGTGTGGGTAGTTGAGGATCAATCCATTAATATAGGTGAAAGACCCTAAAATGAGTTGATGATAGGGCTATACCACTTATGATAGATCTAAGCATCACCATGTATCACATGAGAATAGGAATCATGCCACATGTAGTTCTAGAATGATGTGTGATAGGAGACCAATGTTATTGATGTGGGGTATTTTCTAGAAGGGATATTGAATTATCTCATATTTATGATATGAATCATCCTATGTTCATCATATAGGTTAGGGTAATAGATTCACGTCATGATCTAAGGATTTTATTTTTGTTTCATCTCACATTGGGTATGTGATGCATTCCAGTTTAATTCGGGTTAAGGTAATAGTTTGAGGTCATGTACTAAGGATGCTGGTTTTGGTTCATCTCACATGAGTATGTGTGGAATTCTAATTTTATTTGGGTTAACGATACAGTTTAACACCATTTTTTGAGGTAATTGGATTTGTTCATCTCACATGGAGAATGTAAGGAATCCCAATTTTATTCTGGGTAAGGCTCAAGTTTAACATCATGTCTGGAATACATCCATTTTGGTTCATATCACATTAGGAATTTGAGGCATCCCAGTTTTATTTGGGGTGTGTCTATAGATTAATTTCATTCCCTAAGGAAATTTTTTTTGGTTCATATTAGATTTGGAATGTGAGGACTTATAGTTTTATTCAGGGTAAGGCTATATTTCAATGTAATGTGTTTTGGATTTTGGGATTTGTAGTTCAGAGTTTAATAGCTTGGACTAGAGGGTGTAGGAGATCAAAAGAAGATTTTTAGTATAGAAGAGTGAAAACATTATGTGAAAATAAGTCCAAAGGGTACCTTTCCACATAATACTTCCTATACAAGATGCACTCAAGTTGACCTTATGATGCTGAGGGGGTAAAAACATTTCGATGAGTTGATGATGGGGATAGACCTTGGATAAGAGACTCGGGTGTCACTACGCATCACATGAGAATGGTAATCTAGTGATGCTTTATTTTAAAATATAAAAGATTATAATATTGAAACATGTAGAGAATCTTCCTATCAGGTGAAGATGAGATGAAAGAGATGGGGACATAGTTCGCAAAAACACTAGTAGTTAAGTAAACTACTTCGAGAAGGGTCCACAAGTGGGTCCAATGTACATATCTATAGTCAAAATTATTTACCCAAATTGGTACATATACATAGATAATTATTGGGTGTTTCATAAGAGTTAAAATTGGCATGAAGTATCCTAGGATGATCTAAAAAACATAAATAAATCCTGAAACTAGATACAAATAGTTTTCTGTCATGAAGCTTAGACCTTGGTTAACCCAGGAAATATGTAAATGTTGAGACTAGACCTGATATGTTAGGTATAAGTGTCTCTATGTATCTCATTAGGCATATGAATCAAGTAACACATAGTTATGAAATTTAGTGTGGTGGGAGACTGACACCGGTAAGGTGGTGTTTTCTTTGTAGAGGACACAGAATAATCTAATATTTCTCATATTAGGCATCCTATATTCCTCCTATATGGTATGGATATTTTTTAAATTCATTTGATGAGGATTTTCATTTTGTTCGTCCTATATTTGTTATATGATGAATCTTAGATTTATACTGGGAAATGATTATAGTTTAACATCATGTGTTGAAGATGTGTGTGGGTATTACACATTTAGAATCCCATTATTTCCATCCTCTTGTGGGGTCATGATGGATTCTTGATACGCAAGTGAGATGACGAATCCAGTTGGTTCTTATACCTAAAATGAAATCCCATGAGGGAATTTGGGATAATAGTTTAATGTTTAATGGGTGGTTTTGTGATGAATCAATAATTGGTTCCGACTAAAGTAAGTTTAGGAATCCCTCAATATCCAATGGGAATTTGAATCAAGGAACACATAGTTCTGGAATGTGGCATGGTAGATGAAAAATATAAAAAGGAGGGGAAAGCATCTATGATCATGATGGGACATCTGCTTTATAGTTTAAATGTCATACAGAAGGATGGTTGGTACACAGATTAAGTCCATGAAGCTAGGAACAAATGGAATTTGGAAACTATTTTATATTCATGGTGATGGGATTGAAAAATGTCTATTTTATGCATGTTCATGTAGAATAAAAGTGGAAAATGATTATAGGATATGTGGGAGATTCAAGCACACGAGCCCCACAAATATCCTGAAACAAACAAACATAGTTTAATGTCATAATATTTAGACTGTAAGTGTGGATAAGGGTAAAAATATTGTTGAATGTATCCAAACACTCAAGGTATGGGTTTATGAAAAATTGGAGGTTGGGTCTAAATACAAGAGGTTTAAGAATCCTTGGCATCACATGAAATTGGAAATCACCCCACACATAGTTCTGGTACATGATGTTCTAGGATACCAATGTCAATAATAAAGGGGTTATCCTCTCTAAGGAGGGAATTATAGAATCCCATGGTTTTCATGGGAAACCCTATGTTCATGATGTGGGGGGAGGCTAATTTTTACCATCATATGTTGGGGATGCTTTTTTGGTCATATCACACTTGATATGTGAGTCATTTAGTTTTTATTTATCATGGTAAGACTACAGTTTAACATCCTTCATTGAATATGATGGGATTCGAATTTTAATGTTATAAAACATTGACTAGGATACTTCTAGTTTAATATAATAGGTATTGGGACCTGGTTTCTACATTTAAGGTAATATAGTTTTGACCAATATTTCATGTGAAGTACTTCTTGAGAAACATGGTGTTTGTGGGAGGTTTGATATTCTCTTCATCAATGATAATGAAAGATTATTCTTCATTTTAATAGAAATTATATATAAATTAATGATCATATATTTAGGAACTAAATTCAGTGGATATTTTTTTGAGTATAATCAGTATTTTGAGAGTGACTACTATGTTATCCTATGGGAAAGAGTGAAGGTAAATATTCTTTTTAATGATCTTTGTATAATATTCTAGTCCCTCTCAATTTTATGAATGTATGGAATAATATATTCCATGAGGAATCCCAAATCATCTAGAGGTACATATTTTAATCAATTTGGTGTATTATGACCATAAAAATCATTTTGAGTGAACGTAACTGAATCTCTATGGGTAACACTACATCGGTTCCATTCACCATGAAGTATGGGGTAGCTTGGGTGTAATTTCAAGTTGTCCTCTGATAGCCCCAAAGGTTATTAGGGATCATAATGGGTCAAACAAATTGTTATGGACCACCATGTTTTTAATATGTTTGAGAGGGTCTTTTTTCCTGCCTCGATATTCCCATTTTCTTATGCATAGTTGTGAGAAGTATGTTTAGACAAGATTTTGTACTTAGAGAAATAATTCTTTAGAAATGAATCCCATAAGTTGGTGTATATTTCTGTGGGAATAGTGTGATACACCCCAAAATTATGGATGATGAGGGAGAACATAAAAACAATCACATACTATATTTTTAATTCTTTGAAGGGATATTCTTCTTCAAATTTGGAAAAGAAGTCTGTAACAATTAAAATGAAGCTATGCTTTCAAGTTGTAACTTTCTCTTAGGGTCCCACAATATTGAGTCAACATAATGAAAATGGATAATAATACATGCAAGTGTAGATAATATTTGGTGCTTTATACACAAATTGCGCATGGATATGACTTTCTGTACAACTATTAGATAAATCAATGATGTCATGAATCGTGGTGGTCCAGAATTAGACCAACGCAAGAATTTGGTGGGATTATTTAATAATTCTTGATGGGCACCACAATATCTGGCATGGACCTCATGCATGAATTAAGGTATCTCATTGACTTAGATGCAATATAGAATAATTCCATCAAACCCATTCATATAGATGGTTTAATCTAGATTAGGCCCATTGTGGTTGGTAAACTACGCTGAATGCTAGTGGATTCACTCATGCTCAGATTAATCTGATAGGAGAACAACATAATGAAGATACTCAAAAAATGTAGTTATCCAATCAGGAATTTCCTTGAATATGGTGGGTGAAATGGACATAGAGTAGAAGTAAGAGTAGCCAGATGATATACCAATTTGTTTTCATCATCTAAAGTGGTGGGGGGGGGATGACTCTCTGGTGTACCACATTAGTGAACAAGTTATCTAGGTTCAGTTATGAAGTGGACCAAGATGGGCTTCCCAAAACAACAACACAACCATTCATATACTAGGGAACATGATTAACCTTCTTCTGTAAAGGGAACTAGGCTATCAGTATATGGGTACAATCCATCGTGGACTCAATCTATTGCTTTCTAATAATGTAGTCAAATTAGATCTCTTTGAAAACTACTTAAGAGTCTAACGTCACATGTAAATAAGTTACATCAATCTCAGAATCCAACTTGAGACCAATAATAAGGGTATGGTGCTCTGTCTTGATTTTTTTTATAGACTTCTAAAAACATGAACGAGTATATAATGATAGAATATACTAGAGTGATGAACATTGTTCCTAAGACAACAATGTGGAGATGTTTTTCATTGATTGTTATACTGGTTAAACTCTGAAAGAATTAATTGAAATTAATCTACCAACACGGTACATAATTTTCCACTTATAGAATATATTCATCAAGAAATTAGACATATAGGGGTAGTTCTATAGGGGATATATGTGTAGCGAATATGTCTTCTGGTGATTAGACTTTGATGTCCTTTTCAAGGAAAACCCAAAAGTCAAACTATTACAGGCTTACCAACCAGTGTTCCAGTCATTCCATCACCATGGGTAGATTCAGGATATAATTTAAAATGACTAATTGGGACACTATTTGTATTTCATGGTGCTTAAAATAATATTGCAGCTTCTACACCGCAAAGACCAACATCAGGCAACACTTTTAAGTGGTAGATTTTCATATCTCTATGTCGAGGAGATTTCATTTGAGATATTATATGATCCTTTCCCTACCCTCATGGTATTTTGGGCTATAAAAAAATATAGGGGCCATTCCAAAGTGGTCACATAAAGGACCAAAGGATTTAATGATATTGAGGTCATAAAAACCAAATCATTTATTAGGTACTACATTATATCCTTAAAGTAAGTCTGGGACTTCACATCCCACTGGTAAATAACCCCATTTCATGAGCCCAGAAAATTTCTTATCATAAAAGTGATTATTTTGGTTAGATGGAGTCATATATTCATATTTATGTCCTTGATTATGGAGCATACATTTTGATATATGTTTTCTCATAGAGATGGTATTCATTAGGCATCAATGGATTTCAGCACTATTAAACTATACTGTGATATAATTTTCGTGTATGTACCCCTAAATGGTGACACTCCAATCTTCTCCAATAAATGATATAATGAATCAATATTCTTCTAACTCATACATCTCTTTGTACTAGACCTTAGTGATAATTAACTAATACTTAAAATGAAGGGATCTATTCAATGCTTTGACAATCATCTCGTTCATTTCTTTTAATATGATTTGTGCCTCAATAATTGATATCCTCGATGGTATGTTGTTGACATTCTTCAGAACACCATACTTCTGTGTCGTGGGAATATCTGTTCTTATAGAGGGTCATTATTTGCTAAGGGAATATCTGTTTTCATTAGTTGAATTGTTGGGGATTGGTTAGTACCAGTGGTATTCTACTTCATGCTGTCTGGTCTACTCTAAACAACTGGAATATGGGTGTGTGACAGTTGAGGTTGATCCCCATTTAGATATGTCATATTACAGTAGACTCATAGATTATCCATGTAGTCAACCAATACTGATAGTTGTGGGAGCTCACATGATGGATATGACTATGAGTTATGGGCCTACTGAGCTCTATACATGACTTTCTTTCTAGTTTCAGCAACATGAATATCATAGTTTGAAATGGTTACATGATCATTACATCATTTGGAGTGACCTCTACAAATCCTTCGATGACATCTGTTGAATATGGATGAGGCTTTATCATGTTATTAATCTTTATAGGGCATTGTGAAGTGATGGACTAGTTTAAAATTATCCATAGAGGAGTATTATTTCTCCTCATTAGTGTAATAGTCCACATGTGGTTGTAACCTAGGGACATCTTCTATTTCCAAAAGTATGAAATCTCCAAGGGTGAAAACTGGATTCAACATTGATGGGGGACTCTAACTTTTATTGTGTCTTTAGCATTTATTTTTTCAATACATTTGATAATGTGGTACTGATATATAGGCATCCCTTGGAGGATTTGTGGAAACCACAAGAGGTTCTAGACTACTAAATAAGGTATGGATGATACCATATATATGGTAGAATGTCTTAGGGTCCAACCAATCATTGAAATTTTATGATTCATGAATTGGAACCAACTTCCAATTTCCAAAGCCTTCACTATCTCATTCAGGGTGGAAAAAACATGTTTTTCCTACATTGGGATGTTACCTAATTTAACTAGGCATTGATCTAGATGGTCATAAATCTAATCCTTGATGAAAAAAATTCATGGATGGGTTTTATATGGGTTATTTGATATGGGAAGTGAGTGGAGCGACTCGTGAGTTTATCCTCCAGGGCTCTCTTGTATTTCAAAAACATCAGGATTTTATTTTCCAGGGTGAATATGAAATATTCTAGGACCTATCATCATTGAAAAAATTGTTCCTATTTTTCCTTTACAAAAAAGGCACCCCTGGATCCTTGTGCTGGTAGGGTGTTGGAAACACATTTTCTCTTCAAGGTGGTTGTTCCTCATAATGTAACTCTGGGAAAGGTTTATCTTTTAAAGGCCCAACTAGAATGTTTCTAGTAGGTGTACCATATTTTGAACCACTACATTCATAGTTTTGAATTTCTGTTATTTTACAAACATTCCCTTTAGATCTGTAAAGGGTAATGGGTGTGACTATTTTTTAGTCTTCTATAAGGATTCTTCACTATGCTGTGATTTTTTTTAAAACTCTTTAAACCATCCGCAGTAGTCTGAGGATATGAGGTTATGGAAAAACTCATTTCTTAAATTCTCTATATATTTTTTAGTAAGATATTCCTGATAAAGAGGCAAGTAGATTAAATATGTGAGTCCTCCCATCAGTCAAAAAAGTTGGTGAATTACTCATCGAGATTATACCATCATTTAAAGAGTTCATTGATTCTTTTTTTTTGACAAGGTGGAGCTGAAACGGTAGTGAAAATATATTCAGATATCCTCCAAATCTGAAATTTATTCTTTGGGTAGTTGACTATACCAGATGAATGCAGGTCCTTTTAGAGTATACATAATGTATAAGATCATTGATGATTCATTTTGTTATAGAGAACCCAACATTGGAGCAAACCTCAAGGATAATTGGGCCAAATATTGTAACATGGCATCCATCCTATTAACTGGGATTAATACGGGATTACTAAACTATAGGGGATCTCAGTCATAGCTCATCCATATTGGGTATGGATTTCCTTCATATGGAATTTCCACCTGTTTTGTTTCAAGAGCCTCAAGATGGGAAATGAGGGCTGCTATCACATCATCAGGGAAAATATTTTTAGTCACATATGAATTTACATGCTCTTATACATAGGGTGTAGTATTACCTTGATCTAAAGGTAGATAATCATACTGCTCCGGTAGGGTGGGCGAGTTGTATCTAGATTATTTTCTATAGCCCCTAGCCTTTTCCCAGGTTAGGTTCATGAGGCCACTACATTTGAATCTATGAACATGGTTGAGGAGGACCAAATACCCCAATATAGGAGAGATAGGGTCTCTTATAGTGTTATTAGGGTCTAGGAAGTACTTGGAAAAAATATCAGTGGAGGACCTTTTATATTCCTCAAGATCCTAATGTAAGGAAGTTATCTTTTATCTGGCTCGACTTTTAGTGTATCCTCAGATGGATCAGTGATACTAGAAGTCCCCGAGAATTTTTCAATGTTCTAGTTGGAGATTAAATTTTTTCATTAGAGCGAGTCCCAAGAGCTAGAACTAGACTCTACTAATTGTTATGCGCATCTGTCAGGGGTTTAATTTTTTTTGAGTATCACCCATTAGGACTGGTTTGTACTATTGCGGCCATCATTAGTGTCCCTATTACATTGATCCATATATATTTCAATATTAAAATCAATAACCATGGATATATTTATAGAGGAAAATTAATATTTAGAATATGGGTTGGATCAATTTTCTCTTCATTACTGTAGGATATGGATTAAATTGAGGTAGCATACTTCCCCTAACCTCTAATATTAATGTGTTGACATGCCTTTTCCATGACCAGATTGTGTATGGTGAGGCTCTAAATATAGTTTTTTAGATAATATAGTAGTATCCATATGATTTAGTTTGACGAGATCCTAGAAGTCCTACGATATGAACCCTTTTTCACTATCGGTGAATGCTATAGAGGTGTATGTGGATCTCTGGGTAGGCCATATGCCAGTCCTAAAGATGGTGGAATGTCACCCAAATATTATATAGAAACCCACATTATTTCCCTCAGTTAGGGACTATGGGATTGAAAAATATTGATTTTTAATTGGATAAACATTATTAATAGTTGTTCTATAGAGAATAATTCCCATAAGTCATCTTCATCACTACAAGGGTGATGGTCCTGATCCTGGTTGGCCTAAGCCCTGAATAGTGCGGGCTATGATAAGGGTGGTGGTATCGAAAAAGTACTGATTTATTTCTTATTTATTGGGATAGGGGACACTACACATGTCAATTATCCAATGCATTCTTGAATGTATCTCTGAGTTGGATTTGGCATCAAGATCATATCCACATAGGATGGGTTGTTTACCACATTCTCAACTATGAGGGTGGAAGAATCCTATTGAGGCTTAGGAGATCCCTCACAATTACCATAGAGTGTTAACCTAGATTCCAATATCTCTCTAACATCTAGTGTGGAGGTATTGATGAGGGAAACTAATGGTGACATACACAGTTACAATGCGAGTACATGGAAGGAGGCCAAAACATCTTCCACTTGTACGTATCTATGGAGGGATTTAGGGACCATGTGGAATTCAACTTCTGGGATTAAAAGCCTCAATCAATAAAAATGTTCCCATTGATATAGCAGCAGCGGTGAATCTTCCCTCATCAACTCATTCATCACATCGGAGCCCGAGTGGTCTATGGTGACATGATACTTCCCATGGTCCTACCTCTAACATCATGGTAATTATCCAAGAATGTGTTTTTGATATTTTCTTGGGTTCCTATCAAATGTGTTTTGATCCTTGATGTGGGAAATGCCCTATAGTGGGTGTTATTTCTCATGTCCAAAGATGGTTCTTCATAGTAGGGCATGTTTCCTACCTAGGAAGGACCTCTATGTTGTTTTTTAGTGGTGTGTGGAGGACCCATACATTGGTTTTCATCATTACTACATGGCCTGTGATAGCTACCTATGGTATTGGCGACTGAGAGAGTCAACCCGTACTTCCAGAGAGGCGGATGGGGTCTATATCCATTGAGGAAAAACATGGATCTCCGTTGAGTTGTTATAGGGATCGGGTGCGATAATGTGATAGTGTCATGGGCCACTAGAGTAGTAGAAGATTCCTGAAATCTAGAAATTATTGGGGTCTTCCCCTAAAACTAGTGTCATATTTTATGGACCAGTGTCGTAGAAGTATGGATAGAGTCAATCCACCTATCATCCAATGAGACCTGTTGATATTGGGGCTATCACAGTCTAGTGGGAGCCCTCTTGAGAAGTTACTGAGTGGTGGTTGTGATGGGTATGGATCAAACATCCCCTACCTCCTGGGTAAATGTGAATTATTTGTTAGAGATCTTTGAGGAGTGGATCCTAAAGTGGTTTACCATTGAAATGGGATGTGGTTTCCCCACACGGGGCCCTCAAGGGCTACAGTGTTGGTGAGGTGATGATGCTTCAAGATATTGGAGGCCAATATTCCTAGTGGGAATGGCCCCTACCATCTAGAATGAATCAAAAAGGGGATCTATCCCTCTCCTCTGGATGAGTTCTATGGGAGATATCTGTCATGAGTTCCCAACAAATGAAGATTAAGTGGCTGTTTGGGTAGGAATATATTTATGTGGTGTTTCCATTCCAATATTTCCCTTGTCCCTATTCATATTTGTGTTAGGTCACTAATCTCTTATAGCTTGAGTTCTAGAAATAATGTGGAATCATCTGTTAGTATATATATAGTGAGGGTGAGGCACAATTCCCCAACATCATCCCTTCTTCCTAAAATATAGGATGGATCCACACTAATAATTTCTTAGGTTGAGGGTTCCCAAAATTATATTCCCCAAGTCATAGAAGAGTTTCATGCTAGGCCTACCATATTTCAGGTGGGATCTGGCACTAAACATCTGGATCTAGTGAAATTTATATCATATGGTTCCAAAACATTAATTGTCCCCATGGATTAAGGAGGATAGTTTCATGTTGTGTTCATCAAATATTTTCAATTTTTTCACTATGGTCATATGTCGTCCTTCTACCTAGTCATAATTCACTATATTTTCCCCCCACATTCCTACTCTCCAAAGTCAGGCATCGTTCCACACTTTTTATCAGTGATGTCAGCCCCTTTATTGAAATATGATGTTTGGATGTTAGTCTATACATCCATGGATTCCTCCTTGGATCTCATAGAATAGTCTGGATCTCCCTAATATATTTAATTCATTTGTTTAATACATATTTCTAATTCCATATAATGGTGGATGCTGGTTAATTACACATATTCTATCTTGATAGGACAACAACCTTCAGCCATAGTAGATATTAAATCTAGAAATTTATGAATATTTCTTGATGTTGGGAACTTTTAATTTGTTCCCCTTTCGATGTATGAGTCATATCATTTGAAAAATCTTATTAATGGAACTTAAGGCATCCCTTATCAGTCATGTGGTAGTTGACACCAGGGGCATAATTCTTCTATGTCTTTTTTACCCGATTCATCCAATGTATATTGTATAGGGTAGGGATTATAAATTAGGTCACAAGTTTGATATCCTGTGAATATGTTTTGGTCAGAGATTTAATATCTTATATCGATAGGTGGTTCATAAGTTTAATGTTTTGTGGGTCTAGTTTGGTTCTTAAGTTTGTTCCTGAGGGGAATGATTTTACACAATGGAGTTATTGGAGTGTGTCCCCTAGGGGAGATTTCAAACACTGAGGGTTTTGTTAACTATGTCCTTGGGGGAGTGATTTGACACTTGGGATTTGGCTATGGGTCTCCCTGAGGGGGGTATTTCACTCTTGGGGTTTAGTGGAGTTTGTCCTAATGGGGGAAATTTCACAATTGGGAGATTGGTTCTGTGTGTCTCTGGTGGAGAGATTTGACACTTTGGGGTTGGTTAAGTGCAACCCTAGGGGGTGATTTCACATTTGGGGTTTAGTAGATTATAGCCCTAGGGTGAAAATTTCACACTAGGGATTTGGTTCAGTGCACCCCCAGGGATGAATATTTTACACTTTGGGTTTGGTGGAGTGTTTATTTGGGGGAGATTTCACACTATGGATTGTGTGTGGTGTTTCCAAATGGGGGAAGACATCACACTTGGGATATGGATAAATATGTCTCTATTGGGGAAGATATCACACCTTGTGTTTGATGGAGTGTGTCCCTAGGGGAGAATATTTACCATTCAGGAAATAGTGGATTGTTTACCTAGGGGGAATATTTCACACTCGGGATATGCTGGTGTGTGTCCCTAGGGGGAATATTTCTACTCAAATATTGCTTGAGTGTTCCCCCAAGGGGAAGATTTTTCACTTGAGAATGTTTTATGTATGTGCAAAGGGGGAGATTTCACACTTTGGGTTTGGTGGAATGTGTTATTATAGGGGAATATTTAACACTTCTCATTTGGTTAAGTGTGTCCCAAGGGGGAAGATTTCACAACAAGAGTTTGGTGGAATATGTTATGGGCGGATGGCATTTACACAAGTCATATGGTGGATTATGTCCCTCGGGAGGAATATTTCACACATGGGATTTTGGTTTAGTATATCCCCATGTGGGCTGATTTAACACATGGGGGTCTGTGGTGATGTTGGGGTGTCAAGATGGAACCATAGAGAGGTGACCTACAAACCCTACTTAAGAAATGGATCATAAACAATGTAGATTAATTCGACATTTTAACATTGTGGGATAAGACAATTCTATTCATTTTAACTTCATCTGGTAAGGATTCGCATGTCACGAACGGATCATCAATGAGGGATGGTGTTGTTCATACTCATATGGGATTCTTGATGTACAATTTTTGTCCCATGGTACGGGAGGTGGTGGAATCCTTTGATGGTCATACATGGTGAATCCTATGTTCGTCACACAGGGTAAGGATATAATTTAACATCATGTGTTGATGATACTATTGTGAAATTTTATTTCATGATACTTGGATGTGTAGGTAATAATTTTTACATTATGTAGCTAATATGTTTATGGACATACACCCTGAGGGAGGCCATGTAAAGGTGAGATGGTGATAAGAAAAAATAAAACTCTTCCAAGACAGAAAAACTATTTCCCCTGGTGAATCCACCCATGGGGATTCCATGTCTACTTCTCATGAACCTCTAGGTAGGGTATGGTATAGACACATATGTGGAGGAGTGGAAATTAATAGTGTCAATTTTAGGGTGCCTATACTTAAGAGAAAAAGGTGTTATGGTGCATATTATTAGGATAAAAAAGGTAACGGTTCTGCCTATTTTTTAGACACAAGGAGAAGACACAAGGGTATATGGTACTAGTCTAATTGAGATTTGTGGTGCGGTTGAAATGGTTTTGGATGGGTATTGGGGAAATGGCCACTCAACATTCCTGAAATGGGATTAGAAGAAATGTGGAACCATGGGTAGGCCTGGTAGATTGGTTTTTGTAAAAGTTGAGGTTTCATAATAGTTGGGGATTTAATGAAGCTCATCGGTCTTGTGAAAGAATATGATTCATGAAATAGGGTGACCCTACCTTAGAGTGATTTCTTGGTTCCCAAAGGTTTTCTTTTTGAAAAGGATAATTATCTTGAGAAACTTCATGGGAAATAAAGGGATTTATTCTTATTTGAATTCCATAGACTTTCATGCGAGGAATATCCACCATGGGTTGGGGTTCACAAAAACTAATGGGAGGAAGTTTCATGAAGGATTACCACCTTTGGAAATCCATATCCACTTTTCTCATGAATCTTTTATGTTTTTTTAATTCAAATCTTTTCTATGAATCGAAAAGGTGATCCCCCAATTAAATTTTGGACATAGGGTGGTATTTATATTCCCAATGGAGGAAATGGAATAATTTTAATGATATAAGGTAATATCCGTGGAATATAATGAGGGGTGAAAAGAAGTGGGGTAAATTTAACAAGAATTAAGCTATGTGGAGGTTACAAACATAATATTAGTGTGATCAGGGACTACCATGAATTGTAGTTATTCTTGGTAGATGCTATCTTTGAATGCATCATGTGGCATGGGACTCTCAAGACGTGGAGTTACACTATATGGAGGTTACTACCTCAAGATTAAAATGGAAATGAAATTATGCAAACAAGAACAACGTATAGTGATTGTGACCTTCATGAACTAAAACATTAAGTAGATTTTCATTATTTTTTACCAATGTTTTTTTAAGCTTCCATACCTTCCCCAACCTCTCTTGTGATTCACTTATTTTTTGTTGACAATGGCTAAAAAATTCATTATCTCATAGATATAAAACATTACTCAATGAATTGGGGAGATAAAACAGAATCTACCCATTTCTTTGATACAATAGACCCCACATGTATTAGTGTTATAATAGACATTATACCTATTAGGGAAATAATGGACCCCACCCATCTCACAACTATAACAGACACCACCCATGTCAAGGATATAATTGACCAAACCCATATCTAGGATATAATTAATCCCACACATCTCAGGGCTATAACAGACCACACACATATTAGGTATATAAAGGACATCACCCATCTCAAAATGATAAAACATACATATTTTTTCATTTGAAATCCTCAATAAATCATATCATGAATAGACCAATGGAACAAAAAAGGGTTTTGTAACATTCTTGAATTGTATCACTGAAAATGACCTAAAGAATTAGATTGGTTGATACAAAAAATAAATCACCCAAACAGATTAAATCACCAGGGTATTTAGAGGGTGATTCATGAAATATTACTATATACATAGTCAAAATTTAGAACATGAATAGTAAAATGAAAGTAAAAATGTAAAAAGTATTATTAATTTTTTTTAACATTATCATAAAAATATAATGTAATAAGTTCCTTTCAAAATAATTTTTCATAAAGTGAAAAGATTACTTTTTGAAAAAATTATTTTTAATGAATCTAAGTTAATGAATCCTGGATAATAAAAATTGTTTCTGTCCAAAAAACATGGAGTTCCAGATAAAACACATGTAATTGATATTAAATAGCTTTTTAAATGTTAAAAAAATTATTAAAACCCATATCATTTAAAAGGATAATAAAACTTTATTTTGAAAATGGGAAAAGATAAATATGAAGATCATCATAAATAATACAAATTCTTAATTCAAATTAAGAATGTGAAATACATAAAAAAATATATAATATGGTTGTAGAGGTATAAAGGCCATTAAAAAGGGTGTAAATGGTTCTTAATAATATTTTTTGAGAAATGATACCCTATAATGAATAAAATTGAAATTTACATTGAAATAGAGACGTAATTATATATGGAATAATGAAAATAGAAAAATAAAATAAGTATATAATAACACAATCAGCATAGAATTATTACCACCAAAAAATATAATATTTGATTAAAAAAATATCGATGAATATAATAATTTTTTAGATAATAATAATTTGTAAATGATTTCATTAGAAATATAAGTAAGTACCTAAAAACATAAAGGGGAAAATATTTTAAATAAAATAATAGGGTAAAAAATAAAACATTGAATAATTAAGTTCAAAAATAAATATTGTAAGTCAATAAAAAGAAATTTATATAGAAATAATATGTTATGACATTGGTGTATTTTGAATTTATATCACTTGAAAGAAATAACTTAAAACCAAATATTAAATTTCTGGAATATATGTTTAATTAAAATATAAAATGTCAAAGATGGAATACATAATCATATAAATTAAAATATGATTATAATGAATCATATGTCTGATATAAGGAAAATTGATATGGAGAAGCCTTACAAATTTGGAAACTTTTAAATCAAAATGAAATTCATATAGATGATGGAAATGGAATTGTAAACCACTTGAATTTTAGGAAAAGTTTTATAAAGTGATTCCATATAACAAAAATATATACATAAAAATTTTAAAAAGTGTTCAAAGCGGAATATGTCCCAAATAATGTAAATCAACAAGAGAAACCCTTACATTGGATTCTATCTTGTTCAATCTTCTCATTACCTCCATTTTAGAGAAATTATATCTTTTTATAACGACTTCCATAAAAAATTGAGAACTTAGCCCTTGTTCTTATGATTAGGGGATTTCAAATATGGAATATGATTCCATGATATGTGAAATGTATAGGGATTAAAGTGGAATTTTATGGAATTAATTGATTTGAAGTGGGTGGAAGTGAGTTCCTCCGATAAGTGAAATTAAAATAAATATCATTGGAGTCTAATGTTATGTGGGAGGTAACAATGGAATAACATGGGAGTGAAGTGAGTTAGGTAAATAATTCATGGTGAGGAATGATGGTGTAAATTTACATCCAAAAATCTTATTTTATAAGGTCTATGTGGTACGTTACATAAATAAAATATAAACAATTGAGGATTATCAGTTTTACCCGAATTAACTCAGCTTAAATATTTAACATGGTAATTAAGTTTTAAGAAAAATATAATACTATCCCTCTTTAAAAAAATTTACAAGTCGCTTCTTCATTTTGAATCTATTTAATTTAATTTAGTTTCAAAATATTATAAAATACACTTTCAAATTAAAACATAATATTTATAGGAAATAATTCAATAAAAAATAATTCTAAAATATTTACTGTTCTTATTCAAATTTCCTATAAATTTACTATTTAACTAACTGTCAATATATTTGTTTATATATTTAAAAAATTACATTAGAGTCATTATTCAAATATAATCAATTCAATTTATCATTAAAAAAATATAATTCCTAAAAAACAATTTTTTGAAGAAAAAAAACCTTCGTACTATTACTGTGGTAATTTACTTTGTCTTTGTTAAATTATTTTATGCCAAAAAATGACATTGATATATTACCATATTTAAACATCTTGATTGTAAATATGAAAACAATTTTATTATATTTTATTTCTAATTGTGGTCAAAAATAAGTATAATATAAACTTTATTAATTCATAAAAACATTTTTTTATAAAAATGTGTTTTTAGGCACCAAATGAATTTAATATTATTAATTTCCTAGTAATATATATTTAAAGATTTTTAATTTTTTTTAAATTTATATATTGTCAATAAATTTCTTAAAAGTAATTATTTTTTAGTAATTAATTTTGTAAAAAATAATGCACAACACATTAAGAAAAAATAGTTATTTGATGAAAAAATATCCCTTTTATATTAAATAATCATAACATATATTCTATTAATGTTAATTACATTAATTCTACCCATTTAATTTTATCAATCTATTAATATTAAATAATTTCATTGAATTTTATCCCACCATTATTAAATAATAATACGTAGCACACAATAAAATTTAAAATTAATATTTTAAATTAATATTATATTTTTGTTTCCCTATTTATTATTTTTGATTTATATTATTTGAAACAATAAACAACGTTAGTACACCTGTTAGATACATTTATATCTAAGGACCAGATTTCTATTGACCATATTTTCAATTACTATATTTACAATGGTAAGATTTAATTCCCATATATTAACTTACTAAAATAATTCATTTGGTAAATTCATTCCATTGTGACATTACAAAGCATACTTTTCATTCAATAATTTTTCATTAAGTATTTTTCATAATTATTTCTAATTACATGATTTTATTTTTATTTATAGGTCTAGTTATTGTAATGTGCTTCATTATTTTGAATACGATCTAGGACATTCTCTAATTATAAAATATTATTGTTTGTATATGTTCTGATTTTACTTTAATCTATTTTTATGGATATAATTGACTATGGTATGTAATACGTGGTTTCATGGGCTGTTTTTTGTAATGTTTGATAATGAATTAAAAATTTATTGTTTGTTTAATTCATATCTCATATGACTTATTTTGTACTCTAGTTTCATTCATTCCAATAAAACACATATTTAAAAATTATAGACAAATAGTTTAGGAAAATGGGATTTTATCCTAAACCCTGTAATGTTAAATCCACCCCTAAAAAAATCATGTTCGCATTATTTTTATTATCATTAACTAATTAAATTATACAAGAGTATCTATATAAATAGAAGAAACTCATGATATAATTTATTATGATATATGAACCTTACTATCTTAGGGGAGACTGAAAAAATCCTCATTTAGTTCTTAATAATAATTTATTTTACATAACTATTTATATCAAATATAATTCATTATAATATATGAATACATATACTTTTAAATATTTTTTCAGAGGCATGACCTGAATGTATTGTGATAGATAAATGTGCACCATTTATCAAATTCAATACACAAATATTTTATGGACAGGATTAATTTTTTATGCTCAAATCATGAAAATTAAATATTTTCATCCATGTTGATCCATTTTCCACCATTATATGACTGAAAAAATTTCTATTTTATATTATTTTTAATTATATAAAATAAACCAATTATAATTTTTATCTGGTTTCTATACAATACTTAAAACCTAATTTTTTTTGTAAATAAGATCCTAGGGAAACTTCATATTAATATGGAAACTAATCTTATGGTTTTTTGACCAATGACAAATTTTTCATGTCTTAAATATTGATTTCATTCTTATATATTTGATTTATCATAAATTATTATGTTTCAAGACCCATATTATGAAATTTGTTTCCAAATTAATTGTATAATGATACATGCATCATGATGTGATCATCGGATAACTTGGGATATAAAATTATATTTTCCTATCTTAAGTTTTGATATAAAAACACTTTAAAGTGAGATAATCCATGCCTAATATCACATTGAATTATAGTAAAATTAAATATGTTAGATCCATAAGAATTAACTTTCTAGATACCTTGATGAAGACTTATATACTTTATAAATAGTCACTCATTGTTTTTATTAATAATTCAATATCTTAAATTTGATGTGGTGAATCAACATTCTTAGTAGATCTGTATGAAAATAAAATATCTAAAAACATAGGGTGGATGTTAAGTGTACCTTTCACAAATTATATTTTATTATTAACTTTATCATTAGTCATTTCATAGGCACTTCATTGTTTCTTATATTTTAGTGGTTTCTAATTCCCAGTATCTTTATTATCACTTGGAGTAGGGAATTAATTTAAATAATTACCAAATTCCATGTATTTGAAGAATTAATTTGTTAGTGGTTTATTAATTAATAAATTATTACAATCTATTATAGCCACTATCCTCTGAATCCATCTTCAATAAACATTAACTCTATGGAAAATCCATCCTCACTAGAAACATTTTTTTCATTCCTTTAAAGAAATTTCTTGGGTGCTTCCTACCACATTGTTTGAAACATTAAAAATTGAATCTTTTATTACACATGGTATTTATAAGAAGATCTTTCGTGGAACCCTATTTTTATATTATTTTTTTTTGTTTTTGTGATTTTTTAGTTTTTCAGGTTATTAATCAAAACTCATGTTATCTGAGTGATAAAAAACAAGATTTTTTATATCCACTCTCATCAAATTTTGTTACTTTTTGGGATAATAACCGCAATAACTTTCATATCCACTATTTATTTTGTTCATTTTCGATATATATATTACATTTATATAAAGGAAATCATAGGTATAAAAATACATTAAAAAATTTGAAACATAAAAACTATAAACTTAGAGGAAATAACTCATAAATTACATGTATATCGAAATATATATATATATATATCCACCTTTTAATCTAGAAAATAAAAGGTAATTTTATTATTAGGTTTTCAAAAATAACTAGTAATATATCATAATAATATTAAAATATTTTTTAATTATTTTTAAATATCATTTGAATCAACTGAATCGTATCCCTATATATTTTCAATCAAGGTGTTCTGTTAGGCCCACTTGTTATTGACCGAGTGTAGATTAAGCTATTACAAAACAAACTATTTTTCAATATTATAACCCATAAGTGAATCTATTCGAGAGATTCAACTAATGTTTTTTATCTAAATGGGTATTTAATTTCTATGAATCCAAAAACTCTATAATTTAATAATGTTTTAAATTTTTTTACTATACATAGACTTATCCTTAGGGTTTAAATTAATTCTTTCTAGTTATAATCATAAAAAATAACTGAACCCTACTCTGATACCATTGGACATTCCCCAGGAAATCATTCTAGAGTATGGAAATAAAAACACATTCCTTATATAGTAGCATGGATACCAACTGAGATTATCCTAAAACACTTAAACCATTTTAAATATCATCTTAGTATTTAAACATTTAATGTCACAAAAGAAATTCAAAAACAAAAAATGCAATGTTTAATTTTTTTTTATATTATTTACATAAACATATTATTATGAATTATTTCTTCAATGTATCTAATAATTACCTCTACAAAAAAATTCCTTTAACACATAGTCTTACATTTAATATTCTACGGAAGTGGAAAATAATGAATAAGTGAGTTATAAGACTTAGTAGGGGAAGATTATCAATTATTCATAAGTGGTTAGATAATAATCATGTGAGAAAACACAATATTGGGAGGAATATCTAATTAAAACGAATATATAATCATAATCGTTATCCAAATAATATGATTGAATGACATATAACCTAAAATGATCAAATATATACCCAAGAAAAATTGTTCAAATCATAAGTCAAAATTTCTTATATATGAAGTATGACATAGTAATATAATATATAAATGTAGCCTAAGAATATATAAAAATTATCATTGTTTCCATAGCTACCAACAATCATGTCCACACACATCCCTATGAACATAGATACTAGCAATCATGTCCATGAACAACATTATTATCTCATGACATGTAAAATATTACATAGTTCATTGGAGGGACATAACATACCCCACCAATCAAAGAGATATAATAGACCCCACCAATATCAGATCTATAATTGAACCCAACCATAGCAGGGTTTTTACAGAACCCACTTTTCTTAGGTAGATAATAGAACAACACGTATCAAAATGTTAAACCACAAATATGCATGTCAGTTTAAATCAATCATAAATATTATCTTTAAAACCCCATGGAAATAAAATGTGCTTCATAACACTACTTAATTACACTGCATATGAATAACTAAACAATTATCTTGGTAGATACTAAATATTGGACAACCGAAGTTGTGTATTTCAAAGTCTATTTTAGAGAGTGATTTATTAAACTAAACTTCATAGGAGATAAGAATTTTAGATATAAAGAGGAAATTCATGGATAAAATATAAAAAATCATAAATCATTATAAATATTATATTAAAAAAAATAAGTTACAAGTCTCTTTCAAGATTTATTTTACAGAAAGTGTGAATAATGTATTTTCAGTTTTTTAAAGTATCCCTAATATATGAGCATTGAAATGAAATAAATATAGAATAAAAAAATTTGGATTGGAAGATAAATGACATGAATATGATATGAACTAAATTTTTAATA
Organism: Viscum album; assembly: GCA_963277665.1. Taxonomy (NCBI): domain Eukaryota; kingdom Viridiplantae; phylum Streptophyta; class Magnoliopsida; order Santalales; family Viscaceae; genus Viscum; species Viscum album. Next base: position 704,087 of record CAUJRU010000310.1, on the reverse strand, counting down.
TTTAAAAATATATTTATTGAAACATATATTTTTTAAATAGATAATAATATTTATTATTAAAATATAGAGATAGAAATATAAATATCTCCATATATTTTAAATATTTATAGTTTAAAATAATAAAAAAAAATATGTGTAATGAAATAATATAGACATCGAGGGAAAATCCATTTGAATGGATAGAAATTATTCTTAGTAATTTTATAAAAATTGATATCCAATAAAGAAGAAAAATATTATTTCCCAAAAAATAAATAGGCAATGCCATATGAAATAAATAAATGGAATTAATGAAAAAAACATAAAGTAATGTAATCAATGGGTAAATATTATAATCCTATGCTATAAGAATTGAAGCAATAAAACCATTGAAAATATCATCATTTTGGAGTTAAGAATCATTTATAAAGGATTTTATGAGATATTAAAGTAAATACCTAAAAAAATAAATCATAAAATATTGTATCATATAATTATAGGGTAAAATAAATAAAATTTTGAAGAATAGTATTCAATAATAAATTTCATAACTTAATGAAAGGAAATTTAGTAAATAATTTCAATTACAACATTGGTATCTTTTGAATTAAAATCTCTTAAAGGAAACAACTTGAAATGAAACTTTTAATATCATGAATATAAGGATAATCATAATATAAAATTTATAAGGGGAATTATATTTACCATATAAATGAAAATATGGGAATAATGAATTATATCTCTTAAAAAATGGAAACATTAGAGGATAACCAGTATGTCTTTGGTACCTTTTAAATTAAATAGAAATTAATGTAGATAAATTGAAATGTGTTTTTAAATGACACAAATTTCAAGAAAATTATGATATAATAAATCAATATGGAAGTATATACAAAACATTATGTGGTGAAAATGGAATAGTTCTCAAATTAACTAAGGTAAGATAACTCTAAAATTGGATTCCTTCTTGGTTGGTCACACTATAATTTTCTACTTTGGGTAAATTTCTTCTTCTAATGATGACTTCCCTCGAAATGGATATATTTGGCCTTATACTTATTAAAAGGGGATTCCATATATTGTAGGGGATTCTATGATAAGAAAAATGGAGAGGGATTCAATATAAATTTGATTTAATGGTGTAACAAATTGATAATTCGCTATATATGTTTCTTAAATAAATAATATGTTTAATAGATTTCTCCATAAGAAATTGTGAACATATATAAAAATGTGACACATGTAGACAAAAATATAACTATTGAATATGAATTTTAAAACGAAGTCATTGAATTATCAGGTAAAAATAGAGGTAACCTCATTATTAAATAATTTTATAAAGTAACTAAATTTCACTTTTAAAATAAAATATATTCAATTAGTATATCTATATAACAAATAAAATCATTTTATTCCTATAAGTATTTTTTACTAAAATTTGATTTTTATTTCAAAAATCTATGTATATAATGATGAAATATAAATAATATATACTAATTTTATTAATAATATGTTAACACTAATTAATTTTAAATTTATATTAAATAATAATAGATAATAGTTTACATTTTTGGAAAAAAACTATTTTTTTTATATGAATAGTTTTCCACTATATTTTTCAATTTTATTAAAATATTATAATCTCAAATTTTATAAATTTAATTTCAAAAATATAAAATAATTTATTTTATTAATCATAATAATATTTTTTTTAATAATAGTTTTGTTTTTTCTAAAAATAATGATTTTTAGGTCAACAGAGAAAAATACCATTTTTAAAAATAACATGGATTTTATGGAATTTATGGTAAATAATTATGAATTGGAAATTCCTTGAAAATTTTTATATGAAAAAATATTTATTTTCTATGTGAAATTATAATTTTAAAAATTATTTTTTAAATTTACTAACTCGTATTGGAAATTTTTAACTGAACTAATATTTTTCAAAATTGTATTTTTAGTACCATATAAATTTACATTATGAAAAATAATTTTTATATACTTTATAAAATTGATATAAAAATGGTTTTAAAATTTGGAATCATTAGGCCCAAATTTTTTAATAAGGACTAATTAATTTTATATTATAAAGGATAAATTAATATTCAATAATCCAGTTACCTATGTAAAAATCAAAAACTGTGAAAAAGTGTTCAACTAAGAGGGAAGAACAAAAACTTGATTAAGGAATTGTAAGAAGGGGTGGTTGAGGATTTTATCAACATTATCTCTTCTAATCTCCATTATTTTCCAAATTTTTATGATAATTTCCCTAAGAGTGACTTCCCATTGTCGAAATGTTTTTGGTATTTACAAAAATGGAATCCCTTTTCACTAATAAAATGGGTACTCCTCTCCTAATTTCCCCTCATTCCATAATCAAATTATTTTATTCCAAAATCATCCCCAACTTAACATAAACATTCTTACACATTTTCATAATGTTTTTTCTTCACAAAATACCATCCCTTAAATTCTTACCCATTTTCCAAATAATATAATCGAAGAAGTGATCTATAAATTTCTAACTACTTATTTCTCATTTCTATTTCTTCATGGGAACTGATTCTTAATAAAATAAAATTATAACATATTAAAATTATAATATTATGAACATTATTATATTAATATTTTATTATAATTATGTTATAAACATGATCCACCATTCCCTTTTCTATTATGAAAAAATGACATTAATATTCATATATTGTGAAAACTACCACCTTCACGATGCAACATGTTTAATTTTTCTTAATCTCCAAAAAATTTTGGTAGGAATATTTAATTTAATATATATGTATCACATTTATTATATATTTTATATTTTTGAGGATAAACCACATTAATACTATTATAAATTTCATTAAAAATAAAATCATCAACTATCTGTATGTACAATCTACCTCCTCCATGGAATGAGACATTCTTATTTTCATTGCCATATATCATGTATAGTCCAAATAATTAGTTTAATGGATAAATATTTTGTTTATTATATCAATAATTTTCTAGTGTGATCATTTTGATATCATGTTAATGATATGATCAACAAATTATCATGGTTAATTAAATCATTTAAAAAATGCTACTAAGAGGAGAATCATTTTATTCATATTATTTAATATTTTAATATGCATTACCTCTTATTATACTCATTAATATTACAATATATCAAAGTAATAAACACTAAATAATACCATTATTCTTCTAGTATAATGATAGTACTAGTAAACCATCACATAATCAACCATTAATCTTGGTTTGTTTATGTTAGGGTCAGTTTTTACACCTACATGAACAATTAAATGAATTTATATCATGGATGACTATGGGAATATAATTAATGGTATTGTAATTGCCCAGACCTCTCCGGCCCATTCCTTTGTCAAAAATAGGGTCATGAAGTGTTCTGGAGGGTAAAATGGACTTTTCCCACACTTTTCAGAATTTTGAAACTACACGTCGTGTAGTGTGAGTACAAGCCATGTAACCCATCGCCGGGTATACCCCTTGTTGAAGGCTGTGTCCATGCTATGTGAAATAAATGGGTACACGCCGTGTACCCCATACTACACGCCATGTAGTCTCTCCCCACGTACGCGTTACCTTCAAACCATGTGTTGACCAGTCAACAGTTGTGTGTCGTGCTGGAGTCGTGTCCTTACCGTGTGAAATAAATGATTACACGTCGTGTAGCCAATACTACACGCTGTGTAGTCCCTCCCCGCATATGCATTACCTTCAAACCGTGTGTTGACCAGTCAATGGTCACGTGGCACGTTGAAGGCCATGTTGGAAGCCGCATGGTGACCGTGTGAAATGGTCGAGTACACACCGTGTACCATAAAGTTCACACCATGTACTTTTGTTTTTCTCACCTATAAAAGGAGGGGTCCCGTCCTCCTTTTCAACTCACCCCTCTCCTCCACATTCCTTTGAGCAGAGCTCTCCCAAGAGACTCAAAGGCTCTTTTTCTTCCATAACATCTTCGTCCAAGCTCCGATTTACGATCCGTCAGCGGCCACGAGATCTTAACGACGAGGTGGAACTTCTGAGGCTGGATCTGTTGTCTTTCCTTTGTCCTTTCCTTTACAACATCCACCCGAGGAGGTTTTTTCAGGATTTGAGAGAAGTGACGGACGCTGACGGACGTCTTCTAAAGTTGATCCGGGGGAGCGTTGTTATCAGAACCTGTTGAGGTAGGGATCTTACCTTCGTCTCTCTAAATTTTGCATCATGTGGGGTGGGTATCCTCTTGTTTTCATGAGAAACGGTTGAACCATTAAACGAAGATAATAACTGGTTAACGAATGGGGATGGGTATGTTGTTATGTTCATCTTTATATCCTGTGATATTATGTTGTGAATTTAATAGGCTTATGCCTACTGAAAATCACGGTTGTTGGGGGCCTTTGCTTGAACAAATAAATGTTGCCCTAGCTTTCTAGAGAGTTTTTGTGAATGGAACATTGTTGAATGTGGAAATTGGTTAATCACGTAAAGTTAGCGGATTTAAAATCTGGAAACCTTGTGTGATCACCCCAGTTGAACAAAATGGAATAATGAACACGTGGGTGTTGGCTTGGATACGTGGATTGTGATGGGGGTGTTTTTGTGGGTTGTTGTGGATCGGGTGAGTAGCGGGGCTGTGGTTGGCTTGGTTGTGGTTATGGTGGTTTGAATTGGGGCTATAGGGATGGGCTTGAATGTGAACGAACTATGGGTTGTGAATAATAAATAAAATGTGGAAGAGTTAATTAATGGTGGGGCTTGGTAATGGAACAGAAATAATAATCAATGGGGCTGGTTGGTTAATAAGAAGTACTTGGTCGTGTTGCTTCTGTTTTCCTAACTTGATTTGTGGATGGAAGGGAAATTCTTTTCAAACGATTGATATGGTTGGTTGTCGATAGTTTCCCAGTAGTTAAGGAACTAATAAGCTGATTCTGTTGAAACATGAAAACCTAAATGGGGTTGGTGTTGTTTATTGTATGAATGCTTTATAGTAGCAGTGCTGAGGCACATGCTCAGTTATCTTATTACAAGCCATTGGTTGGTCTGAGTGTTTGGTATATATATATATATATCTTTGTGTTTTATCGCACCCCACCCATGTTGAAAACTTAGTGTCGAACACTCCCATTTCATGGGAGAGGGTGTTTTTCCTATAGTTACTAGCTCCTTCTTGCTCCTTCATCCATAGGATATGATGTCTTGAGGCGACCTTGCACCCAAGAATCTTCAGGTAGGTTTCTATTGTGGCAGTTTTATACCAAGACTCTTTGGGAAAGTTTAACTGTTTCCCAAGAATCTTTGGGATGAGGCCCAGGTGTGTGCGGGCGGGATACATGGTTGTGAGGCCCAGGTGTGTGTAGGTGGGATACGTGGTTGTGAGGCCTAGGTGTGTGCAGGTGGGATGTGGGGTTGTGAGGCCCGGGTGTGTGCGGAAGGCATATGTGGTTCTTGAGGTCTAGGTGTGTGTGGGCGGGAAGAGTGTGGTAGCGTTAGGACGTTTTCTGTTAGGAAGAGCAACTAACTAGTGGGAAATGGTGCGGGGTAACCAATACTCTTGTTCTAATATACTACTACCTGTTGTGATTGTGTTTTTGGTGAGTGTGGCTGGTGAGGTTGGGTGGATAGATTTCCTTGCTAGGTTTTCTCTGTTGTTTTCACGGGACATTAGGATGTCTCCCCACTTGTATACAGGAGCTTTAGGTTTCCTTACTAAGTATACTTGTATGCTCACCCTACGTTTAATTTTAGGTTTCCAGGAGGACTACCAGGGCCATGCGGGACCCTACTAGTCTGGAATTTGGAGTTTTTGCAGTTGTTGTACTCTTGTTTTTTTTTGGTATTGTACTTTTGAGCTTTATTGTACTTGTACCTTATTTCAGAACTATTTAAACATGCATGTGGGATTGGTTTGGGTTTATATCTATACACTTGATCTTTTCTTTTTTAGTGGTTGACTTGTCCTATTTCCCAATATTAAATAATAAAAAGGTTAATGCCTCCTATATTTGTGAAAACTCATAACCTTGGTGCTAGTCGCCTCCCCGGGGCCTACTAGAGGCGGGACTCGGGGGTCATTATCTTCTTTTCACCATTTCTAGCTCAGGAGGGGAATATTTGGTGGGAGGGGGTCGTGACTTGTATAATATGATATAAATATGTAAAAAATAATGTCTTTCTCCTCTAGTAAAATTATTTTTAAACACATTATTTAAGGAAACATCTTTAATTCACTATGAATCATCAAAATATATTCATCGCCAAATTCAACTTTAGGAATAATAAAAATAACTCACATAGAATGAAATTATAACAGATTAAATAATTATAAAATATATATTCTCAACATTTCATGATATTTGAATTATTAACTTTGTTGTAATAATGAATAACAATAATGTTGTTACAAAACTAGTTTAAAATGATGAAGATTACTCCCACCTGGTATCGAAAACAGAAAATAACTAACTAATTTCAATAATGAGAAAAATTATAAATGAAATTTAAAAAATTATATAGATTGGAAAATGTTTTTTAAATGGGTGATTAAAATATTTTATTTTTTTAAATTGTATGTTTGAGTGCATTTTTTTTAATCAATAACTGATGTAAGAGGTTTTTGTCTCAATTTTCACACCTATAGATGTATATCTTATTATATAACATGATTTATTTATAATGTTGTATATATTCCCCCCTTTAATATTTTATCATGAGTTTCATTTGAAATTATATTCTTTAAGTGGTTTCAATTCAAAATAATCTAATATTTTATGGGTTCTCTTGGTATCAATTCTAATTCTTGGAGACATGTTACGTATTATACAATATGGTACCTTTGTGTAGTACTCAATTGATTTACTATCACATTAATGTTTTATACATTATTTCTATGAAATTCATGGGATATAATAAGGTAATTACAAGTTTTTCTTTAAATTTGTTTTCACTCCTGTGTTACCCAAGTCATAAAAGTTTTGGGTACCATAGTTTTTATTCATTGAGTTACAATCATTCTCTTGAATTTATTTCATATGAGTTGGGTGCATTATACCATTGACCGAAATTTGTGGTATTCCAACATTTTATTCTGTGAATTTATATTCCGAGCACATAATTCATTGATGTATATTTCTTACATTATAGAGTGTTATTTCGAGTAGGGATATTTAAATCCCAAATCTGTTGTCTTTGAGTTACAATGGTTTATCTTGAACTTTTTTATTCCATGATTCAATTCTCCCTCACTAATATTATATTATATGGTATTTTATAATCCTATTTTTTAAATTATGGTTTAATAAAATGAAGGTTTTATTACTCTTTTTACAATATATGTTTTCAAAAAGGGTAATTTAAAAGTATTACAAAGTTTACTTTCATATTCAGATGTTTTAAATTTCAGATCTGTATTTCGTATAGATTTTTTCCATTCCTAAGTCTCCATTAATGGTAATTATTTTAAGAAGTACATGTTTTAAAAATATTTCACTTCACCTTTTCAAAAGTTTTCTATTTCAGTGACCTATAATATTTTATTTTACATAAATATTAAAAATGTTATCAAAAATCACTTTTATATTTTCACTATAATTTCCATTTTTATATTAATGGAATTTATGTTACCATTTTATTATATAATATATATATATTTATTTAAATAAATTATATTGAAATATTGGTATCAGATAATTTTATTCTTGACACCTTATTGTGTGATATGATTTGAAGAAGTCTATTCCAAGTATGTTTTTCATCTATGTCAACATCCTTCAAAGTTTCCATTATTACCTTGGGTATATTTGATTTTGAAACCATCAATATTATTTCTATGGATGTATTATGTAATTCTATACTCTACCCAATAAATGATCTATCACTATATTCATATTTCCAAATCATATTATTTTGTAGGAATGATTTTCATTTAAATTCCTTTCATCTATGAACACTCTCTATTTACTTTGATTGAAGTGTGTTTGCCTATATTATTTACATAGATTAATTAGGGAAATTATCTACTTTACCATGTACCCATGACTCTATACGGTGTTTCTATGTGGGTTTCATACAAAGAAATATATTCCAATTATTAATTAGGGGACCATTAAAATATATAAATTTGTTATTCTAATATAGATGTATACTTTTTTACTTATGACTATTAACAATTTATTTTTTAATAATTCACATTCTTTATCCAAATATTTTATGATCATGTTATTCCTTTTATTAACATGGGGAAATATATTGGAATTCTATATTTTATAATTCAAATATGGATGATTATTAAAAAAGATTGTTACTTAATTTTGATTCATTTTCTCATTAGATAAATGCATTGAACATAAAAAAGTGATTGGTGGGACCTAACATTATATATAACCTCAATGCATCTATGGGTCACATGAGATATGGTTTTTTGGTTATTGTAGTACATTATTACCTAGAGAAATATATTTTCTTCATTTTAATATCATGATGTTTAAGATCATGACATCTTAAATTATTGTAGAGAATTATCTATTTGACATTATGAATTTCATCTATGATCAACATGTTATTTTTATCCATGTAATCATTTCATTTCCATTATTATCTATGGATAAAAAAAATATTTTTGATATATTAAATTATGTAATTAATTTTTATTATATGTTCCAACCCTATTATTTATGCTCAAATTATACTAAATTATTAACACAGTTTTTATCACTAGTGGTTACCCTTATTAAGTGTTTAATGTCACTACCTCTTATTTTTTAATTTTCCCATGTTAAAAAGAAAATTATTAAACATGATTTGTATGATAGGATAGCTTGTGTGGAGATTTTGTTTTGATAATTTGATGACTTATTATAGATTAAAAAGTTTTTTATATAGTAGTAAAAAATCTATTTGATGGGATTTATTAGTTTATTATTTTGAATATATTTATATAACTCTCAACCTAAAATTCCTTGGTAATATATATAATGAAATATTTTCTATAAGTATTTTAATAGTCATGTCTTGGAATATTATATTTGGTATCCTATGTAGTTTGTAATGTATGTGTTTATGGAATCGATATTGATAGTAAGATTCTGGGTTCCAATGTTAGTTTAGAGTAGAGTTTAAATAACTTTGGAGATTAGTATGTTATCATTTGAGGATAATTTAGGAGTTATAAATTTAATGAAAGTTTGATAAGTTATGATTTATCAAAATATAAATGGTATATATAACCATTAGATTAGTTATGGTAATATTATGAGTATTACGATAATATGATATTGTTGAAAACAGTAGGGATAATTCAAAATATGAGATAAAATCCTATTTTTTTTGGTAAAGTAGACATTTTGTGATTTTTTTAGAAATTCCATTCCTATATAAATACTAAAAATTATTTTTTATTTTGTCATAGATGTATCTAAGTGAAATCATCATGAAAAATTTTGTTTAGTATCAACTCAATATTCACTCACATTCACAATGAGTGGGCCTAAGACTGCACAACTAGCTAAAAACTCCCATGGGATATTCTTTATTCAAACACATTCTCTTTATGAACCATTATAAAGGATTTGCATACAAATTAATTTATGGTATTTTTTAATAAATTGAATAAAACCTGACATAAATCTAAGTAGATTGTTCATAAAGTATAGAAGGATGAAATAAATGTCTGGTTAAAGAATACAACATACGATTTATTGATCATATTCACATGATATTTTACTAAGATTTTATTGATATCCATTATGGGTTTTAGAATTTGGTTGAAATAGAATCATGAAAATAATGTTGATAAAGGTATATATTTAAAAACCATTACATATTATAACATAGTAAGCGAGTATAATTAAATTGTCTATAATCCTGGTATATGCCTATTATGATGAGAAATGTGAGTTTTCCTGTGTTATTTAAGGTCATGAAGTTGATATTTTAATAGAAAATAAATCATGAAACTATTAGCTATTATCATAAGTGATTGATATCTGTCAATGATATTCTGGTATATTCTAAACATTTAGTAGGATTATGCGAACAACTGAGGTTTATTATTTAGTAGTTTTATTTAAATTTTTGGAATCATATATTAAATGGCATCAATAACCATGAAAAGTGATGATATGGAAATGTTATATTTTCGGGGATATCTATTTGAAAATAGATAGTAGAGGTATGTAAAACTCTTGGGTAAAATATATGATTGAAGTAAATATAATAAATTTTTGATTCATATTGTGAAAATTGTGTAATATAGTTTTTATATCCTTGGAATCGAGTTTTGATTTAATAAAAATGTGATCCATGATATTTTTAGTGAAGTTTATCACATTTTTGGATTATGATATTGTATATTACTGTTTGAATTTATAAACTATTGGCCGAAGATTATATTAAATTTTTGAGGTAATATATTATTTAATGTGTTGGATATTAGAATGGTTTTGGTAAAGGTAGGTTATGGATAATAAATGATTACTGTATATAAATACTTGGGTATATGATTGTTTGAATGATTAATATTGTTTGAGGAATGATATGTAACATTATATAAACATAGAGATTAATGTATATGTCATATTAGAAGTTTTATCTATAATGACCTAAGATTTCACTATATATATTCCTTAAATAAATAATATTATTTATAGTGTTCTCCACCGACAAAGCTAATTTTGAATGAAAATTTAGATAATTTTTGATAAAAAACTATTAATTACGACTATTAACATAGAGATTTTAGTTAGAGGGTATGAATTTGAGAAACCAATTTATTAAATATGTGTATGAAGAAAATAATGGATAAGTTAAATATAAATAAAATTCAATTAGTGTGGAAAAACTGCTAATAAAATCACTTTATGTTTAAAAACATAGTTTTCAAAAATTAGGTTTTTATTTCAAGAAGTTATATATAATTATTAAATAAAAATAATTTAAATTAATGATATTAATAATATATTTATTGTAAATTAATTAGTAATTTGTAGGAAATAAGAATAAATAATAGTTAACATTTAGAAAATCTATTTTCTAATATGAATAGTCTTCCATTATATTTTTCTAATTTATTAAAATATTTAGTTCGGAAATTTTATAAATTTATTTTTTTTAAATTCACTTCATTTTTAGATAAATTATAATATTATAATCTTTAAATTTATTTTTAATATTTTTCATAAAAAATGAATTTTGGTTGAATTGTTAAAAATATCGTTTTAATAAATAACATGACATTTATAATGTTATTACAATGTAAGTATGAATTATAAATCCATTAAAAAATTTTCATGGACTGATATTTTATTTAATAAGTGAATTTATCATTTTAATAATGTTGTTTTTAATTTAAGAACTCATATTTTATATTATATAACATAAGTTTTATTTTTCGAAATATTTAGTTCGTTAAACATAAAATATTTTAAAATTATTTGTTATCAATTTTATAAAATTAATATAAAAAAATTCATTTCACATACTGAATCAATATGTAGAAATTATTTTATATGGATCAATTTATATTCAATCATAATGGACAAATTACTTTGGTAAAAACTAGTTACCTTGGTTAAATTAAAAAGGTGTGAAAAGGGTTTATCCAAAAGGGAAATACCAAAAAAAATCAAAATTGTGTTATAATATGTTTTTAGGACTTTATGAACCATATCCTTTAACCTCTCCATTTTTCCCAATTTTTGAGCTACTTTTCTTGAGATTGATTTCCCTTTATTGAACTTTTTTGGATTTTAACAAAAATCTAATCCATTTTCAATTATTAAAGGGGAACTCATCTCCTCTCTTACAATTAAAACAAATCACACTTAAATATAAAAAAACTATAATAAAACCTCTCATAAACATTTCTATTCACATTATTGATGATTTGGACTTCTCAAAAGACCATCCCTTAAAGGCTTAACCCCCTTTGAAAAGGAGATAATCCCAGAAGTGTGGTATAAATTTCTAACCAATGATTTCTCATTTATATTTATTTATGTGAACTTATTATTACTAAAATAAAATTTAAATAATATGAAAATTAGATCATAATTATCATTAATATATGTTAATATTATTTTAAAGACGGTATAACCATTATTCTTCATTCCCTTTTCTATTAAGAAAAACTGTTATTTGTGGGTTTTGCGGACTATTGCCTCCACAACGCAACTTGTTTTGTTTTTCATCACCACATTAAAAGGATGATATTAATATATATTAATATATATTTTTTATATTTATGACATATTTTATATTCTTTAATGATAAACCATATTAATTTTATTCCCCATTCTTTGGAAGAAGAAATCATCATCCATGCGTATATACGGACTTCTGACTCTATGGAATGATGCATCCCACTTTTCACTACCTCCATTAATGGATAGTCCTAATACTAGTTTAAAAGGATAAATATGATTTTTGTAATTTAATTAAGGTTATGGTATTCCAAATTGGAGTACTGATAATGATATGATCAAAAACTGATCATCATTGATTCTATTATTTAAAATACAAATACTATGATGAAATACTTTTTATTGATATTTTCAAATTTCCCATATCCATTACATGTTCTTATTCTCCATAAAATTATTAAATATCACAATAATAATACTAAAAAATCATTATTCTTCCCGTAAATCGATTTTACAACTGAACCACCAAGTAATCATCTATTAATCACAGTACGTTCATGTTTTGGTCGGTTTAACCGCCTACTTGAACAATGCTTTGAATTTATATACTGAATGAATAAAAAAATAGATTATACTATAATATTATATAAATAAATAAATTATATTTTTTTTCTTCATTTGAAACATTATATGTAAACACATTAATTGAGAATCAACATTTCATTATCTAAGAAACATTGAAACAATCTCCACGCCAAATTAATATTTAAGAATCATAACAAAAAATCCCATAGAATTAAATTATATAATTATAAATAATTATAAAAGTTAAATTATTAAACCTTTTATTATTTGGGAATTATTAAATGTGGGAAAATAATGAATAATTAGACTTTTATGGAAAAACTAGTTCAAAACGATCAATATTACTCACCAAATATCCAAAGGTGATAATTACTAACTAATATAAATATACAGAATAATTATAAACTAATTTTATAAAATTTCATATATTTGAAGAAAAAAATAAATGGGTGATTAAGATATTTGATTTTATATATATAAGAGGTTATATTTCTTTTCCACAAAGATGGAACAAAGGTCGTGGTTTTTTTATCTCATTTTCACCCCTTGATACATATTTTTTATTATACACCTTGTTTTCTTTAAAATTGTGTGTCTTTTTTCAATTTCATATTTTTAATCTTGTGTTGTATTTATAATTCTATTGTTCATGGGATTTTTGATTCAAAATAATTTAATGTCATAAGCATTTCAATGCTCTCAATTCTAATTCATTGAGACATGTTACCAATTATGTACCATGGTTTCATTTTGAATAGAATTATGTTGATTTAATTTCCCATAAATGTTATATAATTTATTTCCTTTTAATTTATGGGATAAATTAAATAAAATCATGTTTTATCTTCAAATTACTTTTGACTCTTGTGGAACCTCAGTCGTAAAAGCTTTTTGTAACTCAGTTTTTATTCATGGAGTTATGATCATTCTATTAAACTTATTTCATATATATTGGGTATATTCTACCCTTTATTGTGTATTGTGGTATTAAATCCTATTATTATAAGGATTTAAACTCCTACTAAATAAATATTTGATGAAAATTTCTTACCTAGTGGAGTATGTTCCCCATATGAGATATTGATGGATCATATTTCCATTCCTTTATTTCTAAGGTTTTATCTTCAACTTTGTTCTTCCAAGTATGGATTATCTATCATGAACCAACTCGGGTCGTTCCTCAACCGATCACCCGAGCCGGTCAATGACATGACCCAAAAGGAGTTCCTGATCCTCCTGGGCTGGCGACAAGCACCATGGCATCAATAGAGGACAAGTGGGAACGATTTGGCCCATTAAAAAAATAAAGAAGTGAACAAAAGGTAGAATAAGGAAAAGTAAACAAATGACCCTAAAAATAATGAACGAACAACAAAACAAACTAACCTGGTCTCAACCAAAACTCCTCGCGACTACGAGAGCCACTCACCAGTCCACAACCAATTCTCACCTACATCAGGCAAGCTCGAGCCAAACCTGCAGCAAGACTAAAAATAGGAAAACACTATAGGCGTGAGTATTAAAACTCAGTAGGCATTCTCAACAACTATTCCCAATGCACTACCTTTAAATAAAAAAATTTATTAGTTCCAGGTTTGAATTAAACTATTCAGAATATGGGTTTCAACACAAACACTTCCATTTCTAAAATAAGTAACAGTCCACATCCCTTTTTTATTTAAAAACAAGTTTAATGTTAAATGGAACATGTGCATTAAATTTTAAATCATTTATACGAACAATTTTCAAATTCAATTTTTAGTTGTTAGTAAAAATGGAAAGCCACACAACATGCAACACACACTAAGGGTAGTGAAAAAAGTTGAACACAAGGACCAGCTACCGAACAAGACCTCTCAATCGTCTGCCACATGCAATTAAACACTAAAGGAAACATGGGTCGAACCTATGAGATCGTGAAAAATCCAGAACATACATTACATGTGACTTATCCTGAAGGCATGCCCTACCATGATGAAATCATAACTCCCTAATGCTCCGTATTTCCCTTCATGGCGTATCTGAGGGGCCCAATCCCCATAGTAGCAATAACTCAGTACTCCGCTGTTATGGGGCCACTAGCCAGGGCGTAATCTAAACTAGTGCATCAATTGTTCTCAAAAGATTCACTTACTATGTCAGGTTCCCATATCAACATGCATAATAAAAGGGAGAGTGGTGAGTTAGCAAAGTCAATCAAGTAGCACAGAAATCACACACAACTCATGCAATCAATGTACACCAAAGATCGCCCCTGAGTCACCCCAAAGAGAGTTTTCCAAAAAAAATTATTTTTATAAAAGTGCTAAATGAGCCTTCACCATTTTTAAATAAAAACCACATTTCTCATGAAATCTCAAAACACTCGTCCACGCTTCAAAATAAATCATTGACCATTTAAACCAAAACAACATTTGAAATTCTATGAATTATGTTTGAAGAAAAAATAGGAATTCTTTCATGACTGAGTGTCTGTTCATCAATAAAATATTTCAAGTGTCGTGTATAAAATAAACAACTCTTTTTACACCAAATAATCATGTAAGAATTAATTATCTTATATCATTTTTCATTTATTAAAATTAATTAAAACATCAAGAAATTAATAAAATCTAAATTTAAAGGTGAATGCAGTGGGGGACCTACCTCAATTTTCAGCTTGAACACGATGGCGCGATATGCCTCGTATAGGCATGCAAGCATGCACAGATCGATGTTCGCAGTTACGTGGGGTTACCCTACAGACACGCTGCAACAAAAGTAAAAAAAAAATAAAACACAGAAACATTGACCAGAAGTAACGTGATAGTTAAACATCACAAAGATAACTACAAAAAAACATAAACATTAATTTTAAATAATCAAAACAAGAGACATGGCATACCTCAAAAAATGAGTTGCACATTGGAGGGGGCATCGGCGAAGGATGTCATGGTTCCAGCGGTTGCACGCCGGCTAGGGGGAAAGGCTCAGAATGATAGTCGGTGGGTGGATGGAGGCCGGAGCAGTGGTTAGAAGCTGACCGGATGGGTGACGCCACGTCGTACCAAGAGGGGGGTCGCACCGAACAAAGGTGGAACTGGAAGGCGGGAACACTGGGTGGGCGGAAGGTCAGAGCCAAGTGTTGCTAGAGCACAACAAAACGGGAGGGAGGCACTGCCAAAGCACGGCAGAACGAAAGGAAAAATCTAGACAGGGAGGGTAGCTAGAGGAGAACGCCGCGGGAGGGAGGCAAACACATTGGGTCGCTGTAGGACTGGAGGGCGGCTGGCGTAGGGGCTCGAGGGCGAGCACTGGGAAAGTTCGTGGATGCGGGGTGTGGAAGCGGCTGTTGGGATACTGGATCGCGGCAGGGAGGTGCCACATGAGAATGGCGCGATGGGAAAGCTTTGTGCAGGGTGCTCGACCGGGGATAAGAGTTGGACATGGAGGTAGTAGGGTCGGCAGGTCGTTGCATGGGAGGGTGGCGCAGCTGGCGCTGTAGGAGGGGGCAAGCAGGGAGGGCGAGTCGGATGGGGAGCTGAGGAGAGACATGTGGAAGAGGGGGAGGCTAGACAAGGTAAGAGGCCATGAGTCAGGTGCGCCGTCAGGGGAGAGCAAGAGCTAGCAGATGGATGACAGAGGCCTGATATGGAGAGAGGAGTGCAGGGGGCATGTGGCATGGCTGGTGCTACATGAGGTTGGCGCGGTGGAGAGGTGGTGGTGGAGGGATGGATGCAGGTGAGGTAGCGGGGTGCACCAAGTAAAACTCAGGAGAGGGGAGACCGGCCTAAAGCAGAGATGGCATGAGGAGGGGAGCACAATGGAGGCATAGTCGCTGGGGCTATTGGTAGGCCGGGATACGGGCGAGCAACTGGAGGCGAGGTTGCTGCTTGAGGGGTGGATGCTAGCTGAAGGAGCTCTCCCCAGGGGCAATTTTTGTAGGATGGGTTTTTTTTTTTAATGGGTCTAGGTTTAGAATAATTAGGGAAAAGGGTTTGTTGAGCGCCACTTCAAGTGGCGCTTTGCCACCCTTTTATTTTTTTTTTCTGGTTTTGTTTTATTTCTTTTTTTTTAATTGTTTTTCACCTCATCTCTTTTTAATAAATAATTTCAAAATAAATAAATAAAATTTTGTTTTCTTTTTTTTTGTTTTAGTTTTTTTCCACCTCATCTCTTTTCAATAAATAATTTCAAAATAAATAAATAAAATTTTAAAAATAATCTTATAAATATGTATTTAAAAATGCTAAATTAATTATTATTATATTTATAATTATATAATTATGACATTATATTTATGTATATATATAATTATATGTGTGTGTATAAATATAATTATGTATATATATAATTAAAAATAAATATTTATAAATATAAATCTATTTATATATATTTTTTAAATAAAAAATATATTTGTAATTATATAATTATAAACTAATCTTTAAATATAAATATTTATAATTATATGAATATGAATATATTTAAAATATATAATTATGAAAATATTGTTACATATATATTTAAAATTTATTTATAAATATATTTAATATTCATATATAAATATATATATGTGTGTGTGTGTGTGTATGTGTGTGTGTAGAATTATATTTATAATTATATTTAGAATTATATTGTAATTATAGTTATACTTGTATATGTATAATTATATATTTATACATGTATATATTTACATAGTTATAAGTAACTATTTATAAAAAAAATTGAAATATTGTTAAACATATAGTCTTTCAATACCACCTACTTGAAACTTAAAAATGTTTCAAGTATGTGACTTTGAAAGCCTATAAAATATAATCTAAATGACCAATATGAATGAAACTTAAAACATGTATTAAAAATATACTAAATAGATAAAAATAAAAAAATTACGTAAAAAATGTCGATAGAAAATATTTTATAGGCTTTTAAAACCACCTAGTTGTAACTTAAAAATGTTTCAACTATGTGACTTTGAACGTCTATAAAACATAATTCATATGACCAATATGAATGAAACTTAAAACTTGGATTAAACATATACTGAATAGATGAAAATAAAAAAATTACGTAAAAAATGTCGATAGAAAATATTTTATAGGCTTTCAAAACCACCTAGTTGTAACTTAAAAATGTTTCAACTATGTGACTTTAAACGTCTATAAAACATAATCCATATGACCAATATGAATGAAACATGAAACTTGGATTAAACATATACTGAATAGATGAAAATAAAAAAATTACGTAAAAAATGTCGATAGAAAATATTTTATAGGCTTTCAAAACCACCTAGTTGTAACTTAAAAATGTTTCAACTATGTGACTTTAAACGTCTATAAAACATAATCCATATGACCAATATGAATGAAACTTGAAACTTGGATTAAACATATACTGAATAGATGAAAATAAAAAAATTACGTAAAAAATGTCGATAGAAAATATTTTATAGGCTTTCAAAACCACCTAATTGTAACTTAAAAATGTTTCAACTATGTGACTTTAAACGTCTATAAAACATAATTCATATGACCAATATGAATGAAACTTGAAACTTGGATTAAACATATACTGAATAGATGAAAATAAAAAAATTACGTAAAAAATGTCGATAGAAAATATTTTATAGGCTTTCAAAACCACCTAGTTGTAACTTAAAAATGTTTCAACTATGTGACTTTAAACGTCTATAAAATATTATTATTTTATATACAATAATTAATTAGTTAGTAATATAATTATTAATTATTATTTGTCATTATAATTATTAATTATTAATGGTTAACTCGCTGTGACAAATTTTATTTATATTGTACCTGTACTTTATAATTTAATAGTTAATTGAAATAAGTTTGTATTTAATAGATTTTTGATTTTCTTGTTATTTGACTTAAACAACAGTTACTTATCATAGTGAATAAGTTTTTTAATATATACAACATTACATCCAAAAACATCAACGACGATGCCCCCCGGTACCACAACGCGGTGTCTGAATGTCACGTCCTCTCCGCGTCCGACGTCCATGTCGCTCCGGTGTCCTCTCTGCAGGTTCCTCCTCTTCCGGTGCTTCTAGTGCCTCCTCATGATGCTGTGTAGAGGACTGACCAAAATCATGTGAGGACGCCCCAAAATCATGTGAGGATGCCCCAAAACCATATGGGGTGACATATGGCTCTGAAGCTCCTATAAATGGTAGAAATGGGGTACTGAAGAAGGCCTCGTCGGGAGGAGAGGGGGCCGCCATAAGCTGTGTGACTGCACCCAGATCGAAGTCCATAGTAGTCTGCGGAGACGCCATATGCGGTATATAAATGTCTCCCTGCTGTGCAAAATCATCAGTCGGCTGGGCGAGATCGTCTGTCTGTGGTGCGACGACATCTGCAGGAGCCGCTCTCGGATGTCGATGTGGTCGCCTCTGCCCCCCCCGGATGTGCTCGTCTCTGTCTTCCAGCTGGCGGCGGTGGTGGCGGTGCATCCTCCTCAGCAGGCATAGCAGGGATATCGTCATCCTCAGGTGCCTCTGCCTGAAGATATGGATCAGGATATATCTGTGGCTCCTCATCAAAAAAACTGTCACGTATCAACCGGAGATGATCCAATAGAGCCACCACATCCCGATGAACTACCTCCCGCAGAATATATGCATGCTCCTGAGGCTGCGTGGAATGTGCAAGATGACCAATGGCGTCTGCCTGCAAATGAAATGACAATCAAATTAATATCAAAAATGAGTTAAACAAAATTAATAAATCTTAGTAAACATACCAATCGCTGAATGCCAATCCCCTGACGTGTAAGGTACATGATGGTATGTCGTCGATACCAGTGTGCATAATCCCCCTGATCAGATAAATGAGAGTGTGATGTGATATATCCCTGTGGAAAGATACTGAATCGGGCACGCCTGTCCCAAAGCTGGATATAAGATGCATGATGTCGCCGCCAGTCTGTCGTCTGTCTACCTATAAGCACAATCGAATGTAACTTGGTAGACTGTCACGGTGCCAAGGGGATATGCTGTATAAAACCGAACTGGCGCATGACCCGATCTGGCTGGTGCCACTCAACGATGTGGAAGTGAATGAGTGGTACTACTGCAGCACGATCTCCAGCCAAAGATGTGCAGTATAGTGGAAGTGATGCGTAGACATAACCTGTATAAGGAGTCCATGAAACCTGAAATGTAAACTCAAAAAATAAGTCATATAGTAGCATGATAATTTTACTGAGATTATATTGAAATAACTTAAAATAGTGATAACAAAACAAATTTTCCTACAAAAAAGTAATGTTTAACTTACATCAGCCGACACTATAGCATCGAATATCTGTCTGAAGCTGTGCACACTATGTCTCGGAGTATGTGCAAACTTCCGAGACTGACTCCACCTGGTGAAAAAAGAGTAACCTACGGTAAGTTTATAAAAAACAATAACAAAAGTACTAAATAACCGAAAGTAATGACGTAGACATACCATCGTCCCCGAGGACAGTCCTGAAGTAGCTCCAGTGAAAGCGGTGCGACAACTCGAGGAGCGATGCATGGAAAACGCTCCCAGGCCCACATCTGTACTAACACCATGCAACCTGCAATCTGATGTGAATCGTCCTGACAACTGGTGCAGAGAGATCTGTACAGATGTTCTAATACAGCGGATCCCCAACTGTATGTCGCAGTCTGATCCAGATCCTCAAGTAATGGGAGGTACATCATGTGTACCAAAGCGGTGGAGTAGTCGACGCACAACATGCCTCCGAGCAGCCGCAAAATGTATGCACGTGTGTGCTGAAGAAGCGTCTCCTCGTCTGCATCATCTGGAATGACGTCGAAATGCTGATCGAGCCACCTCATTCGCAAGCGCGAACCCTGAAGGACACCCTGTGCGTCGATGACGTCAATGCCTAGCAGCCTCTGTATGACTGCAACCCAATCGCCGGTACTGGCCCCCGTAACTGCATCTCCATGGATAGGTAACCCCAGCATGTAGGCAACGTCCTCTAATGTAATAGTCATCTCCCCCTATGGGAGATGAAATGTGTGTGTCTCTGGCCGCCATCTCTCAACCAATGCAGCTATCAAATGATGGTCGATGGTCTTGAAGTCACACATAGCGACTCCATAAAAGCCTGCACGTCTAAGGTATGGACAAATAGCTGCCGGTGGTGCCTCATGATGAAAACGGTGCGCTCTCCAAACATGAAGATGTCTAACTGGTCGTCGCGCCAACACATCGCGCGACACGTGCGTCTCCTGGCAAGATAAAAGTGGCTGCTCCATCTGAATGTGCAAACAATAAAACATTAATTTCATGTAAGTTATGACTTTTATCATGTAAGATATGTAATTTAGCATATAATTTTGAAAGAAGCATAAACACATTGGGTTAGTTTTTGTCTCCCGTGTTGGGGTGTTGGGGTGAAGACGTTCAGAGTTTCCTCGTTTTTGTTTTGTAGTCACTGTAAGTTCATCTTTCATTATAAATAACTGATGACATTTTCATTTAATAGTTCAAATGGTTTTGTTTTCTTATACAGGTATATTCCTTTTTTTGAGTTGGTGTTGTTTGTTTAAAGCTACTCATGTAATGTTGATCGTTCGACAAAAAATGTCACGTGAAATCATGGTACATTTTCCAAAAATTACCTTATTTACAAGTACAACAAATATGATTAAAAATGGTGAAATGATAAAAATAATTACATGTACAAAGTTTTACAGTAACTGATAGAGTACATGATTCATTTTAACCATTAGATGATTGCCCTATGTGTCTAGTAACAATAGAAACATCTTTGCAATTTTGTCATGCCCTTGAGTATAAATCAACCTCAAAAGCTCTAGATAATTTTTCTTGGTAAGGTGAGATGAGAAGGGAGGTATTATACCATCAGGAAGAGAGATTATAGAAATTTGCAATGTTATGACAAACCTTTAGATGAAATGTGTCAGTTCCCCACTAGATGTGCATGTTTCTTCAAAATTTTCAGGCTGGAGATAATCCACCATAAGTGTCACATAGCCTTATGTCTTCCATGGATTAATGTCAAACACTTCAACCAATTTGTTTAATTTATGGGGAAGTAAAACCTCATTCCTTTGAATATGCACATTACCATGAACATATAAAATCATCATTTTGCAAGAAAAACTACTAATCTCATGTTCACTGAAATACCCCTTAACATAAGAATGATACAAATAGTGTAAGTACCCAATAGCAAGATTCCAATCCATTTTGAAGGATAATGGGGATGACAAGGAAACATCAACCCCCAGGCCCACCCCTTCCACCCATTCAACCAACTTCGGTAACTCCTATAGAAGTAGTTTTTCAAAAAAAAGGAAATGTCACACCACCACAGCTTCCTACATCCATATTAACCCCCCAATTCAGTTTCATTAAATGTGGATAGCCCTCTTTTTTACCAAAGTTAATGATGCACTATTAAACCAACACTTTTAACCCCCGCCTCAAAAATAAAAAATGCTTTGAGGGATGAGAAATGATTCGACACATTTCAATGTTCTAAAATGCACCGAATAATTTCTCATCCCTCAAAGCATTTTGTATTTTTGAGGCGGGGGTTGAAAAGTGATGGTTTAATAGTGCATCATTGACTTTGGTAAAAATGGGGACTGTCCACATTTAATGAAACTGAATTGGGGGGTTAATATGGATGTAGGAAGCTGTGGTGGTGTGACATTTCCTTTTTTTTGAAAAACTACTTCTATAGGAGTTACCGAAGTTGGTTGAATGGGTGGAAGGGGTGGGCCTGGGGGTTGATGTTTCCTTGTCATCCCCATTATCCTTCAAAATGGATTGGAATCTTGCTATTGGGTACTTACACTATTTGTATCATTCTTACGTTAAGGGGTATTTCAGTGAACATGAGATTAGTAGTTTTTCTTGCAAAATGATGATTTTATATGTTCATGGTAATGTGCATATTCAAAGGAATGAGGTTTTACTTCCCCATAAAGTAAACAAATTGGTTGAAGTGTTTGACATTAATCCATGGAAGACATAAGGCTATGTGACACTTATGGTGGATTATCTCCAGCCTGAAAATTTTGAAGAAACATGCACATCTAGTGGGGAACTGACACATTTCATCTAAAGGTTTGTCATAACATTGCAAATTTCTAGAATCTCTCTTCCTAATGGTATAATACCTCCCTTCAAATGGTTTTGTTTTCTTATACAGGTACATTCCTTTTTTTTGAGTTGGTGTTGTTTGTTTAAAGCTACTCATGTAATGTTGATCGTTCGACAAAAAATGTCACGTGAAATCGTGGTACATTTTCAAAAAATTACCCTATTTACAAGTAAGACAAATATGATTAAAAATGGTGAAATGATAAAAATAATTACATGTACAAAGTTTTACAGTAACTGATAGAGTACATGATTCATTTTAACCATTAGATGACTGCCCTATGTGTCTAGGGCAACGTGTCTTCGTATGACCTTCCTGGCGGCATATGCTACACCGCCGTCCAGCTGGATGTTCACTAGGCCAATCCATCTCATTCCGAATACGAGTCGACTTTGGCCTCCCTTTAGGTCGAAGTCTGTTGATGTTCGGTAGAAGCGTGGGTGCACCATCAGACAGCTGAAAATTCTGATATTCCCCGATTGGCATCCACGGAGTATTGTAGCAGGAGTTGATGCTCTCAAGTCGATAAGCTGGATCAACGAACTGCTCCCAAGATACGTGTACGTAAGCACATGCAGCAATCACATGGCCGCAGGGATATCTCAGTGCCTGAAAGTTTCCACAATCACAGTAACGCTTCTCCAATAAAACAACTCGCACACGACCATTGCTACATGCCATAGCATCACCGAGCTCAGCGACCTCAAATCGTTGCTCTGGACGATTAAATGCAGTTACACGGTAAGTTGCGGCCTCGTGAAGAACTGTATCTAGCTCGCGTTGGAAATGGTGTTCATAGCGCATCCCTCTATTCAAGCCCTCTTCAGCTTGCTTTCCTCGTTCCAGAAAGTACTTTACACTACGATAGAATGTCTCTTGTACCAACCCTGAAATTTAGATTTACGACATTATACAAATATTATATTATAATAGTAACTCTTCTGAGTAACATATATTGAAATATTCGTATTTACCTGTGATAGGTAGTTTTCGAACACCCTTGAAAACTCCATTTATACATTCTACGATGTTGGTCGTCATATGACCATATCTCCTCCCATCATCATATGCCAACGACCATTTCTGCTTTGGAATTTGCATCATGTAATCATACACTTCTGGATTCACTCTGTGGATATCTTGAAGACGCTCCTCCATCCTTTGTTGTTGAGGCTCATATGCTATCATACAAACAGTCATCTGAACAGTTATGAAAATAACTACGACAAAAACATTTTAAACAGAAAAGGATGTTCTTACCAATTTTTAAGATTGCCTTTTTCATCGACTCATTCTTGAACTTCTTTCGCAAATTGCTGGCAATGTGTCGAATACAGTATCGATGATGGGCATATGGTGGTCTCCACGAAAGACCCTCAGACTGTATCGCCTCCTTGATTGCACGGTGGCGATCAGAAATAAGACAAATCCCTTCTGCATCCGTAACAAACTCTCGGAGACATGCCAGAAACCAGCTCTATGATGAGAAGTTCTCTTTCTCCACAATTGCAAATGCTATAGGCAGAGGGGCTCGATTTCCATCTTGTGTGGCGGAAATCAATAATGTTCCGGTATACTTTCCATACAGAAATGTGCCATCAATTTGTATGAACTTCTTGCAATGTCTAAAAGCCGCCACACATGGTAAAAATGTCCAAAATAATCTATCAAACACAACCATTGAGCGGTCAAGTTGGTTCTGTTGGTTAACATATTCAACTGTATGTAACCGATAGACTATTTGATTATTGTGGCGTAGAAGATCCAACAGTTGTGGTAGAACTCGATAAGAGTCATCCCAATCACCATACACTTTCACAATAGCCTTTTGTCGTGCTGCCCATGCCTTCCAGTAAGAGATTCGATACCCAAAAAGCTGTTTGATTCGCTCAATGAACAGAACCACGGGGACATCTTGACATCCTCTAATCATTTCAACAATAATAGTTGAAACAAACTCAACATCTAATGAAGAGTGTTCCTGTGCCAAGCTTGGGTTCACACATGTGTGTGGAGTAAATCTAGTGATGCTCCAGCTGTGAAAAGTGTTATCAATAATAGCTCGCATACGCATTTGACAGTTCGATTCAGATTTGTCACAACAGATCAAATAATAAGATCTCTTTGACTCTTCTACAACATATGAGTAATGTCTTTCAATGTGATATTGTTTTATCACATTTTTCATTGCTTCTTTTCTCTCAAACTCTCTGCCAATATACAGAACATCGTTATCTGACACTCGATTTATGCCACCAATGATTCCTGGAAATTCTGAACTGGGAGTGATAACTGAATAATCAAATTCTGGCAAGTGATTCATGACTTCAGTTGACCAGGAAGCCAATAGTGGAGGATGGTTCAATTTTCGGTTGAACCTCGCATGAGTTGGTACAGACTGATCTTCCGCATGCTCTTCTTCTTCTTCAACTTCCTCTTCATCTTGTTCAAAATTGTCATCATCCTCAAATTCATCAACCAATGCATCTAAAGTATGTGGAGGACTATCCATTGAAACTGTGGCTGATGGAAATGATGGAATAACTACTGATGCTGATGGAACGTCTTGATGTGAAGGAGCATATGACATAGTTTCATGAATTTGATATGGGTCAACTTCCAATGTCGATGGAACCTCCATTGTAGCTATAGTGACATACAACTCCATCATTTGATTCTCAGGTATATACTTAACCAATGAAAGTATATATTCCCAATCATCATCATCATTTACCGGATAGGGCACATGCCAAAACCTATCTATAAATTGAAGATGTCTGAATGTAATGGACTCTATTACTTGATTCCTCGCGAGTTTTAACCTCCAATGAATTTTCCTTTGCACAGCTTCCAAAGTAGTACATCCTCCAAGCATTACAACAGCTTCTGGATGTATACTATAACTGCATCCTTGTTCTGTCTCAATTATTTGACCGTTGCAATAAATATAAGCGGCGACCATCTTTTTTATCTAAAAGAAACCATTGTTATTAATTAAATCTGATTAAAGAATCAATTTATGTATGCATGCTTCTAGTAATTTAGGTTGGAATCCTAATCCCCCCACCAAATCAATATGTTCAAACCATATTGATGTGTAACTATTTACACAACCCACAAGTTTGTGTTACTTACCCAAAAATAGAAGTCAAATATATTTATACATATCCACATGCATTATATGCATGAGGTACACGAACATGTCATGTAAAAGCATAGAGTTATATGAAATTGAAAGTCTCCACATGAGTAAGCCCGGAGCGACAGATAGCCAACCCCATTCACTTTCCTAGACAAGGCAAGCCTCCAGGAAAGTAGGTGGTCCGACCCAAAGCCCCTCTACCCGGGGATACTTTACTCAAGAGAGCAATCATTTCATGATAACTCTAACACTTAATATGCAAAAAATATATTGAACTACTAAATTCAAGTTCATAACTTCAATTACAAACCGAGGTCAAGGTAGATTGAAAACTAAATTCATTATCATTCCTAGAATGTAATGAAAAGGTATATTCCATAGGCAATTTACTACTACTTGGCTAATTAATATAACTACTTCGCTAATTAATATAACTACTTCGCTGATTAATATAACTACTTCGCTGAATAATATAACTACTTCGCTAATAACATAATTATGATAAATTAATTACCTAATTATGGTTAACTAATTACCTAATTATGGTTAAATAATAACCTAATTATGGTTAACTAATTACCTAATTATGGTTAACTAATAACCTAATTATGGTTAACTAATTACCTAATTATGGTTAACTAATTACCTAATTATGCTTAACTAATTACCTAATTATGGTTATCTAATTACCTAATTATGGTTAACTAATTACCTAATTATGGTTAACTAATTATCTAATTATGGTTAACTAATTACCTAATTATGGTTAACTAATTACCTAATTATGGTTAACTAATTACCTAATTATGGTTAACTAATTACCTAATTATGGTTAAGTAATTACCTAATTATTATTACTTAATTAACTAATTATGATTAATTAATTAAATAATTATGATTAATTAATTAACTAATTATGCTTAATTAATTAACTAATTATGATTAATTAATTAGCTAATTATGATTACTTAATTAGCTAATTATGATTACTTAATTAACTAATTATGATTGATTAATTAACTAATTATGATTAATTAATTAGCAAGTGATGATTGATTAATTAGCAAGTAATGATTGATTAATAACCTAATTACAATTATTTAATTACCTAATTATGATTAATTAATTACCTAATTATGATTAATTAACTAACTAATTATGTTTCATTAATTACCTAATTATGATTAATTAATTAGCTAATTATGATTAATTAATAACCTATTATGTTTCATTAATAACCTAATTATGATTTATTAATTACCTAATTAGGATTAATTAATAACCTAATTATGATTAATTAATAACATAATTAGGATTAATTAATAACCTAATTATGATTAATTAATAACCTAATTAGGATATATTAGTAACCTAATTATGATTAATTAATAACCTAATTATGATTAATTAATAACCTAATTATGATTAATTAATAACCTAATTATGATTAATTAATAACCTAATTATGATTAATTAATAACCTAATTATGATTAATTAATTAACTAATTATGATTAATTAATAACCTAAATAGGATTAATTAATAACCTAATTATGATTAATTAATTAACTACTAATGATTAATTAATTAACTAATTATGATTAATTAATTAACTAATTATGATTACTTAATTACCTAATTATGATTACTTAATTAACTAATTATGCTTAATTAATTACCTAATTACGATTATTTAATTACCTAATTATGATTAATTAATTACCTAATTATGATTGATTAATTAACTAATTATGTTTCATTAATTACCTAATGATGATTAATTAATTAGCGAATTATGATTAATTAATAACCTATTATGTTTCATTAATTACCTAATTAGGATTAATTAATTACCTAATTATGATTAATTAATAACCTAATTATGATTAATTAATAACCTAATTAGGATTAATTAATTACCTAATTATGACTAATTAATTACCTAATTATGATTAATTAATAACCTAATTATGATTAATTAATAACCTAATTAGGATTAATTAATTACCTAATTATGACTAATTAATAACCTAATTATGATTAATTAATAACCTAATTAGGATTAATTAATAGCCTAATTAAGATTAATTAATTACCTAATTATGATTAATTAATTACCTAATTATGATTAATTAATTAACTAATTAGGATTAATTAATAACCTAATTAAGGTTAATTAATAACCTAATTATGATTAATTAATTAACTACTAATGATTAATTAATTAACTAATTATGATTAATTAATAACCTAATTATGATTAATTAATAACTTAATTATGATTAATTAATTTACTAATTATGATTAATTACTTAACTAATTATGATTAATTACTTAACTAATTATGATTAATTAATTTACTAATACTGATTAATTACTTAACTAATTATGATTAATTAATTAACTAATTACGATGATTAATTAATTAACTAATTACGATTAATTACTTCACTAATTATGATTAGTTAATTAACTAATTATGATTAATTAATTAACTAGTTATGATTAATTAATTAATTAGTTATGATATTAACTAATTATGATTATTTAATTAACTAATTATGATTATTTATTACCTACTTACCATTAATTAATAACCTAATTATAATGAATTAATTAACTAATTTTGATTCATTAATTAAATAATTATGATTAATTAATTTGCTAATTATGATTAATTAATTAGCTAATAATCATTAATTAATAATATAATTACATTTAACTATTTACCTAATTATGATTAATTAATAACTTAATTATCATTGATTAATCAACTAATTATGATTAATTATTTAACTAACTAATCATTTCATTATCTAATTACATTTAAAAAACTATACTATTTATAAAATACAAACATTATATACTAATTCTATAAATTAAACAACTAAATTATTAAATAAAACTATTAAATAAATTTAAAGAAAGATTTACCTCAAATTTGTGACGACGTAGGTACACAGGCAGAGCAACCGAAGAGGCAAGGCTTCACCGCAACCGAAGAACGCAAGAAAAAAATTTGAGAGAGAAAGAGAGGAAGGGATAGGGAGGGAGGAATGGGGGTGGGTGAGTTAGGAAGTGAAGTGAGGAATGGGGTGGGGGGAGAGGTCCTATTTATAGGATGGGGGAGTGCTTCGGCGCCACTTGAAGTGGCGCCGAATTGATTCGGAAGAAGGGTGCAGCGCCACTTGAAGTGGTGCTGCAAGGTTTGCATATATTTTTTCAGCGCCACTTGAAGTGGCGCTGCACTCTATTTCCGCCAAATTGGTGGAGCACCACTTGAAGTGGCGCTCCAATTCCGAAACCCTTGAGCGCCACTTGGTCTGGCGCTCAAGAGACCCACTTACCTAATTAATTCAACGTTTGACCCATTAAAAAAAAACCCATCCGGTAAAATTAGTCCTCCCCAGGCGGTATAGGAGGAGACCTGGGGAAGACCTAGGGGGTGCATGCCAAAACCAGGGGATAGGAGGTATCACCGCCTGGAGAAAAAAAATAAGAGAAGAAAGAAGAGGAAAAGAAGAAAAATAAAGGAGAAAGAAAAAATAAAATAAAATTAAAAATAATAATAATAATAATAATAATAATCTAATAATTATAATCATAATAATAACAACAAAAACATTATATATTATTATTATTATTATTAAACATTTTACAAAAATTCAGTTTAATTTAATTAACATACTTTATTTATTTATTTATTTCCAATTTAAATTATTCTTCTAGTTTTATTATTTAACTAAATGGTTAGGAAAACGTGAACTCACCAGGTCTGAACGCACAATCGCTACTAGTGGTGCAGTGATAGTGTACCCACCTGGACTGAACGCGCGGGGACCGCTAGCAGTGCGGTGACTGTACACTTGCCCAAAACCCACCAAAAACATCAAAGATTCAAAAATTCAAACCCGGACCCAAACCCAACTCTGTCCAAGGGCGTGGGACCGAGAAAATAATAAAATAATAGGTTTTTGTGGTCGGGGGGTGACAATTTTCCCCACCACAAACACTTTCTGTGCCCAAAAAGTCACCAAGCCAACAGTTGACACAACTTGAATTCGTGCCCAAACAAAATCATAGAGAACCAAGAGGCTTAGGGTGACCATTCTTAACAAATTTCACACACGACCATTTCACGGAAACCACTACCTGAGACTGAGGGGAGAACTTGATAGGGTTCTCCTCACCACAGGAATTCACTAATACATAAACCCTTGAAATCCGAACAACCCCCCCCCCCCCATGGGGGGCAACATAGGAACTGCCAAACCAAACTCATTCATTTTCCCCACATGGACCGAACAACACACCTAAGTCTTTGACGGAAAGCTTGCTACAAAACAACCCAACAACTTGAGAAAGAGAAATTAACACAACCCCTCTCATCAGTTTCATGAAATGAAAGTTTCCCTAACAAACACAGCTGAGGCCATCTCAAAATTAGAACGGGTCCATTTACTCATGGGCCCCGCACTCTTCAATGAAACCGAACAATTTAGAAACCACACTAAGAGTAGATAAAGACGCTTTGATTGTGGTAGAACGAGCTCATCACACGACCAAAATAAGGATGACATTACGATAGCGATGATAATCGAACAAGGATGTTTTGAATATTTTCATCCAAAATATAAAAACATTCTCCGGACCAAGGTTACACACACCCTCGAAAACTCCTAACTGTGAGAGAGCTTCGCCCCAAGACCTGTGTTTGGGGCCCTGATGGCTGAAGCATCTCTTTCCTCACAGTCAGGTAGTTTCATCTTCTGGTCTCCAACTCCTTTCGTTTGATAATTCGAAAAACCACTATGGTCGTACATTTTCAAACAGATGAAAGATGATAGCTTAGAATAACTGGACTGGCCATACCAGTGGCACACAGGAGAGTGGTCTGACGAACTAGGAGCCGCTACTAATGAGGATGGTTTCTTGGAGATAGGTTCCATCGCTCGCACTTCTTTCCAAATGGGGATCCTTCACGGAAGTTGACCACCATTAATCACTCCCAAAACTCCAAAAATGATTAGGCATCTCATATTTACCTGTCTAGAATAGAACCCTAAAATAACTCTATGACGGTACAAACCTTAACTACCCTGGGAGTTCCCAGCAACCTAGAAACACACTATCTTTCTGAACTATACAACTTCCTTTAACAGACTTCGATTACCTCGACAAAAACACAATACACAAAAGAACTAGGAAATGGGCATAACTCGTTAACAACTTTTGGAGGCTTTCTGGGCCGCATACTCATAACAACTTGAAAAACACAATCAAAACTGGAATCAAGCCAAAAATCAATCAAGGAAGAAACAAAAGCCAAGGGAAATAGGCCCATATGCCAAAAATATACAATCACAAGCAAAATCACTTTTCCAAAACTATTATTTCTTTAATTTATTTTAAAAAACTCACCTATGGCACCTTATGAAGCATCACATCTGTGTTTATTCAATACTGCTCATATCATCCACGAAAAAGTTCCCCCACGCACTCTCCATACATACCCTCACATGTGGGATCCTCCATAAGGAGTGCCAAGGTTCAAACACTTCTTTTCCTTACCCAATCCAAACACATACAAAGTTTTTCCAAACCAATACACCTTCTCTTCAGAAACCCACTTTGGTAATTTCAAAAATAATTTGGAAGAAACACTTTTCCATTTCGAAACCAACTTCACTTTTAACACACACTCAAATCAACTGAGACTAAAAAAAACACAAGAAATAATAATCTACTGGGATGAGGAAGTAGTGCATATGTCTGACCCAGCAACAAGTTGGGGATCCATGCCCCAAGTAAGGAATAACACTAAGAGGACCTTAAACCAGACACTTAGACTCCACATGGTTCACCACCCCATGTGAGGCCGCAAAGTGAACTGATTCACCTCCATTGTCATCCCTCAATCCAAAACAGCCAAAGATAAGCGACTCAAATCCCAGATTAACCCGGGTAACTCAGGTCTCGTCACGAGAAGTGGTGATCAGGCACCGACCAGAAACCCACCTCCTATGCCATGAAAATCCTAATCTCCTTATACCAGACATCCCAAATAACAAGGACATGCTCTGATACCATTTTTTCACGAACCAACCCAGATCGACCCTCAACCGATCACCCGAGCCAGTCCGCGACATGACCCGAGAGGCATTCCCGATCCTCCCAAGCTGGTGAAAAATGACAGGGCATCAATAGAGGACATGTGGGAATGATTTGGCCCATGTAAATATATAAATCAATATAAAAAAATGTAGAACAATGAAAATAAAATAAATGAACCTAAAAAAGAAAGAACAACCAACAAAACACACTAACCTGGTATCGACCAAAACTCCTCGTGACTCCGAGAGTCACTAACCAGTCCACAACCAACTCTCACCCCCAGTGGGAAAGCTCGACCCAAACCTACAGCAAAACTAAAAACAAGAAAACACTCAAGGCATGAGTATTAAAATTCAGTAGGCATTCCCGACAACTATTCCCAATGCAGTACCTTTAAATAAAGAAATTTATTAATTCCATGTTTAAAATAAACTATACAAAATATGGGTTTCAACACACACACTTCCATTTCTAAAATAAGTAATAGTCCATTACCATTTTAGTTTAAAAACAAGTTTAACGTGTAATGGAACAGGTGCATTGCATTTTAAATCATTTTTTTGAACAATTTAGAAATTCAATTTTCATTTGTTAGTAAAAAGGGAAAACCACACAACACGCAACACACACTAAGGGCAGTGGAAAAAGTGTCACACAAGGGCCAGCTACCGAACTAGACCTCTCAATCGTCTAGCACATGAAAATTAACACTAAAGGAAATAGGGTCGAACCTAAGAGCTTGTGAACAATCCAGAACGTACTATACATGTGACTCATCCTGAAGGCATGCCCTAACTTGATGAAATCATAACACCCTAATGCTTGGTATAGCCCTTTATGGCCTAACCGAGGGGCCCAATCCCCATAGCAGCAATAACTCATTATTCCCCTACTATGGGGCCACTAGGTTGTGCATAATCTAAACTAGCGCAGTAATCATTCTCTGAAGATTCACATACTATTTTAGGTTCCCATGTCAACACGCATAATAAAAGGGAACGAGGTGATTCAGTAAATTCAATCAAGTAGCACATATATCACACACAACTCATGCAATCAACGAACACCTAAGATCACCAATGAGTCCCCCAAAGAGATTTTTCAAAAATAATTTATTTTTATTAAAGTGCCAAAAGGGCCTTCACCAATTTTAAAGAAAAACCACATTTCTCAAGCAATCCCAAAACACTCGTTCACGCTTCAAAAGAAATCATTTATCATTTAAACCAAAACTACATTTGAAATAAAGTGAATTATGTTTAAAGGACAAACATGAATTCTTTCATGACTGAGTGTCCATTCATCAATAAAATATTTCAAGTGTTGTGTATAAAATAAACAGCTCTTTTTACACCAAATAATCATATATGAATTAATTATATTATATCATTTCCCATTTATTAAAATTAATAAAAACATCAATCAATTAATAAAATCTAAATTTAAAGGTGAATGTAGTGGGGGGCGTACCTCAATATGCAGCTCGAACACGAAGATGCGACACGCCTCGTATAGGCGTGCAAGCACACAGAGACCGATGATCTCTGTTACATGGGGTTACCATGCCAACACGCTACAACAAAATTAAAATAATCTAAAGCACAGAAACACTGACCAGAAGTAACCCTACAATTAAATATCATAACGATAACTACAAAACAACATAAACATTAATTTAAAATAATCAAAAAAAGAGGTAGTACATACCTCACTTTAACCCTAGTGAAGGCGAAGTGGCGTGAACCCACACCGCTTCCCTTCGGTGGCGGACGTCAGAAGAATCTATAAAAAGACCCATGGAGGTCTTCACCTACTAAAATAAATGAGTTGTGCGCTAGAGAGGGAGTCAGCGAGGGAGGTCACGATTCTGACGGTTATGTACCAGCAAGGGAGAAGGGAACAGAATGACAGTGCGTGGGGTGGCCAGAGGCCAGATCGGTAATTAGAAGTCGACGGGACGGGGAGGCCACACCGTACCAAGAGGGGGGTCACACCGAAAAAAGGTGGCACGAGAAGGTGGGCACTGCAGGAGGGCGGCGTGTCAGAGACGAGCTCTTCCGAAGCGCAGAAAAGTGGGAGGCAGGTGCTACTAGAGAGTAGAATGATGAAAGGTAGGAGTCAGACAGGGAGGGTAGCAGGAAGAGAGTGTCACAGGAGGGAGGCTGACGTGTCGGGTCGCTGTAGGACTGGAGGGCGGCCGATGCAGGGGCTCGAGGGTGATCACATGGAAAGGCCAGGGACATGGGGTGTGGCAGAGGCTATTGGGCTGCTAGATCGCGACATGGAGGCGCTACAAAAGTGTGGCGCAATGAGAAAGTGTTGTGCGGGGCACTCGGTGGGGGTAAGGAGTCCGAGACGGTGGCAGCGAGGTCGGAAGGTTGCTGCATGGGAGGGTGGAACGGCTGGCGCAGTAGGAGGGGTGAGTAGGGAGGGCGAGCTGGACAGGGAGCAGAGTGAAGACCTGTAGAAGAGGAGGAAGCTGGACAAGGCAGGAGGCCGGGAGCCGGGTGCGTCGTCGAGGGCGAGAAAGAGCTGGCAGAGGGCTGGCAGAGGCCTGGCAGGGAGAGAGGAGCGCATGGGGCAGGCAGGGAGGCTGGTGTTGCATGCGGGTGGCACAGCGGAGAGGTGTCGGCGGAGGGATGGGCGCGGGTGAGGTAGCAGGGTGCACCAGGTAAATTGCGGGAGAGGGGAGATCGGCCTAAACAGAGATGACAGGAGGAGGGGAGCACAAGGGAGGCCGGGTTGCTGGGGCTATCAGCAGGCCGGGACGCGGGCGAGCGACTGTAGGCGAGGCGGCTGCGTGAGGGGCAGAGGCGGGCTGCAAGAGCGCTCCCCATGCAGTACAGGAGGAGACCTAGGGAAGACCCTAGGGTGTATTCCAAAACCAGGGGGATAGGGGGGCAACACCACGTGGAGAAAAAAAATAAGAGAAGAAAGAAGATGAAAATAAGAAAAGTAAAGGAGAAGGAAAAAATAAAATTAAATTAAAAAATTAAATAAATAAATAACAATAATACTAATACTAATAATAAAAATAAAAATAAAAATAATAATAATCTAATAACAATAAAAATAATAATAATAACAATAACAAAATTATAAAGTATTGTTGTTGTTATTTTTAAACATTTTATACAATTCTTTTTAATTTAATTAACCAACATTATTTATTTATTTATTTATTTTAAATTTAAATTATTCTTGTAATTTTATTATTTATCTAAATGGTTGGGCAACCGTGCACTCCCCAGGTCTGAACACACGATCGCTACTAGCGGTGTGGTGACAGCACACCCACCCGGACTGAAAGTACGGTGATCGCTAGTAGGGCGGTGACTACGAACTTGCCCGAGACCCGCCAAAAACATCAAAGCTTCAAAAATTCAAACCCAGACCCAAACCTGACTATGTCCAATGGCGCAGGACCGAGAAAATAATAAAATAATAGGTTTCTATGGTCGAGGTGTGATATTATCCCACTCTAATATTTTATTATGATATATTTTCAATTTTTTTTGTGAAAATGGTTTTTTAATAAAATTCGGGTTTTATTACTATTTTTGGAATGATATTTTTCATCAAATATATTTTCAATGTGTTAAAAAGTTTCTTTCTATAATCAAATATTTTATATTTTTTCTCAATATTTCCTATAGAAAACATTATGTCATTTTCATATAACAATTATTTGATACTATTTATAGAATTAAAATTTTTCAAAATATTTTACTTCACCTATTAAAAAGTTAATTTTGAAATTGAAATATATGTTTTATTTTATATCAATGTTAAAAATATTTTCTACTACCTTGTTATGTTTTCAACTTGATTTTTCATTTAATATTTAAATTTATTTAATGTCATATGATTTATGATACATGATTTATGATATGATATATGTATATATATATAATTTAAGTGATTGAACTCACATCATAAAAATTTTGATTCTTTACCCCTTACTATGTGCTAACATTTGAAAAAGTCTTTTTTTGATATGTTTTTCATCAAGTTCAATATCCTTCTATGTTTCCAATGTTACACAAGGGATATATTTATTTCAACAATTCACCATATATATATTTATGTATTATGTAATGTCCTTCTATAAGAAATAAATGATTCATCATTGTCTTTGTCTTTCTAAACAATCCTCTTTTATAGGCATGATTTTCAACCAATTCATTTCCCCAGTGAACACTCTATATTACCTTTCATTGACTCAAATTTGTTCACTGAGATTTTATATTTTGATTTGTTGTGGTAAACTACTAAATTAACCGTATACCCATCACCCAATATGGTGTTAGTTTGAGGGATTCTTATATAATTTTTTTTAGTTTATTAATTCGGAAACTATTTTAAATATTTATATTTATTATTATAATGTAGATGTTTATGGATTACTCATTGAAGTTCATTGTTTTTTTAAACATCCATATTATTTATTTGGATTCTTTATGATCTAGTTATAACTTTTGTTGATATGAGGAAAAGTATTAGTGTTTTGTATCTTATTATTAAATTACGAATCATTATTAGAAAAGGTGATTATATATTGTTTATTATTTTATCATTTGATAAATGTATTAGACTTAAATAAGGGATGAGTCGGGATTAACATTTTATATCCCATCGACGCATTGGTCTGACTAATGAAATAATCTTTTTGGGGTATTTTTTTAAATTTTATGAGAAAAATAAGTTTACTTGATGGTAAGATCATAATGTCTAATATCATGGTGTCTCAGATAATGGTATTAAGTTAGTTTTTTGCAATTATGCATTTCATCATCAAGGAAAAATTTATTTTTATCCATGTAATTTTTTCATTTACGTCATTATCCATGGATATATTATTATATTAATTTAATTATATTATGGAATTATTTTTTATTATCTATTCATTCCATTTTATTTATTCTTATCTTATTCTTGTATATGATCTTAATTTGTTATCGACTATTTTTAACCTTATTGGTTTATAGAGATAACTCTTTATTATATTTCAATTTCTTTCAGATATGAAGAAAAATATTACACATGATATGAATAACATGTTATCTTTTGGGGAAAATTTATGGGATATGTGGAAGACTTTTTATGAATTAAGTAGTTTTGTATATACATAATAAAAATAATTTAAAATTTATGGGATTTATTAGTTTATGGTTTTTTTAATTCTCTAAAACACTAAACCTAAATGGAAGTGGGAATATGTGTAATTAAATATTTTCTTTAATAATTATAATAGTCGTGTATAAGAATCTACCTTTGGTTTGAAATCTTTATTTTAGAGTATATGTTTATTTCACCGATATCATGAGCACATGCCCAGAGTGACATAATTGGTATCAGATTAGATTTTAGATAAAATTGAATATTATCAAGTTATCTATTGAGGATAATTTTCGAGTCAGAACTTTAATCAATGTTTTATAAGTAATAGTTGATTGTAATTTCAAAGGTATAAATAACCCTTAGGTTTGTTGAGTTAATATTCATGCTATTAAGATAAAATAACATTAGTGAAAACCCAAGAGATATGTCTAAGTATAATATAAAATCATGATGGTTTAGTAAAAGAGTTATGGTATTATTTTTCATTCAATTGCATCCCTATCTAGTCAATAGAATGTGGATTTGGTTATGGAAAAGATGCACCTACCGGTAATCATCTCGAAAATGGTTGGTGGAGTATCAACTAAATATTAACTCTAGTGCATGATAAGTGGGATTAATACTGAACACATTTCTAGACACTCCATGGGGGTATTATTTAGTCAATTTCATTATCTTTACAAATAATTATAAAGGATTTAGTTTATAATTTCATCAAGGTAATAGGATAATAAATATAATAGAAACTAATATTATGAAATTTAGACTGAACATAAATTTTCACATGTTAAAATGAAGTAGTTATAAAAGAATAAATATTAATATTGAGTTTTTATATTCATAGTATAATTTAAAATTATTTAATTCATAACTATTTTATTTTTTAGTATTTTTTTTAAAAGGATCATAGAAATTAAGTAGAGATAAATATGTATCTAGAAACCACAATTTATTATAACGGAATAAGGGAACATTATTAAATGGTTAAGGATCTTGGTATATTTCTATTATATTTTAAAAGGTTAGTTTTCTAGTATTACCTAAGTTATAAAGGTTTATATTTTAATATAAAATATAAATCAACACTCTTATCTATTTTCATCAGAGATTGATATTTATTAATTATATTTTTCTATATTCTAAGAGGTTTGGAGGATTTTCTGGAACATGTAATGATTGTTATTTAGTAGTTCATATTTAATGGTTTGGAAACATATATTAAATGGTAATAATATCCATGAAATTTGATGTTTTCACAAGTTTGTATTTTTTGGGATAACTATTAGCTGAAACATTATTGATTTATGGTAAAGTTTTATCTCTAATATGTTTTATTTTATGGTAATTAAGGGTTCCTTGATTTTGAGAAAATTATGTTTGATTGATTTTATTTCCTTGTAATTGATAATTTATTTTATAAAAAAAAGTGATCCATGACATATTTAGGGAATTTAATCTCATTTTTTAGTTTACGATATATATACACTAGTGTATGACTTTATAAACTAGTGGATGAAGGTAAGAATTAATTTTGGATGGAATATGTGACTTCATAATGGTTAATGTCTTAGAGATTCAAATGGTTTTAAGAATGGTGTGTTGTAGAAAATATATGTTTATAGTATATAAATATTTGGGTATATTATTTTATGAATGATTATTGTTGTTTGAGGAAGGATAAGATACATCATATATCCTATGATTATAAGGTAGATTTCATGTTAGAATTTATATCAGAAGTGGAAAATATATTGTGAATATTTTCTCCAACATTCATTGCTGGGTAAAAATTAAAATTGTGAGAATGAAATTTATCTAAAAGGGTAGAATTTAGAAACACAATATTCAAATATATATGTTTCTAAAAGAAATAAATAATAAATATGATATCTTTCTCCACATGAAATGTTAAACTTAAATGAAAATCACGACACTTTTAGATAAAAATACAACTATTAAATATGGAAATTAAAACCTAGTAATTGAATTAACATGTATGAATAGAAGTAATCATATTATTAAATATGTACATAATAAAAATAATGTAACTTTTAATTAAGAATAAATTATATTACTATAAAATTATCATATTTTAGATAATTAATTCAAAAAAATGAATATCCTTTTTATTAATCATAATAATGAAATATTAAGATTAATTTTTATGATTCTATTTAAATATAAAATTCTCAAATTTTAGATATTTAATTTAAAAAAACTTTTTTATTAATCATAATAATAATAAAATCTTAACATGATTTTTTGGGATTTTTCTAAAAAATTAATTTTTAGGTGAATGGAGAAAAGTATCATTTTTACAAATAACATGACTCGAATGAAATTATTAGTATATAAGTATGAATTTAAAATTCAATAAACAATTTTCTAATAAAAAATATGTATTTTATATGTTAATTTATAATTTTAAAAAAAATATTTTTTATTTACAAACTAATATTTGACAATTAAGAACAAAACATATATTTTTCAAAAAAATGCCATAGACTATAAATTTAGTATTTTAAAATTATTTTTTCCTCTTCTATAAAAATAATATAATAAAAAAGACTTATATTTTTTATCTTTGGGTAATTAGTATTTAATAAGAAGATATTTATATTTTAACAAAAGGAATAAATTACTTTGGTAAAAACTAGTTTCGTTAGAAAAAATCAAAAGGGGTAAAGAGGGTTTAAAAAAGAGGGAAGAACCATAAATATGTCGAAAATATGTGTGGGAGTGGGTTCATGTGGCTTTAAGAGACCTTATATATTCACCTTGACATTATTTACCAATTTTGGATCTATATTTCTTGTGAATAACTTCGAATCATTGAAATTTTTTAGAGATTTAAAAAAATGTGATACCTATTCACATATAAATTGGGCACTCATATACTCACTTCGCTACACAACACAAACCTCTTAGTTAAGGAGAAAATATACCAAAAAATCCAGGAAAATACTATCCACATTCAATAGGTTCTATTATTCTCAAACGATTTTCTCTCAAAGGCTTAACCCCCTTTGAAAATGAAAAAATCCAATAAGTGAGGTATAAACATGTAACCATGGATCATATCTATTTATTTATGTAAACATATTATTACTGCAATTACATTACATCATATTAAAATTTTAACATTAGTATAATTCTTATAATTGTATTTTATTCTTATTATGTTATTATAATTCATCACCTTTAACATTTATATTAAGAAAAATCAAACTACCATGCGTGAATTTTATGGAGTACCATCTGCATGACATAGTAAGTTTCATTTTCCTTCACCAGATTATAAGGATGGTCATAATATTGAAGCTAATATATAAGTATTATAATTATTAAATATTTTATATTCCATATTGAAAAACTATATTAATCCATTTCCTCATTCTATAGAAAATTAAACCATCATCTATGTGTATAAGTGGACTACCACCTTCATTTAATGATAAATTTATCTTTTCATTACCACATTTCATTGATTTTCCTAATAATGGGTTTAATTGATAAAAATTATGTTTATAATATCATTAATTTTATAGTATAAAAAACAGAGAATATATTATGTAATAACCTGAACTCCAGTCACTCAGAGCCAACATCAACCTTATTACATTTTCATAATATACAAGGAATCTCATCCCTAAGGACAATATAGTATAGTATTATTACTAAAATTTATATATTCCTGATACCCATATTACATTTGAAAACAAAAATTACAACAAATTTTTTTCTATATCATTATTCCCTCTAGTGTATCCTTATATATCATTCTTATTACACATCCAGAATTCATAGGAAAATAAAAAAAATAAAAATGAGATGAAATTCTTAGTAAGGGTTAAGTACATTGGAATCCATCATGAATTAATAATTATAATAAATAAGGAATGTTAAATAATTTAACACTCCTTCCATTTAAATAATTTTACTATCATCATTATATAATTTTTAATCAATAAGAGAAGTTAAATAACTGAAAACACATTCTATCTAATCAATAAACTGATAATAAAATGAATAAATAAATAATATCATTGAGAAAATATCATGGATAATAATAACTAAATACATAATGAATATAAATTTTAATTATTGGATTTTGGGGTCTTAGGAATCATGATACATCTATGGTAAAGACCTTTCACAATAGAGTTTAAAATTTATGGGTAGGTATACAATAGAAAATCGTTTAACTAAGGCTATCCAACTGATTCATCTCATGACACTACTAATGCATGAAGGGTATATATATAGTAGACCCCCAATCTTATGATCATGTCTAAATCATTCATCATATATTGAATAATCAAGTTAATTCCTGAATAATATTTGTTAACGACAAATTTTCATAATAAAGTAAGAAATTCATATTAATAATAATTCCCCCATTCAATCATATATCATTTAAAGAAAAATATTGTATTGTTGAATGATATATAATTTAAGTAATAAGTCTATCCATGAAAAATAATATTATTTTTTAGGGGAACATTATTATACAATGATAACAAGAAATTAAATATTTCAAGGGAATTTTAATGATTATAGAAATTTGTCAAGAATGAGAATTTCAATACTTTCCTTGGTATTTTTTTTTGTAAATTATCCATATAAAAAAAGGGACGGTATCAATACAACATATACCTAGTGGATCATAGGTATAAAAAAACATTGATGTCTTTTATTAATAGAAATAACATCAAAGGTCATTATAAACAATCTTGTGGAAAATATTCACCTCACATTGAAAAGTTTTTACATATAAAAGTTAAAATAATTTGTTGAAAACAAATTTTGTTAAAAATAACCTTTGAAATATATAAATGATACTTTGAAAAATTAATTTTCCATTGTAGATATAATTTTTTTTTCAGGTCTTACATGTTAAAAAAATGATTCCATTCACTTTTTTGGAAATATCTAACCATTCCATGTTTGAAAATTGCAATGATGATTTATTTAAAAATATTTTTTAAAAAAGTATAACATGGATAAAATATTAATTAGTAATTCATTTGGATAATCTTAAAACTGTTTTAAAAACCTTTTTAAATACTTGGATATGGAAGAAAAAATTATTTTTGACTGAAGCAACAAATGAAGTTTGGTTTTACTAAAAGCATTTTATCAATAATTTTATGTGGAAAAGAGTGTAAAAATGGCACCATTACAAGAAAAAACAATTAATAACTATATGATAATAAAATTAAACTGGTGTTTATCAAATTATCAAATAATTACCTTCAATTTAAATTCATGCATAAACAATCACGATTAAAATGAGATTGTGAAATAAAACCTTAAAAATATAATAACATTAAAATGGAAATTAACCAATGAATCAACTTTCTGTATCAAATATAAATCCACATCAAATAGGTGTAAATAAAAAAAATTGATATTAAAAATTCATTACATATCTAATCATGTAATATTAAATATAATGAACAAGTAATATAATCCAATGATAAGAAATTGAGTTATGAAATTCTTTACTACATTGTATATATTATGTCAAAATCCATTTTGATGAAATAATTAAAATTTAAACATAAAATACCATGAATAATTAATTACAAAATATATTACATGATAATGTGGCTGTATATACATAATATAAAATAAATTAGGTGTATAACATTACAATATTCCACAATTAAGGGAAATTGAGATGAAGTCCCTTGCCTCATATTCCCATTTGATTACATGTGTTTTATTATCATATATAATTCTTTTAAGAATCTTATTGATTGATAATAGAACCTTATTCATATTTATAATATCATATATGATCCTATGAATAATATTTTTATCCATTTGTTAATAATATTTCATTATTTTCTTTGTTTCAACATCTAACTTCCTTATTTTCTCATGCATATTTTGACATAAAAGTTTTTTTATTGGGTATCAGATATTGATCAATCATATATGTAATGATATTAATTTTTTTAATATCATTATTAATAATTATATTTTTTTGACCATTCTGGATGGTTAGACATGGAAAATGAATCACATCATGTTGTGGAGACGGTAGGCCATACGTACGCATGAAACACAATATCATTCCATTAATTAGTTGAGGGATAAGAAAGTGTGTGATATGTTAATATTAAAAAACTAATATCATTTCATATATATCAAATATATTAAATGTATCCTTATTAATTTCCATGTAAATTGTTTGTGAGAAATGAATCACATCACTTAGCGAGGCAATAGTCAGTCGTACACATGAGTGAAGTTGTCGTACTTTAGAAAATATAAATATTAAGATTTAATATGTGATATTATAATTTAATAAGTATAATAATATCATAAATATAATATAATGTTTTTAATCCATCATTATATATATCCTTGATTTTTTTTGATAGAAAATGAATTATGTTGGTTTGCGAGGTGGTATTGCTCCGTACATGCCATCAACAATTTCATTTACCATTTAATAGAAGAGAAGATGGATATAGTTAATT
This sequence comes from Viscum album, assembly GCA_963277665.1. Lineage (NCBI taxonomy): Eukaryota > Viridiplantae > Streptophyta > Magnoliopsida > Santalales > Viscaceae > Viscum > Viscum album. The sequence continues at coordinate 660,357 of CAUJRU010000310.1, read as the reverse complement.
CCAATAAAATAATAAAGTATCAGTATATGGAACATATTTATTTTATTATATAAATATACTTTGATAAGATTCTAATTATGTGGAATAAAAATCAAAAATCAAAAAGCTTGTTTAAGAACATTACATCTTCTTCGGCTGATATCTTTAGTTTTACAAAAAACAATCAAAGAATCAAATTATGATAAAAAATGGGATTTAGGATATTTTTAATGGGATTTAGTAAGTGTTTTGTTAAGAAATATTTCAAATAAAATATATTTTAATGTGTGAATAAGTGATGAGAGGGGTGGCCTTTTATAATTAGGGGAGAAGACACACAATGAAATTTTGAAAAGAAATAATTATAACCTCATTTTTATCATGCCAAAACCAACCAAAATTAAACATTATATTAATTTAGATTTTATTAGTTATACATGTGTCTCTAAATTTCTATTATAACATTTTGAGGTAATATTTTACCAATATATTCTTTGTTTAACTCCCATGAAAACTTGTTCTTACCTTAGTAACGATATTTAATTTTTATTGTTTTCACTATTAATTATAGTAAAAATATATGTTGAACGTATTTGATAATATAAATTATGTTGATTCAAAATATGGAATCAATTTTTTCAAATTCAATTAATATGAATCGAAGAATCCAATTTAGAATTATACCCACATATGTGATGAAAATTTAGATTTCCAAAGAGAAAATTCTCATAAGTATAAAAGTTTTTAATTTCAAACATTAATATGAAATTGATTATAATTATCTAAATTCGTTAACTTTACATATATGTTAACTAATTTTACATAAAAAAATTAAAATATTACTTATCATTTTTAATATTCTAAAAAAATGTGGTTTTTAAAAAAAATCAATAGTTTCACTACACATCGAAAAAAGATCATTTTTTGAAAAATTTTAAAAATTCACCCTAAGATAATTTTTCAATTATGATTTTAAAAATTAATTTAATTTTGTAAAAAAATTTTCAAAATGTGATTATAATTAATTTTAAATTATGTTCACAATGCACAACTAACCCATTTTTTTTAGAAAAGTACATTTTTTCAAAAAATATTCCATTTTCCTTTAAATGAATTATATTTTATTTATAATAAATATATAACCATAATTTTCATAATTTAGTTATTAATATTTGTAAAATGAAATTTAATTTCTTGGTTATAATTGTAGTCTATATTATGATTCAAATATGCTCGGGGTTGAGTGTTCCATAAGTTATTGAAGAGATTAAATATAATGAAAGGTATTTTTTCGGTTTTTTAAGATCTGTGTTGTATGTTTCATACAGTATAAAATCAAATTTTTTTATTTAATATTTCAGGGTGTTACATATTAATTTTATAATCAACAAATTATCATAGTAAATTGAATGATTTAAAACTATAATACTGATGGGGAAATATTTTTTATTCATATTATGTAATATTTTCATATCAAACACTAAATCTTATAATCAATTTAATTATGATATATTAAAATAATAAACACTATATATGATCATTTTTCTTATTTAAAAATGATATAACAACTAAAGCACATCATACGCATCCATTAATAATGGTATATTCATGTTTGGGTCGTTTTAACCACCTTCTTGAGTAATGTAAAGAATTTATCTCATGGATGACTATTGGAACATAATTACATGTATAATATAATATATATTTGTAAATAATGAATTGTTTTTTCCAAAAAATGAAAAATGATTATAAAATTCATTAACTAATTAAACAACTTTTTTTCATAAAAAATCATCAAAACATGCTCATCTCCACATTCAGAGTTAGAAATTATAATTTAAACTACCATATAATGAAATTGTAACTTTATAAATAATTATAAAACTAAAATTACATTACATTATATTCTATCATCATAATTATTTATGTTCTTATACACCTTTTGTTATAGTTTATATGTATCTTCATTTTAAAATTTAATAATTTTTAATTTAATGTTTAACCTTATGTAGAATGTATGCTCTACCTAAAGGTGAATACACTCTACCTACACATAGGCTGGGTTTTGGAGATAAATAAATGTAATTAGAATTTTTTTATGAACTATGAAAATGTGACTCTTAATTATCAATGTATATATAATGGAAACCTATCACTTACATAATTGTAAGTCAGAGTTGCAAAAACATAACTGTTAATTTTTAAGGGTTATGTAAGGGTAATTTAAACTATATGTAAGGGTAATTTTGAAAATCATAATTGTACCTATTATTTCTCAAAGGCAACATAAGGGTAACCCTAACCCTACATAAAAGTAAGCTAGAGTTGTGCGAAGGTAAGTCTTAATTTTTTAGGGTTGTGTAAGGGTTACCCAACCTCTACATAAGGGTAAGATGGAGTTTCATAATGGAAACTCTTTGTTTTTAAAGGTTACATAAAGATAACCCATCCTCAACTTAAAGGAAGAAATGAATTCAAGACCATCATAGGTAAAATAGTTTACCTTCACACAATAACAATGAGTTCTATGAGGGTAAAACCATGTTACCGGTACAAAATTCCTTTTTTTGTGAAATTGTTTGGTTTTAACCCTGCTTTTCATTATTTCTCTTCCCAACTAAAAATTATAAACAACTTTGATGATTTTAAAATCTGAAAATCATGGTAAGCTAATTATTTTTTCACTTTTAAGATCACAACTCATATTTTAGAATATTTTAAACACTCTTTACTCAAGATTCTCATTAAAGGTGAATAAAATAAAAATTTTAAAATGTGATTTTCAATACTGCAAACTAGAACACCAAGATTCAAATTTTTAATTACCCAAACCTTTTTATTCTGTTAATTTGGATATCCTTTTCAGTTGGGGTAGGATATGAATCCTTTATCCAAGATCTGTTAATTCTTCTTCAATCATTTCGAGTTCTTCTTTTGATTTCTAGGAATTTCATAACATCACTCCCACTATATTATTGGGTGAAAAATTTCCCAATAGATAAATTATAAAGAACATAAATAATACATAATCTTTAGTATTAAATTAAGAATAAATTATCCCATTTTTTATGATCATTTCAGGTTTATATTTTTAGAAAATTATGTCATAACACATACTTTACAAAAACAAATATATCCAAAGTGGAAACATTCGATGAGTGTCGATTTATCCTATAATATAAAACATTTGAAATAAAACATGACTTATTTTCATGAATTTTTTTTCATTTCATTCAATTTGACATCTTCTTTTCCCTTACCAATCCATATACTATGTGAAAAACATTTCAGAACGTGGGATGAGCACAAAAAAGATCAATAAGGGACATAAAAAAGAAGTTCATTTATCCCGTGAAAAACATGAAAACACATGAAATTATTGCCTTTATCTCAATGTTCTTTGAGATAAATTTAATAAATAATTTTCAAATGAAACCACATAGACTTTTTATCAAATAAATAATTCAAAACATGTATTAGTCACATATAAATCAAGTAGGTTAATTGGGACATCATCATTCATATCACTCTTACAAATGGAATAAACTGTAAGAACCTAATTTTTGTATGTAGTAAGGATCCTTTAAATTTTAGTTTAATTAATCAGTTTTGATGTAATATTTATGAACAGTGAGTCCACGGAGACAAACAATGGTTTCCATCGATTTTTCAAATCCCATAACCATGGTTGGTGGAAGAAATCACTAGGTCTCATAGTTATTATAAATTGTGTCACCATGTCTGTATGTTTTCTTCTAACCATGCGAGGCATTTCAAAGGGTAGCCGTGGAAGAATTGGTTTTCTATAACTATGTAACTCATGAAACATACCCATGTGGATGATATAAAATTTTTATCATAGTAAAATCACATGGGTTTTTCATGGTTTTCCAAATTATGCACATGATCCTAGTGGGATCCCCCATGGGATAGTGGGCCACACATGGTTAACATGTGATTTAGAAAACTATGCAACCAATTCATCTGACCACTTTATTTTGGATGAATTTACCATTTTTCACTTAAGATATTATAATTTTAAACCGTTTATTCCTTCCACACATTCTAATAGACATCCACCATTCTTCTTTATTTTGATCTCCTTCCTATATCAACTTAGTTTTGTTGATAAATCATCCATTGAAACTCTGATTTGACTTCATATCATCTTATTGGATGTGTGTTAGTAACTTATCTATTAATATTGTTCATTTTTTCCATTTTAATCCACTTGAGGGAGTTATTTAGGTGTAGGATCATAAGTCCAATTTTTCCTGAGTTCATTTGTTTTGTTTTTTCTTAGAAACTGGGCCAAACTAAAGGTCGATACTGGATGAGTGATATTTTACAATCATAAGTTATGTGTTATATTAATTATCCCTCAAATTTAGTTTTCATTATATTTTTATTCATTGTACTGGATGTAGGATTAATCTAGATTATACAATAACTTGAATCTTACAAAAAATTGGTTAACTTAATTAATAACCTAATAACTCTCTTAGGACCCCTTCAATTTTTCTTACACCTTTATGAGTGCTGATGAAATGTTTTTTATAATTATAAATGTATTTATGGGAAAACCTTCTTTGATATTTTTATGGTTTACACCTAAATTGTGATATCATAAATTAAATGGATAATTGTTGTGGTGAAGCATGGCTATAAAATTATCAATCTATATTAAATTGAATCAAAGCGAGTGGTATGACCACCTCACATAATTAAATTGGATAATGGTTACACCTCTGTCAAAGAGAAATGATATTGAATTATGTACTACCTATTGGAATATATTACTACATTTGACTGCTTATCACTATTATGATAATGGAATAGGAGACACTTATGCTTTATGTTATATGGGCATGGTATCCCCGTTTGAATGTTTATATTCAGGTATGGCATCCCACATATTGTTGTTATATATGAGAATGGCGTCCCTTATTCTATTATGATATCTGGGCATGGTGATCCTTATGGGTTCTGATGAATGGGAATGGTGAGCCTTACTAGTTATGGTTCCTAAGCATGGTGACCCTTTAAGATTGATATGGGCATCATGAACCTATTGATATGATTCGGGCATAGATACCCTATTGTTATGATATGGTCATGGTGAACCAATTGTTATGATATGGTTATGGAGACCCTATTGTTATGATATAGGAATTTAACCTTATGAATATGATATAAGATCATGATAAACCACATTCGTATGATACTGGGCATGGAGTCCCTTATTATCATGATATTGGGAATTGAATCCCTTCAAACTTATGAGTCTCATGTTACTACCCATGAATACCTGATTTAAGCCTCAAGTCCAAGATAGTATAAGTATCCATATATATGGATATATAATACACTATGTATAGTGTCTATATATATGAATAAAAATAGTTATGTATTTGATGATTGTCTGGATTATACCAAAGGAAGTAGTGTTATATTGGATTATACCAAAGGAAATAGTGTTATATTGAGTTTCTTATACCATGGAAGTGGGGGATCAAAGTATCGAGCTATGGCACATGACACAGTAGGAGATAATATTTTTTTGGTATTTGTAACTTTTCTTTAATGAAATGTATTTCTTGCCTACTACCATACCTACCCATTTAATGTTTTTTATACATGATATATAATAATTCATTATGCGGTACTAGTTATGGTTTTTATGGTTATTTATTACATTTGGATGTTTTACCATCTAGTTATATATTTATTATGCATGTACTATTTTAATATCTATTTATTGCTTTTATACTCTTTTTATAAGGGTATAGTCTCCTCGATGTACCACATTGGACCCTCACTAATAGTTAGTAGCCTATAGAATATGGGGTGGCATTTTTGATTCCATTTGGCCCACCAGCTTAGGGAACCATTTAGTGGAATCTGATTCGTGACGTCACAAAGTGGTATCAAAGAAATTAATTTTATTTTATCTTCTCATTTGGGAATATTATACAGGATATTGATATTGTGTTATTATTTGGTAATGATAATATCTTGGATGTATCTAAAACATGTATAAGGAAAGGAAAAATTACCTAGGATGGGACATGTTGTTCTGCATTTTACTTTTTATAATGGATTTGATTCCACCATTGGATGATGAACATGATGTGTGATGTTTATTATTATAATTGAGGTTGATATGTTATATATCATTCATTATATCATACAACATTTATATTATTGTGTGCACTTCCTGCAACATGTTTTGGTGATTTTATTTCTATGAACTTGAAATTGTAAAACATTTAATTCATGGATTTTATAATTGAGTGTTGGTAATTAAATGGATTCCACAATTTAACTTATTAGGTGTATGGGCCCTTATAAATTGGAATTGATAATTCATATAGTTCAACCCTTACAAAAATTCTACATAAATTAAAATGAAATTTAATGAAATCTAATTCCAAAATGAAATGGTCGCTAATAAATAGGGATTCAAATTTCAATTTATATGCGGTTATACTCTATATATTGTTATTGAAACTCTATATATCATGATATGTAAAATGAAAAACAGAGCTCGATCAATACATGGACATAATAGTGGGAAGTAGGTAGAATCTATGGTGTTCTATATGCTTGTTCCTATCGCATAGACCTAGATCTAAGGGATCCAAGAGGGGTGTGGTCCTTACATCGGAAGTATCATACCAATCATATTCATATATCTGTGATGTTTGGTATTATCAGTTCTATTTGAGGGAAACATTTTTCATTTTTAGAGCTATTCAACCACGACGTCCTCTAGTCCTCCACCAGGAGGGTGGGGATGACCATTCCCTAGAGATGGTGTACCATGAGCCACTAGTGATACCTCTAGTAGTTCCACCCATGGAACAACATGTTATCCTTGACATTGGAGGTGATTTAAATTTTTGAGGGTAGTACCTATAGCTTATGAAGACTACACAGGTATCTCCACACTCTTCCCATTCTATGGGAGAGCTCATGTGGGTTATTTAACAACAACATCCACCTACTTTTTCAAGGGATGGTGGTCCCAATTATGTAGAGTTATGGATTGATACAATCATGTCTATTTTTTACAATATTTAGAAACCACCTAATATGAAAGAAAATCTCGCTAATTATATTATTTTTTGATCCTCTAAACAATGGATGGATATTATGAACCCGAAAAGTTAGTATCAGGAATTGATTTTGATATATTTCCAATATAAATTCTATGAATATTTCTTCCATGAAACCCTAAGGTATGATTTTTTGAGGGAGTTCATGAACCTGCAGTAGAGTTTTGTGATCATTATGGACTATTCATCTCATTTTCTAGATCATTATTTCATTTCACAAATAAAAACTACATATGATATATCTAAAGTGAGATGGTTCAAGGATTATCTTAGGAATCTTACTCGATCTTAAGTAAATATTTTCTGATTGAATACCATGTATGATAAAGTAAACCAGACTCTCATCACTGAGTGTAACCTTAGGGATGAAAATTATGAGAGCCAAGGTAGTTCAGAACTGAGATAGAATACTGGTTCCAATAGTTGTTATAAGTGACACATTGAGACTCTACAAATGAACAATGACAGCCAGTTGACACCCATAGATAGTTATGTGGTTTTTCAGAAATGCGAGAATCCTGAGCATAAGAGTCCCCACTATCCTGGAGACCCCATTATGTGTCAACACTATGGAATATTGGGTAATATTCATTGTTTTTATAGAACCTTCCAATTTATGGAAATTAAAAGAGGATCCATATCATCTACGCCTTTAGGATATGGACTAGGAGAACCTCTCTAGGAAGTTATCTAGAGTATTATTAGCCATACTAGTAGAGGAGGTGGTGGTGAAAATGATATCCATGCATAAAAAATACAATTATAGTATAGTGGACATTCATAGGGTACTCAGGTTACAACATAGGGTAGTGGATAATGCCAGATTTATTTTGTGCATACTATAATAGAGGAGCTGAGTGTCAGGTAATCTATTGTTTGAGGTTTTACTCAAGAATCCTTTTCTATTTTTGGGATTTATTTGATGTTTTTATTTTCACTCATTCATCTCTAGGTCTATTGTGTAATTATATGGGCTTGAAATTCAATAATATTGTGGTGTGATGATTTTTGACAGCCCTTGGGGTTTACGTTCATAGAATGTACTCCAATGTAGGGTGTTCCCCCTAATATAGGAAATTATCATTTCTTGTAGGACCTCTTCTCCCACAAGATTATGAGATTTTATTTCATTATATGGATGGAGTGGTTGGTCCCCTATCATATCTATGTGGATTGTTATCACTAGATCATGTCATTCACAATAACAGTGGGTGGTACTTATCTCCAAAAGAGTTATTGGAATTCCTAGGATAGTGGAGATGGTCCAGAGCATTATTAGAAAGGGGGAGTAATTGCATATATTTCTACACCTTCTATGGATCATCATGGATTACATCAGGATAAATTTCCTCCAATAGTCTATTTTTTCAAGGTTTTTTTCTTGATGACTTTCCAAGATTATCTCCTAAGAGAGAGGTAGAATTTTCTATTGATATAGTTCCTAGAGAGTCAATGGTATCCATTTTCCTTACATGATGGATAATACCAAGTTTTAGGTGCGCAACTGTCATCTAGAGTATTTAGATTCCAAGGTTATTATATGACTCAATACTTCTCCTTGGGGTTAACTAGTCATTTTCATCAAGACGGTGGATGGAACCCTTAGGCTATGTTTGGATTACCAAAAATTAAATCAGTATACAATGGAGAACTATCATCCCTTACCTTGTATAGATGATACCTTCAACCAGCTTAGATAATCAAGTGTTTTGTTGAAGATCTATTTGTGATTGGGATTTCAATAGGTGCATGTTAGAACTTAAAATATACTGCATATAGCTTTACATAGTCAGTAGAATTAATATGAGTATTTAGTAATGTCATTTTGTATCACGAACGCACCATACATTTCCATGGATTTGATGAATAGGGTTTCCCACCCCTATATAGATTCTTTTGTGGTGATCTTCATATATAACATATTGGTGGATTATCATACTCAATGCAACCATACCACTCATCTTGATATTGTTCTAAATACACTAAGAGAGATCTATATGTATTATAAGATTAATTAATTCCACTTATGGATTGATACAGTTCAATTCATGGGTCATATTATCTCATAGAAAAAAGTTTATATTGACCTAGAGAAGGTGAGTGATATAGGTACCTTGGAACAGACCAATAACAGGTTTTATAAAAATAGTTTATTGGTTGTATATAGTTATTTTAGTCATTTATTATATTGATTTTAAATATTAGTATCACCTCTTTGGAGATTTAATAAGAAGGTGGTGAAGTTTGTATTGTCAAAGGCTTGTGAGTGATCCATTCCAGGGATAATAGGGAGAAAAAATTCTATAGTAATTCGGATTCTTCTAGATCCAGACAGAAGTTATATAGTCAATTTTGATCCATTAGGTATCATGATAGGAGAATATATAATGCTGTAAGATCAAGTCATTGCATACGGGGTGTGGTAGTCGAGACCTCATGAGTATAATTACCTGAGAGATGATATCTTGTAAGCCATTTTTGTTCACACCTTGTTCCATTAGAGGCCTTACTTACTGGAATATATTTTTTTCTTAAGAACCATAAAATAATCCGGTATATTTCAAAAATAATGACTTAAATCATAGGAAGTTTTGGTTGGCTAAGTACCTTCAGTCCATTGACTTCAACTTTTCCTATACTTACGGAAAGGAAATGAAGTCATCAATTCTATGAGATAGAGGAATCAAACACATGAGGTTTAGTAGGGTATTAGTGAGAGGTATCTTATAGATTCATTTTATGAGATTCACATAGAGGTTTATGACCATCATGGATAGTTTTTACTTTCATCACTCTAAATGAACTATTTACTTATGGAGAGTGTGAATATGATGATGTTTTTAGACCCTAATGGTTTGGTCTTACAGTATAGTATTTCAGGTAAGGACCCACCTCTAGATTTTTCTATTGACAGAGATGAAATCCTTTGAATACATGGGAAAATTTCAGTTCTAGGAAACATGAGATAGGAAATTTTGTGAGAGCCACATACCTCACAGTGGGTAGTGTACCTAGGTATTTATAAGATGTATCATGATATGCATTACCAGTATTGGTGGCTAGGGATGAAACAATAGTTAGTGATTTTTATCACTAGGTGTTCCACTTGTTAGTAAGTGAATGGGGAACAGTAGTATTCTACTGGATTTCTACATATATTATCGGTCGTGTAATGGAAATGGGAATATGTTGCAATGGATTTTGTGTTCTTGTGGGTTTCAACCAAACATGCACATATATTGATACAATGGAAAGGTAAGTTGTACCCTCATTTTTTCAGATCGTTTAAGTTCATGGAGTCAGTCATGCCAAAAGAAAATACGTTTCTTTCACTTCTTAGGTACCATGTCATGAACAACATCTTTTACATTTCACAAATTCACCATTATCATGCCAACCCATCACATTAATTAAATCACATGGATATTTAATTAGATACTAATTTATCTTATACGCCTTTCTGATCGAAGCATGATGTATCTTTATGGCCAATCCATCCCTATATTATCAGTCATATGGTATCAAGGTCATGTACGATATCACACAAGGAAGTGGAAAGCTGAAGAACATGCTCAGCGGCTAGAGCTATTAACATAGAATGCTTTTTCACCATTGGAATGTAATCTCAGGACAAGTTTCGTTAAAGGGGATAATGTTAGAACCTTATTTTTATTTAAATTGAAAATCCTTTAAATGTTAGTTTAATTATTTTTTTTGACTTTATATGGATTATTAGTGAGACTATGGAGGAAAAAAGGGTGCATGGGGCTTGTTCAAAGCCCGGAACCCTGGTCGGTGGATGAAACAACTAGGACACATGGTTAGTAGAAACTATGAATCCTAGTCTGTATTTTTTTCCCTTACCATGTGGGGTGTTTCAGTGAGTATACGGGGTCTGTGTGGTTTTCCCTTACAATGTTACCTAGGGTGTTTTCCCATGAAGAGGCTCTACAATTTTTAGAAAAGTAAAATCATAATTTTTTTCACGTTTTTCCAAATCATTCACATCAACTATATGGGTTACCACATGGAACAATGGCCTACACAAGATTGGTGCACGATTTAGCTAACCTTGTAGCCAAACCGTGTGACCCATCTATTTTGGGTGAATATATGTTTATTTCCCTTAAGGGATTATAATTTTAAAACATTTAATTTATCCCACTTTTGAGAATACATCTATCATTCTAATCCCCTTTGATCTCCTTCATCTTTCAACCTTGGTTCATTGATAAATCATTCATCTAGAATCTAATTCTTCTTTTCATCACCTTATTGGATCTGAACTGGTGATTTCTCTATTAATATTTATGATTTCATCATTTTAATTCCTCTTGAATGAGTTATTAAGGTGTACTATTATATTCATAATTTTAAGGGAATTTTTTTATTTTGATGTAGATCAATCCAAGGGTCGATACTAGATGAGTTCCCTCTACAACCATAAGGTAGGTGGTCTAGTAATTATCCCTTACTATGAGGTTTCTTTTTATTATGTGACTTTATTCTGAATTTTAACTTCACCATGAATTACCTATAAATTGAATCTTCCTTAAATTGGTTTCCTTAATTAAGAACCTTGCAATGACCCTAACTCTTATAAATGAAATTACGATTTTATTTAAATAAATAACTTATTATGTAATATGCTTAAAGAAAACACATGAAATTAGTTTATTATATCCAATTGGATTTTAGAGACCATTAAGTATTATTTACATTGATAATATAGTCCTTGAACAGTGATCAACTGATTAGTATAATTATAGGGTTTTAAAAAAACCTATTGATATATAATAGTAAGTGGTGACCAAAACATGTAGGATCGTACCATATGAATCCCATTTATCAGAGCATTTGAGAGAGATTTAATCTCTAGGATATCACATTTACCAATCCCACATTGATATTCAACAACATAATTAAGATTAAAACCATTTACGGGAGAAGTTAAATCTTATCAAGATCACGGACCAAACCATGTTTGTCAAACTACCCCATGAAAGTCCCAATATCATGCACCTTTCAATTAGGGAATTTTCTAGTGTATTAAAGGGATATGTATCAAGACCGTTGAAATATGACTATGTACATTATTTTTTATAGAATAATAAATATATTTTCATCCATTTATTTTTATTTTAATACTGTTTTTTATTTCAATTTATTAAGACACAAATAGTATTTTTGGTTGATATTAAAATTCATTTAAGGAATTTATTTTAACAAATTAATGGATTTTAAAAAAAAATATTTTAAAAAAATATTATTATGAATGAAATTTTATTAAATAGAGATGATGAAATAATTTTTATGTATTCTAAATAATTTTTATAACGGATCGAAAAAACTGTTATTGTCAAAAAACCTAACATTTCATAATAAATTCCAAGTTTATTTTAAAAGTGAAAATTCAAATATTTATAATTTTTTTTATAAAATGAATATAATTTTTGGAATTATAATATCGAATTTATCCAATGGTTAATTTTTCATAATTTCTTGAGATAGTCATATTTTTAGGTAAAAATTAAATAATATATAAATATACTTTGTTTATTAAGATATCATAATGACAAAAAAATGTTGTCACAAATACTATAAACTATATAAATAAAAAAATTATACGTTTTAACTTTAAAATAATTAGAATTTATATTAATTTGATTAATTTTATAAATCTAGTTGGAATCATTGAAAACCATTAAAATACTTTAATGTTTTAGAATCATTTATTTAAGATTACGACTCACCTCCACATATTAAAGGTAATTATTTAATTATTTTAAGACATTATCATTATAAAATAATTATAAACACTCCCATTTTTCAAATAATTTGGGATGGTTTGTGGACTTTGTTATTTTATTATGTAGATTCAAAAAACTAAATAATAAAGAACCCCCCAATATAAACATTCCAAATATCTCATTTTAATTAACTAAAACTCTTTGGTGAACATCCACACTCACCCCTATACTCTCTAGAGTACTCCAAATGCACTACCCAACACTCAAGGATCACCTCCCATGCATTTGGAGTCACACACTCAGGTAAGGGATTTCTCTGTTCTCATTTTCATTCAAGGACGTCTTTTATGTTATGTATCTTAAATTATAATTTTTTATATTGTTATATGACCATTATTATTCCACTTATGATCCATTTAGTTTATAAATTATGATAAGCCCCTTTGACTCTAATTAATACTCTAATGTTTCTATATGTTGACCCATTACGATGTCATAACATAGTTAGGATTCTTTTCTTTATTCAAGTTTCTTCATTAACTTGTTCCATCTATTTACAATTTATAATTTTGGGATATGTTTTTTCATGTTTACATTACATCCCATTTTATGTCTATGTCATGAGATACCATCTTCTCTCTCATCGACCCATTTTTTGAATCTTTAAGTGACGTTGTTATGCTACTGAAATCTCACCACAATTTTCCATGTCAAAACAATTGTGTAGTGAATACCATAACCATTTCCTATCAAGGGTGTTCACATTTATGAACATAAATTTTTTTATTAGTTACTTACATATATTTATTCTTTACACCATGATCATGGAATAGATGTTGATCATGAATTAATTAATTCAGTATGATCTATGTGGAACGCTTAATTATGCGAATGAAATGAAAGTTGCGGGTGAGCCCATAATTATATAGCGCTCTAGTGAATTGAATAATAGTTAGTCTCATGAGGCATCATGTTAAGAAAGGGAGTGAATATAATTACATTATGGTACTTTTTCTTCCATGATTTATTGTTTGTTTTTCCTTTAAATATGTTTATCATGCAGTGTTTTAAGTTGTTTCCACATTTCCCATGTTATTATTATCATTGTATATCATGTCTCATTGTTCATTTTTATGATTCCTACTCATTTTATAACCTATTGATGTTATTATTTTATACCATTAATCACTTTATTATATGTTTATTCCTATACTAGGATTTATAGATCACCCCTTTCTTATGTTTGTCTCCAGGTTATCCAATACAGTTTTAAAATCCCTGGAATTTTAAAAGCCTATTAAGGGTGTTTTCAATAATGTTGTTGTATACCACGTTCATGATGTTATTCTATGAACCTAATTCGAAAAGACACTATACTTATCAATATTTAAGGTTTTATTATGGGTAATTTTATGTAATAAATCATTAATTAATGTGTAATAAAGAATAATGTTGTTAGAGTTGGCATCATAGGAAAAGTTCAGTTTTTTTTATTATGACTTGAAAACTCTAGATAACGCCTTATAAATAATACCAAGTATAATAAAACATCCATATATTATGGTAAATATAGATCATGTAGATTGTAAAGACAATAAATCCCAATATAGATATTTTAAGTGGACTAGGTTCATGCATATATGTACCTAGGGGTAACAACTCTGACAAGGTGTGTCGGGCTTGACTCGGTATATTATGGTACATGATAACATGCCTTACAATGCACCTAGTTTGAAACTTATATAGTATATGTTTTTAAATCGATAGAAAATATGGAGAATTCAGAAAACTATCAATGTGATGGGAAATGTATTGACTTCCCCAATGAGATTCCCAAACAAATAAGAGAAGGAATAAAAACAATTCCGGATACTCTCTCATATGACGGAGGTTTAGAATTGAAACTTATATTCGAAGGAGAATCTAATCCCCCCTGAGAGAGAATAATATTTAATTAAGATATTTATCTGATAAATTCCTTCATATTTCAATAATGATTTGATCCCTTAATCACGTAACAATGGATCAACTCCATTGGGAAGATCTTCTCCATCCTTAAATGTTCTGAAGAAGTGAGGTTTCTAATAAAAATTTATCATATTGAGAGAAAAGATGAAAAGTGGTAGATATTGATCAAAAATATGATTCCAGATGAAGATATCAAAGTGATGGAGTGGAAAAAATTTAAGAACATCTTTTTTGATAAATATTTTTCTCACACACACTAACTTAAAATGGAAATGGAGTTCCTTTACCGAAAGAAAAAAAGATGAAGAATCTATTAGGGTGTATGAGGAAAACTTCACAATACATTCATGATACACCTAAGGATTTGTCATTACCATTTAATTAATGTTTGACCCCTTCTTTGGTGGGATAAAATCTAGTCTATGAAAACACCTGACGATCCGTGAATTTGATATCCATGATGAAATTGTCTAATGTGCATGCAATGTGAAAATAGAGATCGATGAATATCAAGAGTATCATAGGGATATGAAGTGGAAAGAGGAGTTTAATTATGGTGGCCTTATAGGAAAATATTATGGTGCTAAGAAATTTCAACATCACACATGTCAAAGGTGCATAAATATGCAGTCAAAAAATTCCCTACGGGGGATGAGAAAATGATTTAACTAGGGAAAGGAAGGGAACCTACCAAGAGATTTTTAAAATGAGAAACCAACTAATGAGATTGTAGAATGGAATGATATAGTAAAACATTAGTTAATTGTTCATTACATATACATTAAGTAACTAGGGAACTTATCAAACCAATGAACTAAGCCATGGATTTTGAAAGACAATCAATGACCTCCAAGGAATCAAGGGAGATATTTTACTATCACAACCACTAAGTTAGATCTCAACAACAAATTGTTGATAGGTATTCTAGTTATTTATTCATGGGTAGATAATGTACTTTTTTCTATTATTGTTCTATGCATTCCTTAAAATCATGAATGTTTAGTATAACTATTCATAAACCACGAAAAATAATAGACGTTGAGTTATCAATGAAAATGTTAAATGGGGAAATTATTGCATCCTGAGTATATTACTCCTCTTTTATCAAAATTTGTGGGATGAACTTCCCAGTGAACCTTTTCATACTCCATTTAGTAGAATTTGAGGAAACTATGGGAATTAATTGGATTTATCTGTATAGATGAATCATAAATTACCACAAGGAGGAAATCACTATTTGTATTTTGAATCAACCCCCAATTATATACTTGTGAAAGAAGGAGGAAAATATTCTTTAGAACCAAAATCTTAAGAATGGATATTATTTCCCTATGAGAAATCTTATAGCGGCCAATTGATTTAGTTTAAGGAAATTATAATCCAATAAAACAAGCCTATTGTGAGTGAACACACTGATGGGTTTCCTGAGAAATTTCCCAGTCTTCCTCTAAGACAAGAGGTTGAATTTTCATATCAGAATATACCTTGTGTGTTACCATTATCCAAGACTCCATATAGAATGGATGTTTTTAAACATTAAGAGATGTATAAAAAACTATAGGAGAATATAGATAAAAGTGTTTGTACACCCAAGTGATTCACCATGGGGTACACCAGTCCTCTTCATCAAGAAGATGTACAGGTCAATGTGTCTTTAAATTGATTATCATGAGCTCAAAAAGATCTGGTAATGAAAAATTATCATATGTTATGGATTTATTACATGTTAGATAACACACATTGAGAATAATACTTATCCAAGGTGGATCTACAGTCAGGATATTAATAAGTTAGGGTAATGAAAAAGGATATTCCCAACACTAATTTTCATACAAGGTACGGGCGCTATATGTTCCTAGTTATGCCATTCGGACTAACTAATTCACTATAAATATTCATGGAATTAATGAATAGAGTCATTATAGATTACCATGACAATTTTTTTGAGGTATTTATAAATGATATTCTAATATACTCCAAAACCAAGGACGATCATGAGGAGAATATGAGAATTGTGTTAAAGACCTTATGAAAGGATAAGCATTATGAGAAGTATATAAAATTTGAGTTCTTGTTGAAGGAAGATTCATTATTAGTGAATATCATAATAATTAATGGGATATAAATGATCCCTAAAAAAATTAAATTTATGAATGTAAAATGCCAACATCTGTGATAGTTATCTTTAGTTTCCTTGGATAAACTGTGCATTATTGTTAATTTGTGAGAAATTTATCATTATTTTCAAACCCTCTAACCAGGATAACTAAGAAAAGAGTCATATTATCTTGGAATGATGAATGTGAATAGAGCTTCAATGAGTTGAAAAATAGGTTTATCATTGAACATGTTCTCACACTACCCACAAGTGTATAACTTTTCATGGTATTCATCGATGCTTAGAAGAAGGTATTGGGTTATGTGTTAATGAAAAATGATAAATTAATAGACTATTCTTCAGTGTAATTGAATGTTTATGAACATAACTACCTAAAAATGATATAGAGTTGGCTGCAATGTTATTTTATTATAATATATGATAACACTATATCTTTGGGGAGAAGTGTAAAAAATATACATATCACAAAAGCCTCAAGTATATATTCACATAAAATGACCTGAATATGTGCCAACAAAGATGGTTAGAGCTGATCAGGACAAAAACTTCTCAATTCATTACCATAATAGTATATAGAAGAAAGTGGTACATAATTTAAGTAGAAAGGATCCCAAAATTTTACCATTTAAGAGAATTGAGAAGGATCTAATCTTCTTAATCATAACGAGGTTGGACATGGAAATCATAAAATAAGGAATATCATCAATCCTTTCACAAATGATTACTCAACCATCAATTTTTGAAAAGATAAAGGAAGAACAATGGGATAACGTGGGTTTTTAGAATAACGTAGAAACTAAAAAAAGGAAATCTATGGAATTTAGTGTTAATGAAGGAGTTGTGAGATTGGGTTCACTCATATATGTACTATCAAATCCTGAGTTAAATAAGGAACGATTGGATGATGCACACAGTTTGATTTTCTCCATTCACCCAAGAATCACAAATATATTTCAATGTCTTCGAGAGAACTATTTTTTGGAAAATATTAATAAGTATATTTTTTAATATATTTCAATGCTCCTGGTGTGTTAGAAAATGTAGTCTTACAAGTAGTATTATAAGGGGATTATAATACCAAAATCCATACCTACATCGAAATCGGAAAAAATCCCCATGAAAATTTTCACTAGTATTTCGAAGACATCCATAGGAAAAATTTCAATCTATTTTGTGGTGGGTCGTATTACAAATATTGATCCTTTCATTTAAATTCATTATGATTTCTCTCTTGATCAAATCGAACACACACACACATATATATATATATATATGAGAAGTGGTGACGCTGGATGGAGTACCACTATCGATGATATCCAATTGAGATCCAAGATCCACTTCTATGTTTTCCAAGACTCTCCAACACACTCTGAATACTGATTTGAACATCATCGTGACTTATCACCACAAACTGATGTCCAATCTGAGGGGATGGTCCAGACACCTGAGAATATATTAAGAGCATGCCTAATTGACTTCGTTGGAGGATAGGACCGATATATTCCTCTTATTGAGTTCCCTTACAAAAACAGATTTCACTCGAGCATCCAAATGTTTCCATATGAAAATATTTATGGGAAAAGTGTAGAACACTTGCATGATGGGATGAAGTTGGGGAAAAAAAGTTATAGGACCTGAAATGGTCAAGTAAATGGTGTAAAAGTTTAAGACCATTCAATAACACATCATGGTTTCTCAGAGTCAACAAAATAGCTATGTTGTTATTCATTAATGAGTCATATGGTTTGATGTTGGTGACATGGTATTACTTCATAAATTATCATGGATGAAACTAATGAGATTTGGGAACAAGGGAAATTTTATTCCAAGATACATCAACGACTTTAAGATCCTTGACCACTTCGGAGCGGTGACATACCGACTTTAAATCCTACTAAACTTATATCAAGTACATGATGTATTCCATGTATCCCCTTGATAAATTACATTCCAAACCCATAAAATGTACTCAATAAATATGTGGTACCATTGGAGAATGAACTTTTATATGAGGAGCAGGTGATAATGATCTTAGATGGAAGAGATAAAGTTCTACAGAATATGACAATTCACCTAGTCAAAGTGTAGTGAAGAAACCAAAAGATTGAAGATGAAATGTGGAAATCGGAGGGGTTGATGAAATAGAGTTACCCTCATACTTTTTAATGTTGGAGAATAATTTTTCAATGGTGAAATTTGATAGGGGAGATTGTAACGACCTAAACTGTTGTAAATAAAATTTTCCTTTTGATTTAATTAAATATTTTATTTTCTAATATGGTTATAAAAATGACATGAATTATTTTATTATATACAATTGGATTTAAAATACTATTACATATCATTACCATTAATAATATAGTCTTTCAATAGTAATCACATTATTAAAACAAATATAGGGTTCTAACCAATCCAATTGACATATTAAAAGGAAGTGATGGACTCAACCAGTTGGATTGTACCCTATGAAGCACTTTTATCAAATATTTTTAGGGATATAGCATATATTGGATTCCCCTGGACTAATCCCATGATATGATCCAATTTCTTAATCATGGGATAAATTGTTTGTGGGATATTTTCAAGCTCATTGAGATCACGGTCCAAACCATATTCTGCGAACATCCCCACGAAAGTCCCATCATCACACACCTTAACCTTCAGGCATTAACTGAAGTATTGAAGGGATATGTATTGATACCAAAACAATATGAATATCTATATTGTTTTTTATATAATAATTAATATGTTTTCATAATATTAATGTTATCTTATAAATATTTTTTATTTTGAATCTATAAAATAGAAATAATATTTTTGTTTAATAATAAAATTTAAGTAAGGAATTTATTTTGAATAATTAATATATTTTTGAGATATATAATATTTTAATGAAATAATAATATTAAATAACTTTTATTAAATATAAATGAGCATATGATATTTATGAAGTAAATTGAAATTTTTAAAAGGGTTCAGAAACTATTTTTGTAAATGAAAACCTCAGATTTCTTAATAAATTTCTTTTTTTTAATGTAAAAAATCACATATTTTTAAAATAATTTACCAAAAAATTAATATTATTTTTGAAATCCAATGTTTTAAATTATTCAATGGTGAATTTTTCATAATTTTCTAAGATAGCCAAAAATTTGGGTAATAATTAAATACCAAATTAATATACATTATCTTTTATGACATAAAAATGACCCAAAACTGATGTAATAAATACTATAAAGGGTATTCGTGAACAAATATATTTTTCCATTAAAATAATTTGATTTTATGTTTATTTTATTAATTTATAAATTCATTTTGATTCCTCTAAACACATTAATATATTTTATGGTTTTAAAATCATTTCATTAACATTATGACTCACCACTACATAAGAAATGGAATTATATTATATTTCTTGGACCATGTAATTATAAAATAATTACAACCACTCCCATTTTGAAGAAAACATGAAATTTTTTGGGGTATTGGTTTTTTATTATGTTGAGTCCAAAATCTAAATAATAATGAAATCCCCATCTTTTTCTATATGAACCCACCCAAGCTCCCATTTCTCTTCAATCAATCTTCGTGGGGAATGTCCATACTCTTTTCTCCATTATCTAGAGTCCTCCTAAGTCACTCCCAAGCTCTCAAGAAGCCCCTCCCAAGAATCTGGAGTCAAACACTCAAGTAAGGGATTTCTCTTTTATCATTTCCATTTAAACACTTATTTTATGTTATCGCTTTAGAATTACATTTTCTTATGTTGGGATATGTCTTTTAATTTTCTCTTTACTATGAATTTAGTTTATTAATATTCATTTTCCCCCTTCACTTTCATTTATCCTCCCATAATAATTTATGTATACTCGTTACCATGCCGAAATATAGTTAAGATTCTTTTCTTTATTCAAGTTCTTCATTAACTAATGTATTCTATTTAAAATTTATAATGTTAGGATATGTTTTTACATGTCCCTATTACTAAAATTTTTAATTATATGTAAATAGATAACCAAATTTCTCTCATCCAACCAATTTAATGAATGTTAAATTGACGTCATTATGCTTCCAAAATGTCATCATGATTTTCAATGCCAGAACAATTGTGTAGTGAATACCATACATATTTATTACCAAAGGTGTTCAAATTTATGAACATTTGCGTTTTTTAATCTGAATTAAATATATTTATTCAACACTACATTATGATTTAATAAATTATTATGATTAATGAATTCATATTATATGATCCATGTGGCACACTTAATCCTGAGAATGAAATTAAACTGATGGTTGCGTCTATAATTGTATAGTGTATCAATGCATGGGGTATTGATTAGTCTCGTGAGACGTCATGTTTGGAAAATTAGTGAACCTAATTTCTTTATGGAACTTTTCCCACCATGATGTTTAGAAATTTATCCTTGACTTATGTTTATGATGTAATGCTTTATGTTTTTGTCATATTTCCCATGTTATGATTATCATGTTATATCATGTCTAATTGTTCATGTTTATGATTCATACTCTTTTTATCCCCCATTTATATTCCTATTTTCTAGAATGAATATTCTTATACCATATTTATCCCCTTACCGAGCTTTATATCTCACCCCTTTCTTATGTTTTTCCCATGTTATCCCATGTAGTTTTAAAAGCCAAATACTTTTAGAATCATAGTGAGGAGGCTTTCAAAAATTTTATTGTATCCCATGTTCATGATATTATTATATGTACATAATTATAAAATACACTAGAATAACTAATATTTAGGGTTGTATTACATGAACTTTTATTTAATGAACCATTTAATAATGTGTAATAAAGAATATGGTTGTTAAAAAACAAATTACACTCTTAGTACCCCTTTGACTTTTACCACCCCTTGAGCTATGATGATGAAATTTTTATTGAAATTATAAATTTATAAATGGTAAAAAATCATATAAATGGGTTTTTAACTTATAAATTGTGATATCATAATTTTAATAAATAATTGGAATGTTTTAGTAAGGATATCACACTTGTCAGTCTATAATTAATTGAATTGAAGTGAGGGGTATGACCACATCACTTAAATAAATAAGACAATGGCTATTCCATTACTAATGAGAAATTTTATTGAATAATGAACTACATATTAGAACATATTAAAGCATTTGAATGATTATAAATATTATTATAATGGGAAATACAATCCCAATGATTTATGTTATACGAGAATGACATCCCCGTTTCAATTTTTATATGTGGGAATGGAACCATCCTTTCATTATTATATATGGGCATGTTATCCCTTATGCTATTGTGATATATGGGATGGGAGACCCATATGATTTGTGGTGAATGGTAATGGTGACCCTTATTATATATGGTCCATGGGAATGGTGACCTACTAGTACGATACATGCATCGTGACCCTACTCGTATGATTCGGGCATGGAGACCGTATTTTTAAGATATGGACAGGAAGACCCTATTATTATTATATGGTTATGATGACCCTATTATTATTATACATGCATGGATACCATTGAAAATAAGTTATACAAATATGAAAACCCTTTTATGATATTGGGCATGGAGTACCTTATTCTAAAAATACCGAGCATGGTATCCCTTGAAACTACTGATACTCAAGTCACAACCCGTGAATGTTTGACTTACGCTTCAGGTCTAGGCTATTATGATTATACATATATATTTTTAAATAAATCACTACGTATATAATCCATATATGTCTATACATATGGTTACATGTTCATAGATTATCTGGCTTAGGGTAAAATAAGTAGTGCATGCCGGGAGTCCTTCAAAAACCAGAGTTGATTCTTTATAGTTGTTATTATTTCTTACCATTATTATATTCACACTCTCATTGAATATGGATTGAATGGATTTTTATAGACATTTTGGTGTTGGCCTAATAATTTTATCTCACACTCTATAATGTTCTTCGATGGTACCCAGGCAGGAAAGGTTGATACAAGTATGGACAAGGGAATCTAACCAGTTATTGATACATGAGTTGCTTATTTCATGGGAGTGTGGGAGAATATAACCGATTATGGCTCATTATGATATTGGTGATAGTATTTTTGTTATTTTTCCATTTTCTACATGTTCGGTACTACATGTATACATCCATGCCTATCTGATTACTTTTGTTAGATACATGATATTTCAACGTTCTGTATATGATACTGGTTATCGTTGTTATTGGTTATCTATTAAATTTGGATTCTTCACTATCGATTTTTTGATATTTATTATGCATATGATATTTATCTATTTATTCATCATTGTTCTACTCTGATCATAAGTATACATTGTCCACACTATACCAACTTGGCCCCTCACTGATAGTCAGCATCCTCTGGAATGCGGGGAGGCGTACTTGAGGCCTTCATTACCACTAACACAGGGCATCAATTATTGGAATTAGTGTGAGGACGTCATACAAATGATATGGAAAACTTCCGTATTTGGAGTACCCATATCATCATAGGTAAATCGTAGACCCAAAAACCCTTAGTTTATCACAGAACCACTCATCCTTAGTCTACCATAGAGCCACTCATCCTTAGATAATAATGAGACCACCCATCCTTTTTTATAACATGACCACATTTTGTAGGTTTATAACATAAAAACCTATCCTTGGTCTATAACAATAAAACCCATCATCATAAAAAATAATCAAGAACAAGAAAACAAAAATAAGTATTGAATGAATTTATTTTCATCATAAAACCTTTTAAAAACACTTTTAATATTATATAATAAACTTTTTTAGATATCAAGATTCCCATTTATTTTAAAAACCATTTTTAACTCTAAAATACCATTTTATATTAAAAACCCATATTCAATACCAAATTACTTGGAAAAGGGGAAATAGGTTTTTCTTTGAATAGACCATGAAATATTGTAAATGAATCCAAACACCATATATAGTTATGATAGCGGGAAAATTTTCTATCATCGTACATATTAAAATTAAACATTCCATTTGTAATTTGTAATGAAATACAAGCATTTATTCAAATATAATTTTGTTGAGAAACATAAAAGAAGTAAAAAAATCATTTATCAAATTCTCATGACCATATAATTACATTTATAAAATCATTTTAAAAACATGGTCTTTGAAGATAAATATATATTTGAGTAAATCTTTCAAAGAGTGTTTTTATTAATAAAACCTTACCACTATGGAAACATTTTACTCCTAATTCAAATGAACTAATAACATTAAAAATATTAAAATATAACTAGAATATATATATTTTTGATAAAACATGTTAAATAAAGTTTATATACACTTCATAAAAAATATATTTATATAACATAGAAATATAGCTCAATGATTGGAAATCGAGATGAAATCCCAAACCTTGAGTAAGATTAGTATTGCTCATTATTTATATTTAAGAATGTTATATTTCTGTTAATTAATTATTTATATGGAACATTTTAATGTTTATTATTCCTTTTATTTGACTAATTACTATGTTATATATAATTACTTAATCAATTAAGTATACATCATACGTTCTGGTGATATATGGAATATATATCCAAAAAATTACTTTTTTAGGATGACTATGGTCATAATTATCATTATTTAAACATATAAAAGGAAAAATAATGCAATAATTACAATATTTATAAATAAAATATTATTTTTAACCAATCATGAAATATGATTATAAATAATGAACTATGATACAATCATTGAGGCGTTAGGTCGTACATACACAAGGGTAACATTTCCATTTTTCAATGATCATTATACAAAGAAGGAATGTAATATTATATATTTCTAAAAGGATTATAATATCACAAATAAAATATTATATACTTATATGTATATCATATATGTGATTTATTGAAGGAAAATAATCATATCTCTTTGTCAAGGTGGTAGTCCACACGTACGCACGAACGACATTATCATTTATTAGTGTACAAAATAAAATAAAATATTATATTATCAGAATGATAAATATTTCATTAATATCATAATTATTTATTTTATATTACATATATTCATTTAATATATTCTTATTACCTTAATTTTAACGTCTTAGTGAAAAAAATAAAAACACATCGCAAGGTGGTAGTGTGTCTTACACATGAGTGACATTGTCGTATCCCCTGTAGAAAGGATGTAAGAAGGTATATGTGATATGATAACTAAAAATATATAAATATGTTACAAATATAATATATATATATATATATTCTTTATATATTTCACTACAAAAATACATTATAATTGATGATGTAAAACAAATGATATCAGTTCATGAGGCGGTATTTTGTCATACATGTGAATGGTGATTTCAAATATCGTTTGATTGAAAAAGAGATTGATTTAGGTAATTCCATTAAACTTATAAAATTTAATAATTTTTAATATATTGGGGTTATTATATAATAGTAATTGTATAATATTTGGATAGGGTGAAAGAATAAATAAAATAAAAACACAGGGTTAATAACAGTACCACTTCTTGAGACAAAAACCTTATGTAAACATTGAATGAATTATTAGAATGGATTTATGATATATGGGATATAGGGATGGGAAGGGATGTTGTGAAGATATGTGGGTAGTTATTTTCGGATCCAAATTTATTTTATGTTGTGAAGAGTATAGGAGTGTGGGTGGCCTTTAATAAGTTAGGTTAGTATCAAACTTGTTTGTTTTGAAAAGAAAAAAACGTGCCCATGATTTTCAAAATCTACAAGGATAAAAAATAGACTATTATTGATACTCAGAAATTTTAAGTTTGTAATATGTATATAAAATATATATTTAAAACTATTTGGTTCATTTTAACCATTATCTTTTTTGTTTAACCTCATGTAACCTACATTCACCCTAACCATGGTGATTAATTTATATTCTTTTCTGAATTAGTTATGGTAAAAAATTAAGGTGACCATTTTAGATAATATAAATTATATTGATTAAAAATTTGGAATCCATTTTTTACAAATTTAATTCACATAATTTGAAAAAATGTAATGTAAATTAAACTTATAGACATGACAAAAATTTGGTTTTTTCAAGAAGTGTATTTTTCAAGAAAAAGATGATTATATATTAACTCTATGAAAAATAATAATCATTTTTTAATAAAAATTAATATTTATTTATATATAATATATTAATTTCATTTATAAAATTCTTTATTGGGTATTATCTAAATTAATTAAAATGAATAATGATTATGCAGTTTTAAATAGTTTTCAAAAAACCCTATTTTAAAAACCAAAAATAAATTTATACGAAAATCCAATATAAGTTTTATTTAAAAGTATTTAATTATAATAACTAAATAATATTATAATTATGTAACCTTAAATTATATTAAAAACATAAGTGGAATTTAAAATTACTTAATTTGTTCAAAATAAATGACTTTTTTCAAAAATATCAGTATTTTCACTATTAAAAAAATCAATATTTTAGGAAAAAATAAAAATTGAATCCCTAATTTAATTATTATATAATGATTTTTACAAATATTTTGTTAATTAATTTTATTATATTTATAAAATAATCTTTTAAATTAAATGTTTAAAAGAAGGGAGTTTATTTAAAACTATTTCATTTTGTATGAAAAAATTACATATTATTTTTATAATTTATAAGTTATATAATTCATGAAAACGATTTATTATATCATTAATAGGATTTTTTAATCATACCCCCTTCTATAAATTACATTATCTCAATTTTATTCAATTATTAAAAAAGTGGGTGTATATTTACCTTATAGAATTTTCATATTATGATGTTTTTCTTCAACCATATTTTGTTTTCAAAAAACCTTTTTCCTTGTGAATCACATTATTACCCAAAACATGCTCTATGTAGTCAATAAACTGAGTAAGATGCTTATTATAATAAATATTTTCTTCCAACTGAAATACCTCTAGTCTCAAAACATGAGAAGAATCCTATACATATTTTCATAACATTGATACATGAAAAATTTCACGTACCTTGGTTAAATAAGGGGGAGCCACTTGATGTGAAAATAATCCAAATTCATACATGATTTCATATGTTTAAATAATAAATGGACTTAGCCTTATATTTTTGTCAAAACAAATTATTATTTTCTTTAGAGATACCTTATAAATAACTTTATCACATACCTTGAAAAAACAATCTTCCAATGATTATCTGCATAAATGTTTGTGCTACTCAAAACCATCCTCATATGTTATTTAATAAATCACAAATTATTATGAATTTCCTCTACCTACTATGGTCCCATTAATATTATTTCTCCTAATTAATCATAAGAATCAATTGTTCGACACTTCTTTCCATATAATTTTTCAAATGGATCCACCTCTATACTAGAATGAAAAATTTTATTATAAGAAAATTAAACTTAAGATATATATTGATACAATCTTCCATTTCTATCCATTAAAGAATAAATAATCAAATATTCCATGGCCTAAATATTCTTCTTAGACTATCAACTATTTTAATATTGAAATTTTGCACTAAAATTTATATTTGTACCCAATGACTTCTTATGTCCTTTACAAAAATGATATGTGAATATGGGATCATGATCTAATAGAACGGAGAGAGGAACTCCATGTAACTTAATTATCGTCTTCAAATATAATCATGAAATATGATCTAAATACATTATATCTCGATTGGTAAGGGAATGTGTAGATTTAGTCAATCGATCGTCAGTATCCCAAATCTCATTATTACCTTGTGAATTCATTGGTAATCCCAATGTGAAATATATTGATATATTTTATAATTTCTACTCTTGTACTATAAATTTTTTTGATCCCATACTTCGTGGAAATATGTTCTAATTTAAATTTTTATTCAAACCTCTTAAATTTGTTTAATGGAAGGTTAACTGAATGTACGAGGAGTCTCGGTGGTTTCTGGGGGGGTTCGAGACATGAAATAAATAGGAATTTGGAGATATTGTGAAAGTTATGTGGTTAGTGCATGGTTAGAGGTAACTGTGCACCCAAACCTTGTTATCCAATATTTTGGGTGAATAGTTACGTAAAACATACAAATGGGGAGTCCAAATCGTGTGAACATGGATAAGGCCACTCTACAGAGTTGGTGCATGGTTTTTTAAACTATTTGGGATCCCTAGAAAACTGTGCGACTTATCCCCCTATTGGATAGAGGTTGGAACACATTTGGTACACAGTTTGGAAAACCATGTGTCCAAAGCATACTCCCCATTAAAAATAATATTATACCATTCTATCAATGATATTTTTATTGTTTCACCTGATTTTCACCCCTTATTCCCCCTCAACCACTAGTGATGAACCTATGAACCCAAATCATTCAAAGGGTTTATATCTTTCATTTATAGTTCATTTGGAGTTTTGTTAGATTCAGATCAAAGCTCTTTGTATGTCTAACACTCTTCTTACTTATCTTTTCTAGATTATGGATTTTGGTTTCTTTCTTATTATTATAAATCCTTAAATCACTATTTTTTCAGTAGATCTTAGATTGGGGAATAAAATAGTTCTTGAATATATTTTTAAAGTTTGTATTAAGAGAGCATTCATCTACATATTATAGGTATGTGGTCTAAAAGTTATGTCTCTTAGTCTTTTTTACTATTTTTGAATATACAGTTGTCTTATTGGTTCTTTATTATTTTTCATTTGTTTCCTTCACGATGATTCAGTAAAATGGTTCTCAAAATGATGAATTTAACCTCTCGTGATCACTATGGTATGCATTGAGAATGATTTTACTAGTTTAGTTCCACCAATGGGGTGTGACAGTATTCCCCAAAATGGAAAATTGTAATTTTAATTATAAAAATTATTTGTGTTGTATTAGAGCCCATGGTAAATATGTGGAATTGTTAATTTAAATGATAAATAGACACTAATGGTAATTTTTTCTAGTTTTTATCATGGTATAAGTGGGTTTTTTGGTTAAATTTTAATGGGTTTAATGAATTATGGATTGTGTAGGGTAATTGGTTGATTGTAAAAGGTGTTTGAATGATAAATGGGTAATCAACATTAAGTTTTGTAAATGATAATGTATAAATTGGTTATTTATTGTGAATTGGTTCAAGTGATAAATGGTTTAATTAATGGGAATTGTTGAATATGATAAATGGGTTATGTTATGAGAAATGAAATTTGGTTAAATAGGCTATACAATGTAAATGGTAAATGTACCAATGGGTTCGATCTTGATTATGGTTTCCATGTTGAATGAATATGTAATGTAAATAGTGATTAATTGGTTAACAAGGAATGAAATTGAAATTGATGTTAATTCTATTTAATTGATAATATATCATAAGGGAGTATTTTGAATAATATTAACGGGTTAATGAGAAATAAATTTTTGTGGGTAAATATGTCATTGTGTTATTGAATGAGAATGATTTATGTATTGAATGATTTATTAATATTGACTACTTATTGTGTATTTTTGAATACAATTTGTAAAGTGGTATAATTGGTAAATGGTTAAAGAAGCACATGAACATGGATGGGTATTTGTGGGGTATTGGACATGAGGATCTATACCCATGATTTGGGATAGACTTAGGATCTACACACCAAGCCATAATTCCTGGGTTCAGGAAGCGTACTGAGGCTATATCACCCTAACGGTTGCATTTGATGAGACATCCTGGACTACAACTCTAAGATATATTAGGTTTAATGGTTTATGAAATTATTATCCATAGTGAGATAGGTAACTTTACTTACACCCTTATGCATACTAATTTAAATTTTAGGCTGTTTGTAAAATTATGTAAATGCCTAACCCATGGAAATATTAATGAAAGTGTAAAAAGTGATTAAAATAATTAAATTGAATATAGTTATCTAATGATACCCAATTTTTATTTCTTTACCTTATCATTTACTTAATGATGTAATGCACTATCTGTTTATATTAGATATCTTATAGACACTACTTTTGGTGTCCTACTAAGTTGTACTGAAACCCTACTTGGTTTACTATTGGGTGCCCGAGTAGATTTCATGGTTGTAGTTGAAGAAAAGGTACATTCCCTATTATTGGTATTTTAGTTCGGCATGGCATGTTCATGGATGAATATCCATATATGGGATCAGGACTATTTATGTGGACTTATATATTTTAATTTATTTTGGGTTTTCCTTCACCTTTGGAACTATTATCATGGTATAGAGTATTTATTGTTCGGTTGTGGTTTGTACCTACATTATTGAAATAGTTAGTAATAAATGTTTCTGGTTTTATTTTTTAATAAATTATTTATATTATATGTTTGTTGATGTGTATTACTCTAGTAAACATGGTATAGTCTCTACACATGATCCATTATATTGTCACTACTAGTTGTCAACCTCTGGCTTACGGGGAGGCACACTTGTGATCTTATGGAAACCTGGATTGGGGAATTATTTTAGTGGATTATATGTTGGGGATATAGTAAAGTAGTATTAGTGGAGTAATATTCTCTATATTAATATTTGGAAAATGTATATGGTAGATTAATATTTTTTGGGTCTTGGAAATGATCCCATGCTTGGGAGTAGCTTACCCATGTATGGGGGGAAACCCAAGGTCCCATGGTGGGATTGTTATTCTTGGTGTGTTTTTTATGGTTGAATGATATTTCATAATTGGGCGATGTACTTTTCATGTGATATGACTATTTTATGATATTTTTATCAAGGATGGAATGGCACAGGATGGTGAATTCAAGCATCATTATAGGCAACAAGGGAAATATGAGGCATGCATCATGGTTAGAACACACGAGGAGGGTGTGTGAGACATTAAGGGTGTAATTCATTTCATATTCCATAAAAATTTACAAAAAATAATGTATAATAGATATAATGAAAATGGGTAAATGGATGAAATGTTAAAGAATTTTAAATCAATTATGTGTAAATGAATTGTTGTAAATGAGTGAAAAATATTGGTTGATAAAATCGTTGAAATGGGAGAAGTGCATAAGAGAGAAAGATTCATGTTGTGAAATAGGAAATGGTTAAAATTGTACTTCTAATTAAAATGTATTATGGTTGTGTGATTTAATTTTTCCTTATTGGACTAGACCTATGGTTGGGATGGTTTAGTGTAGTGTCCTATGTGTGATGGTTTTCGTTGGGAAAATGTTTGAGAAATGAGATGATTATGGATAATAGAAATCTTTATCTTTTTGTAAATTAGTTAAGGCTGATGTTTAGTGTTCTAAGAATCGTGTTGGGAGTTGTAGATAAATTCCACCATAATGACATGTGTTGGTTGGTAGACATATGAGTATCACCGAGAATGCTCCACCAATAGTAGAGTAAGGGAGCTCATTGGTCCATGGTGACTGGGGAGAGGAGATATTCCATGATAAATTCTCTCTTTTTTTTTGCAGAGCAAGGAATAGGACCTAGGGTGGTTCATGCTGAGCATGTTCGGTCTAAATAGAGAGCTATAATTGTAACAACAAGAAATGATTTCTAGATATAGTTTTCATGGGTGTCGAGCATACGATAGGTTGTAACATGAATGGAAATGAGAAATGGGTATCCTTGGTTTTGTGAACAAAACCTATATATCGGTGGTTTGGGTATTTTGAGTTCCTTCTTTTAGAGACCTTGGATAGTCTCATGTGTTTAGTTAATGGGTGTTAATTATTGTACCTTTGATTTAGTTTGGGATTTGGGATTGAGGGGTTTCATCTAGTATCATAGATGTGGAAACCCTTATGGGTTGTGATCAGTTAGGTTGCATTGGGTTTTCAAAAGTATATCTCTATTTGTGGAACTGTTAGTTGTGTTTGTGTGATTATAGGCTTGAAATCCATAGTAAATTCCTTCTTTGGTGTACTGGACGTGGTGTTCTGGGATCGGGGAAGGATATCCACTATTGGGTGGTGACTTTTTCCACTAACCCCAGTTTGGGATGTTGGTATTTTTCAGACCATGAGAGAAATACTTGAGAGTAGTTAGTCATTTATTAGGTTCTATTGGGTTCTTTATTTATAGGTGGATGTTTTGGATTTGAGAGAGGAGACTTGAGTGGTGATAATGAGGTGAGAGTATTTGAAAAATTGAGGGTCACATTGAGGGAGGATATCCTAGTGTTGAAGTTTGCATGGAATGTGAAGTATGGATGGGTGGTTTAGATGTGGAATTGATGCATGGTGGGTGTCATAGAGTTTCAATAAAATGAGCATGGTTATTCCTCAGTCTCTATCTTAATGAAATAATTTATATTTTTTGGTTGTTAGTAACATTGGTTTTAAGGTAAATGGTAATTATGGTGCCTGAAACGATGGTTGATAATGTTTTATGTGGGAAGAGGATTGAATTAGGTGGATAAGACAAGTATTACTGAGGGATGGATGGGAATGTTTGATATAATATTGAAATAAGGGGTGAGTGGTGGTCATGAAGTTGAGCTTATTTTGTCGAAAGATAGGTTGTTAGATGAGAACAATGATAATTAATATAGTCAGATGTGGCAAACGGGACTGGAGGAATGGTTAATTAGGTATATGTATGTCTTGGTCTATTGATGTATGGCTCATGAAGTTCATAGTGGGGATTAGTGAGTGCTCATATGAGGATGAAATACCTTTAGAGCTCGGTTGAGGCCCATATGCATGCATGAGTTAGTAAGGCCTGATGACTTTTAGGATTGGTGAACAGATGGACCAAGATAAGGACCTATCATTCTTTAAGAACCCAAAGTGGGAAGCATGACTATTAAATGGATCAGTGGTTTTTGACTAATGTGTTAGTCCACTATGTTTCTTTTTTTAACAACGGGGGTAGTTCTAGAAGAAATTGAGAGGTGTGGTCGATGTAGTTCCATGGGAAGCATTGGTTCATTGCAACTTTGTAGAGAGATGTGATGTAGTGGTGAGTTTGTTTGTAAACCCCATATGTATGGAGGTGGACATGTGATGATGAGGTTTTGGAAAGCAAGTAATCCCAATACATTTAACAAGAAATGGGGTCCAAATAGTGATAGGTGATATCATTGATGGATATATGTGATGGTGTTCATTGACAATGTCTTACTATGAATGTAGCTAGTGATGAACATTCCAAATATATTGACATCTTATTCAGTATGATGAGAGATATCTGTATTAATTATTAGCTACCTAGATATATATTTTTTGGATATGGTTCCTCTTGGAGGTTACAATCAAGGATCAGTTCATGTAGAGATGAATGTTGGGAGGTAAACTGTTGACCGTTTATGGGTGAGGTCCTTGGAATGTAGTGAAGGTCGATGAATTTTGTGTGTAATGTTCTCAAAACCTTTGAAAAAGGGGTTTTTATGTCATTTTTTCAATTATGGTTGTATGTATATGAAAGATCCCTTGTTTTGGGGGTTCCTCTTGTGATTGATGAGTCAAATTCAGTGGTTGGCTGAGCCAAGCTTTGGTTTTGAGATCAGGGTGGGTCTAGAAAAATTCTGACATGCCAGTGTAAAAATATAGGATGGGCTTGGCAGGGATGGTTAGGTGCTATAAATTCATCGAATATTTTTCATGGATACAAGTTGGTGCCTTTTTATGACCTTGGAATGAAAATTGGGGTAATGGAATCATTGATATGTGAATCAGTGCCATGCTAACAATAAAGTTAGGTTTTTCCAAGATGAGTCGGTTGGGGATGGATCAACTCATCTAGGAAAAAGGAATGAAGGTGGTGGGTTTTCAACCACCTTGGGCGGGTGTTTTAGAATGATAAGTGTGTTTAAGAGTAGAATGGGTTTAGGGGGAGAACTAAGTTGTTCTTGGTTGATGTATGAGGGACAAAGGAATTTTTGGTTAGGAATATTAATTGGTCCATTGAAGTATAATAATAGTTTTGAAGGTAGTGGATTCATTGATGGTAACGTTTAATAGATTTTAGTGAAATAAACGATAAGTTATATTGGATAATTTTTTTATGCCAAAAATGAGTAGGCTCCATGGGCAGGTATAGGGAATTACATGTAAATATTGGAAATGGGTGTTTTGAAACAAGATGTTAGGAATGGTCTGACATGATATGAAGATGGAAATAACATGGTATGATGTAATCCACATTCAGTTTAATGTTTTATGGAAAGTTCATTTTAAAAATGAATAAAAAATTTAGGGTGTTCAAGTTGTTATTGGGATCTAATATATGGTGGATGCATGTCCATTTCAGGTAGTTTTGAAAAAGTCTTGATACCAATGTTTGGTAGAGTCCTTGTGGATATTTTGGAGTGATGAGAATGGAAACTCATCAGGTATGTTATGAAAGAATAATTGAGGTTCTGGTGGTCTTTTTAATTGATGGGGGTGTCAACCAATAAAATATGGTGCTTAGGAGATTAGGTGCATAGTGGGGAGCACCATGAAGGGAAAAGGATTGGTTGATGACATGACCCGTGCTTCAGGTTGGATGAACTCGAGTAAGTACCACTCTTGTTTCATTGACCTCGATAATTATCATTGGCTTTGATATTGATCGGTTGAGTAGCTGAGTGTTTTGGTTGTGTTTTTTATGATTAAATATGTAATGGGACTCTCGTGCCTCATGTTGCGGATCAATGTAGTTCAAGAAGTGTGTTTGGGGAAAATAATTTGTTTATATGGCTGGTGTCCAGTTTGGGTCATTTTTGGAGTTTTCAATATTGGTAAATAGAAGCACAAAGTTATTTAGGCCATGATTTGTGGAGAGTATCAATCATATGGGGTTTTTATTAACTCTTACATGATGGAATAATGTCATGTGTGAGTCTTCATTGTGTTGAAAATTAGTCAGAAGTTCTTATAGCTTCTAAATGCAGTTATTATGTTTGATGATTAATATTAGGTTTATGTATCCTTTGCGGAGAATCTAGTTCATGTGGTGTATCATAGTGAGAATGTATTTTAGAGAAAGGTAGTGCCTTTAGTTTATGTTTTCTGGAAGCATGGTAATGTTCAGGAAGGGACATAGAAGAGTGGCATGGCTATATTGGCCTTGTGGCCCAATCATTTTTTCTTCAGAAGCTCAGTTGTAATTTGAAGTACATCCTGATGAAGCTCAATTAAAAGGTAGGGAGTTTTTATGATCCCATACTTTTTTGAGGTATGTCCCTATTAAATTTTTGTGTTTAAACCTATGAAATTTTGTTAAGTAAATTATTACGTAATGTTTAGGAGGCTTTTGGTGATTGGGGGGGGGGGGTTCAAGTCACGAAATAGAGGGGAATTTGGCCATCATAAGAAAGTTTCATAATTTGTTCATAGTTAGAGGTAATTGTGCACCAAAATCATGATATCTAGAAGGTCGGGTGCATTGTTAAGTAAACTGTGCAAAGAGGGAGGCCAAACTATGTGAACTTGGATAGAGCCATTTTTCACGACTGATGCATAGTTTTTAAAAAATATGCAGACTCCCTTGGTAACTGTGTGCCTTAGCGCCCTATTAGAAAGAGGATGGAACACTGGTGCTGTATGGATTGGAAAACCCTACAACCAAACCATGATCCCCATTAAAATTTAGAAATTACCATTTTCCAGCAATATTTTTAGTGTCCCATCCTATTTTATTCTCCATTATAACTCCTCTATCACAAGTGACGAACCTAAGCACCCAAATATTCCCAAGTGTCAATCTCTTTTGTTTATAGGGCAGTTGGAGTTCGATTGGTTTTGGATAGAATCTACAGGTAACTCTAATGCTTCTCTTGATTCTATTTTTTGAATTAGGTCTTATGGTTTTGTTATTATTTTTCTAATGTCATTAATACACTTTTCCAGTGGATCATAGGTTAGGGCTTTAAAGGGTGATTAAATCTATATTTAAGTCTTATATTAACTGAGTATTCATTTATTTATTCATGGTATGTGGTCTATAAGTTATATCCCATTGTCTTAATGGATATTTTACCATGTCTGGTTGTATTATTGGTTCCTTCTTATTTTTTATTTGATGCCTTTAGTTTTATTCTATAAAATGTTGGATAAATATTGAATTGAACTCCTCATTATCATTATGGGGTGAATTGATGATGATTTGACTATTGTAGGGCCACCCTTAGGGTGCGACAATATTCTAGAACATGAAAAAAATTAATGTTAAGCATAAAGTTGATATGTGTTTAATTATAGCCCATGGTAAAAATTTTTATATGTTAGTTTGAATGATAAATATGCACTAATGGTAACTGTGTCTAGTTTTTATCATCATGTAAGGAGTTTGTTGGTTAAATGTGAAGGGGTAAAATGATTTATGGATTTTGAGGGGTAATTGGTTGATTGGCTAAAGCCTATAAATGATAAATGGGTAATTTGGGTTAAGGTATGTAAATGAGAATGTGTAAATGGGTTAATGAATGTGAATTTTAGAATATGATAAATGGGATAAGGTTTGAGAGTGGGAATTATGTTAATGGGCTATACATTGTCAATGGTAAATACACTAATGGATTAGATCTAGATGATGGTTTACATGTTTAATGAATATGTAATTTTAGTCACATTTAATTGGATAAAATGGTATGAGAATGAAATTTATATTAATGGGTTTTAATTTACAATATGGAATAATGTAGAATTTTTCATAATGTTGACGAGTTAATGAGAAATGAATTGTAATTGGTAAATATTTCAACGGACTATGAAATGATAATGATTTATGTATTGAATGATTTATCAATGGTGATTTGTTTTTTATTGTTGTTGAATATGATTTGTAAAGTTGTGTAAGTGGTAAATAGTTAAATAACCACATAAAAATGGCTTGGTAGTTGTGGGGTATTTTAATTGAGGATCTTCGACCATGAGCCAGGTTAGACAGAGGCTCTAACGCCCCCCCCATAATTCATGAGTTAGGGAATGAGAATGAGGATCTATACCCCTAATGGCTGCATTCGATGAGACTGTATGGTCTGAGGCTCTATGGTATGTGTATTTTAATGGGGTTTGAAATGTTTATCCCTAGTGATATATGTAACTAGACTTACACCTTTATGCATAGTAATTGTCCATTTTAGGCAATTATGTTAATAATGTAAATGACTAACCCTAAGAACAGGTAATGAAAATTGAATAAGGGAATGGAATGTTTATAGTTAATATGGTTAACAAATAGAACCTGGATTTTTTGGTAACCTTATCATTCATTTAATACATTAATGCAGTATCTTTTTAGATGGGATATTTTGTATACACCAATGTTAGTGGATTACTGAGCTACATTCTCACCCTTCTTGGGCCTTTATTAGGTACCCGAGCCAATCTAATGGATGTAGGTCAGGGAAAGAGAAAATTCCCTATGATTGGGAGTTGAGCTTGGCTTAGGATATGCATGGATGAGGCTCCAAACTTAGGTTTAGGACCCTTTTGGGTATTTTGATATTTGTCTTTATTATGGGGTTTCCTTCACCTTTATCACTACTATCAGGTCAGGAAATATGTTTTATTTCAACCCAATTTGGGGAAATGGATAGTAATGCATGATTCTGGTTTATATTTTATTTTTTAATTTATCTCATATGTTACATATTGTGGAATCGTCAAGTAAAGATGGTATATGCTCCCAATGTGATCCCTTAGACCCTTGATGCTAGTCGATAACCTCTAGAATATGGGTAGGCGCACTTGAGGTCATGTGGTGACCCAAATCGAGGCACCAGTTTAGTGGAAACCTAGTCGGGGACATTACATAAAGGTTGAAGTATTTCAATTAGTAATTATAATTCAAAATTAACCAGTTAATAATTCATACACTTCATGGTAAAGTTATTAATATATCTATTCATTCCATTCCACCCGTAATACTCCCCAAAGGTCTTTGTACATGTTATTACTACCAGAATAAATGGAAAACAGAGCACTATTAGCTTCACTCAAAGATTATATCTTCAATTGGGAATCAAAAGAAACACAATAGGTTTTTCAAAATCATAAAACACCATCTTATTCAATGTTAAAATCATGTAACTTACCCTTCTTAAGAGATTCAACTTTTTTAAAAAAACCACGATTCTCTTTATCTTTGTTAATTTATTCTGAAAAAGTATTATAGTGAAACTTGAAACAAAAAATAGAATTTCGCCACATCCAGAAATTCAAGGAAAAAATTAAAAAAATATTTAACTAGAGGATTTTGTTCCAATAATAACATGGTAAATATAGCATTGTTTTTACAATTCAAAGAATTAAAAATATTGTTTTATTTTCCAAGATGGTAATGAATCGTGTAATATTAATATTTTATTAGTTCCAGCCATCATTTGTGTTTGATATAACAAAGGAAGAACCCAAAAATAGCTCATCTCCAAAAAAATCATCAATTTATTCTGTTGATACAGAAAATATTTTAAAACTATCATAATTTATCTATATTAAAGTAACGTGAAGTACATGATTTTCCTCAATTACGCATGAACAAAAAACCCATCAC
Source organism: Viscum album (assembly GCA_963277665.1). Lineage (NCBI taxonomy): Eukaryota > Viridiplantae > Streptophyta > Magnoliopsida > Santalales > Viscaceae > Viscum > Viscum album. The sequence goes on along the minus strand of CAUJRU010000310.1, from coordinate 621,979 downwards.
TATAACAAATAATGATAATTTGAAGATGTTTTTCTTATAGTATCATCCCCCTCATAGAGAAGAATCTGAACAAATTTCCACACTCTATTCGTTTTTCCAATCATTCACAATGGAGTTACATAGTCTAAAATTGTCTTATTATATTTAACCTACTCTGGTAAAAACATTCATTCAATATAATAATTTATATTGGAGTCATTATTAGTTTCAAATACACTATTTAATTATAGGAGTTCTTTGCTTGTCAACTTCTCCAATGATATTGATTACCCAATTGTATAAAAGTCATTTACCTTATCAACATGATCAAACACTAATGGGGTGACATGATAGTGTATATCTTTTCCAATCATCTTCTATTGTTTTGATATGGAATTATTTTTTCAGTATGTTCTCTCATTTCTTCACTAATATCCTTGAAAATTATAGAAAATATCTGGGGAGAAATATTATCCCTCTCAAAATATGCATACAATTAGTGATTCACATATGAAACATTATCTTCCAAATTGATTTGTTCATTGATCGTGGCTTCACAATCATTTGCATATTTCTTAGAGGGAATGTTATTTTTGGGGTGATATGGGAACCAAAAATACATCCCTCGTGACCTCTTTGAGTGGTTAGAAAAATAGACCATTCATATGAGCCTCTTTTAAAGTACAAATCAAAATCTTATTCCTTCTTCCATTTCCCTACATCTATAAATCTAATGAATCCAGAAGTGGGGATGAAAATCAATTGAACGTTTTTAGACCAATGGAAGGGGAAACTATGATGTGAAGCAATGGAACCCTAACCAAAATAGTTGAAGAAGAAAAAAACATAGGAATCATCCATATTTTACTTCCCCAAAAAGGTTCAAGAGAAATTATATTGAAAAGGGGGTGTTGATGATTAATTATTGATTGTAGTTCAAGAAAAATTAATTTTCTCTTCATCAATTATTTCTGAGTTAATACATAATTTGTAATTTTATGGTCAATATATATTTCACACATTACTCAATAAAAATGATCCCCAAATATTATTATATAAAAAACTCAATAGATAATTCTTGATCATGTGTAGGGTAATTTAACTAATGTGTTTTCAACTGATATAAAGAATAAGAAATTACTAAATTATTCTACATCAGGACACAACCAATTCCCTTTAAGGAAGAATCATTGTAGATGAAAAATTTCACATTTATAGAATTAATGAAAAAATATATATAATTCAACAATATTCTTTTTAGATATTGAAAACATTAATCAAATTTTTTTCACTAGATGAATTTAACTCCATTTCATATTAACCTAGTCTATTGGAAAGCCAAATGATTAAGATTTTCAGAAAATTTCTTGTAGAACCCCTCTAATCCATGAAAAATATAAATCATTATGATATTTTCATGTATTTTAAATTCATCAATATAATTTGTTTTAGTAGTGTCAATAACTGTTTTATCTATAAAAAAATATGACCTAGAAAAGAAAATATTTCAACCTTAATTAATATTAACTAATTTTTTCATACAATTTCTTTTATTTATGGTTTCCAAAAAAAATACTTAGGTTTCTTTTATATTATTATTTAATTTTATAGTAAAAATTACGTCAATAAACACAACCATAATCTTATCAAAGATTTCATGGAAAACCATGTTCATAAGGTCTATAAATACTAAATCTTCATTATAAAAACCAAAGGTCATAACCATAAAATCATAATTCCCATATATAGTCTGATATTTTCTCTTTAGAAGGTCATTATGAATTACATTCAACTGATGGTACTCTGATATGAGATCAACCGTTGAAAAATAATGTTCTCCATATAGCTGATCAAAATAATCATTGATATGAAGAAAAATTATACTTTTTATAAATAATGTTTTTATTCAAATCCATATAGTCAATAAAAATTCTCATGGAACTATATTTTCGTTTAAAAAATAAAATTATATCACTCCATATTGAAGTGATAGGTTAAATAAAATAATTATCTAGAAATTCCTACAATTGATTTTTCATTCTAAAATTTTCACTTGAGATATATGACTAGGGGATTTTGAAATATGAATTTCATCCAGAACTATGTCAACTATAATCTAATCCTCCAAATCAAGAATTAAACTAAGGAATTAATCAGGAAATACATCCTTAAATTCATTCACTATTGGGACATAACAAATTTGAGTAGTTTCATTCTTTTCAATAACTTTCATTACCATTAATAATCAAATTATCATCTTCTTGGTATGTTATCAAATGCATGAAATCATTGAACATAACTTTAGTATCACTATAATCTATCTTATAATGATAAATTAATTGGAAATTTATACCAAGAATTATATCAAACTCTATTATGGTAATTTCAACATTATTCTTAAGAAAGTTCATCCCACTAATGATAATAGTAAGAATTCTGTAAATATTTTTTTTATTACTTCCACCAAAAGTTTTAACAAAAAGTTACATCTTCTTTTATTATTTGATACTCCCAATTAAATTGAAAATTTCTCAAAAGTGATTGAATGGAAATATCCAGAGACAAATAGGGTATTTTCATAATTAAAATACATAAGTAACATACATTTCACCACTTCATTTTATTACCCAACATCAAATATATATTTACCCAAATATTTTGATGCACCCTTTTAATTTTGATCTTGATGATCCCGAGTACAAGTTACTGACTTAGAGAAAACGTTATCATAATGACCCAACACATTGCAACTAAAAAATTTCACCATTTGATGGATTATTGATAAACTATTCTTAGAAACACTGGGATTATTTTCCTTGAAATCAAAGAGAATAAGTCCAAACATTCCACAGTAGTAACACTTCCCAAATGTCAAAATACATTATCTAGGGTTCTTTTTAGTGCACTTACCATAAGATGGGTACATAATTTTCTTACCTATAGATTTATTTGATATATGTTTCCCCATCACCTTACATACTAATCACTTATAACCTTTTTTTGTCATGAGGAGCATACATGTTATAAAATTGTATATCAACATTATAAGAATAATAAAAAACTATCTCATAACTTTTAAATTCTCTTGTGGCCAAATATCTTTGTAAACATAGATTCAACCCTAAGAAAAATATATTGATTTTAATATAAATTTCCAAAATGAAATCATGTATGTAATAGGATTTTTATACAAAATTGTATTTATACATAGCCACAAGATCATTATATTTTTCCTCAATTCTAGGAATTTTTTTCCTATTTTGATTTATAAAACCTTTTAGAAATATTTCTCAGGGAAAATACCCATAAATGTCTCCAATTAAAATGATTCAATATCTTATTTCTCTCAGGTATAAATAACCAAAAAACATTATTCACCAACATTACCTTTAAATTGAAAAACATTTTTTTTTCATGTTGTCATTAAAAGCATGTCATGCCTTTATATATCATATGCAATGAAATGATATATCCTTCAGTTACTATAGGGTTAGATCGTCAACTAAATGATGGGGGTGTTTTCTAAAAAAAAATCAATATGGACCTGTTCCTATGTGGTATACTTGGTTATTATATAAAATATATACAAACACCATTTATAGATTTTTTTAACATAGAAACCACATTATAAAACTATTCTATTCCACTTCTAACTATATCAAGATGCATATTTTGGAGGATATTTTCTTCTCAGTTTCTTCCCAATACAGCTTCCATGTTTTCTTTTTTTGGAAAACCATTCTATATAGACATATTTTAGATGAATCCAAATGGTAATATTTAAAATATATATCATCTCAACATAACATAATATAAAATATTGAAAGGGTTTTCAATTATTATTATTCTAAACTCTATTGTTATTTAAACCTATCTCTGATACAAACTAAAATAACCCAGCCTAAACCTTTATATAATTTTATGTTTTAATTCAATAATTGATTTTTCATATATTTGAGGAGTTTTTATGAATTATAGTATTATGTATTAAGGTCTTAAATAATATATTACAAAACCATATATATAAAAAGTTTACACTTATGATTAGTATCAATTTTTTCCAAAATATAAAACCTTTGAAATCATTGATTTATTTTCAGGAAAAATCATCAAGACATTCAACTTAACCTCTTTCATTAACTTACCAAACCTAAAAACCTATAAAAAAAATTACAAAATTATATGAGAAAAAAATTATTAGTATGTCACATAAAAAGAATAAGTTCATTACTCTAGTGATAGACATGAAAACCCATGAAAGTTTTACATTTATGATAAAGTTCCTTGACAAAAATTAAATAAATCATTTTCACATAAAATCACACACACTATTTTCATTAATTAATTAATTAAAGTCCATAAAAAGAAAATATATATATCATTTAGGTATATTGGGACATCATCATTTATATCACTCTTACAAATGAAACAACAGATATGGTAAACTTATGTCCTTAGTGTACCTGAAGCATTTGCGGGATATCAGGGTCCCACACACCCTTGGTTAATCATTTTACCACACATACTTTAATATTAATTTAACAACTAATACTTACTTAATAATGTAACATGTAACACAAAAAGATTCCATTGTATGTTATTTCTTCAAAATAATTCAATAACTTGCACTACACGCAACACCGAGTTTGAGCGCACCACGACTTACCAAAATAGCCGTTCAAAAAGTGGTTATGAGTAATATTAAACGAATTTTAAATTTTATATACTCCATATAATTTTAACATCCATATTATGTGTTTCATATATATAATATAAGAAAAGAAAATCAATTTTACAAATAAAGTGTTTTTCAGAAAATACAATTCTACCGCCTTTTAATGGAGAACCATTTGAATCCAATATTTTAAAATTTTATATATATAATTTGACAAAATAAACTTCTTATTTAGAATCAGGACAAAAAAAATTTAGTTTCGATAAATGTTTTGTATTTTTATGATAACTTTCATATTTTGATGAATAGTGAAAAATACTAAATTTTAATTAAAAACAACATTTTTAATCAAAATAATTTATAGTGTTAAATTATAAATCTGAGTTGTTTTAAAGTATCATTAGATTATATTTTTTTTCCTTTTAATATAATTTATGTCATTTGAAGTAATTTTATTGGTAAATAGTATATAAACATATGTCAATCTTTTGATAGTTTTTACTACTTAAAACCCCTCTTTTTGGTTTCAACAATGGGAATTAATTTTAAATTATTTTATAAAACACGCATGTTTTTAATTTGTAAAAATATGTTTCATATTTGGAATCAGGAGTTCTAAATTGTGTTAATAGAAAACTTTTATTTTTAGACATTACGAATACTTACTTTGGTAAATATTTTATTTACCATGGTTTAAGGGTAAATCCGGTAAATAAGGGTAAAAAATAATTTTATAATAATATTGAATTACCCTAACACGTGTCCTAACCCTATTGGATGATACATGTCTGAGCATGGGAATCTATGGGTCGATTTTGGGACCCCATGGAGCCACTTGTAAATGATAATGACATTTTATATTAAATAATCTAAAGTAAAAAAAAAATAACAAAAGCATGTATCTTTTAGTAGAACAATTTTTAAATGAGGTCATATATATTTTATGTATTCAAATTAAAGTAGTTGTTATAAAACTAAAAATATTTCCTATATCATTATATTTTATTTATATTTTTTAGACATAAAATATATATATTTATATATGACACAATGATACATTATTTTCATTATTGATGAATGAATCCAATAAATGATTGTATAAATAATAATGTAAATATAATTTGAAAGTTTTGATGACATAAAAGAATTTTACAGGTGAATAATACATGCTAGGATTGATTCAATTTATTTTTTGCGAAGTAATCATGTTTCTATGACTTTCACAAAAAAATACAAAATAGTGTAAAAATTGACATAATTGAGTCTTTAAAACAAATTTTATATTGTTAAATAATAAAATATTCCTATAAATATATTGTCTGGAAAAGAACATATATAATAATATATATGTCATTAATTAACCACTTGGGGTTCTCGTGGATTTTTTTAGTAATTTTATTAAACATTTATTATAATTATACAAGAATACATGGTAAACGATAAAATATTTAACAAAGAGTTAACTCTAAAAGATAAGGTTAATATGGTGACATAAACCTGTATAAAACATATTCTTTGACAGTTTTTTCAACCCATGCCCACCATATCCTCGAAATAAATTATTTTGAGCGATTATTACACGAATATGATTGTACAATAAAATAATATTTCAAATTATTTCTAAAGTGACCCTCACCTCTCTTATAAAAGGTTACTTCCCATTCTCTCAAAATCACACCTCCAAATCCATTTGGCTCGACAAAACCCTCCCCATATCTCCTTCCAACTTGCCTCACTTCAACCTAGAGAAATTCCCTTGAGAAGAAATCCAATCTATGGAGCCATTTTGTTCAAATGAAAAGAAAATACCCAAAGAATTGGTAATTATTTTATCACCTCTTTCAAAGTTCTTTTCTTCTTCCACATTCTTTTTATTTGTTATATCCATACCAAAATAATAAATCTAGTACCCTATAAATAATTCTATGTTATTATAAATATTTTACAACCATATTCATTATTCTATCCATCAAATGAATGATAATATCACCATGCGTGCGTACGTACGACTTACTTTCTCCACGCCATGGTGTAATTTGTTATTCAACGCTATATTATTTGGAAGGATATAATGATGTATAATATGTATATAAATAATTGAAAAAACATGATTATTTATCTTTAAAATATAATATACCATTCAATTACATACGATTTCAACATCAATAGAATGATATCATCACTCATGTGTACATACGGCTTACTGTCTCCACGATTCGATGAGATTCATTTCCACATTCACCATTCAATGATGAAAATAAATATATATATTTCTAATAAGTGTGTAATATATGGAATAATAATTCTACTATATATATATATATATGTATGTATATGTATGTATATGTATATATGTACTTACATATATCTTATTCACTTACTTCTGTTCAATACGATATGAAAACGGAAACAACGTCTATGCATATGTACGGCCTACCATCTCCATAAACGGTGTTTTACATCTATTATACATATTTATATTCTAAATATATATTATATATAAATCATGTTCTATATTCTTGAAGTATTTAAATCATGATATAAATGTTACAATCAAGAATAACATGTCAAAACATGTATAATAAAGAAAGTGATTATTACCCAAAATGATAATTTAACATGGAAAACATTATTAAATGGGTTGTATAAAGTCATAAATGAATCATTTATGATATAATAAATATGAATATGGTTCTGGTATAATTTAATAACATACTATGGTTATTATACATGAGGTTAAACATTCCCTCGACTAAAGTAATGTGCTAGGTAAGGGTTAGTTCCTCAATCTCATTACTATATGAGATTGTTTATGTGTATGTATTTTCTGGGACATATTTATTATCCATATTTATGTTTCATAAAATAATCATTAAAAATTATTATTTTGAGGTAACCTTTAACTAAAACATCATTTTAAAATTTTTAAATATTTATTCTTTTAAATAATTCTCATTAATGTCGATTTTTTCAAAATATTTTTAAGGATTTATTTATATGGGAATGATTTTTTTATAATGTTAATTGATTAAAAAGTTTCAAAGTGATATGGGGAACATTGAATCAAAAATATATTTTAAATGAATTTCTTTATAAATGCATGACTTTTAAATTATTTCACAAAAAGGAATATTTCACTCAAAAACTTTTACTACTTATTTTCAATTATGTCAACATCCTTTGATGGATATTATTCTTGATTAAGGTTGATTTATTATAATAAAATCATCCATATTGTGTATAATGATTTATGATATGTTTGACTATGTATGTACTATTTTTATACCCTTTATGGTTTATGGCTGATGTTTTGAAATTTCATGTGCTAGTTTTATTACAAATGTTTATATTATGTTTCATCATTTTCATATGAGAAATATAGTGGACTTAGTAAGTGATGGGTGGGGCCCTCTATAGCCCCTCAATTTATCTGTAGGTATAATGAGAAAATATAGTGTCTTGGCACACAACCTTGACAAATATTTTATTTTTAGTTTTAGAACGAGGCCTTGACCATGTGGTAATGATGTCCAGCATTAGGCATTCCCTAATTATGAAATTAATTATTACATGTGATTATTTGACTCGTATAATATCAATGTGCATGTTTACATAGTAATTTTTTTTTCCATATTATGTTCTAGTTTATGTTTAAAAGGGTGTTTTTTTATTACACATCTTTCCTTAATAGTTTATAGCATCCTCTAAATTCTTTACCCTTACTGAGTATTTGTGATCACCCATTTCTTATGTTTTGTTTTCCCAGGATTCCAAGAAGTGTATTATGTTTGATATGCAAGGTTAATCTAGGGGAATAATAGAGTTCTCAAGGGATTATTTATGTTGTGTTTTATGTTTGAATGTGTAATGTAACATTCATGTATATAATCTATTTTCCAAGACTACTAAACTGGTTGGTCCTTCGGGACATGATTCGTTGTAATAATGCCAACGTACTAAAATAATACAATGGCTCTAGGGTACTGGGGTCAGGGTGTTACAGTTGGTATTCGAGGAAGTTTAGTACAAACCTTGGAAACTAGATTTTGAAAACCACATATTAGAGAACATTATCCTATGATAGACTTTGAAGATTAGTATAGATGAACTTCCTAGAATGTTGGTAATGTAGAGATTTTGTGTATTTTCTAAGAAATGAAACCCTATCTGGATACGAGTAGGTAAAAGTGGCTCTGGAACAGATGTACCTAAGATTGAAAACGCTAACAAGGAGTTTCAGGCTAGACCCAGGGTATCCTGGTACACGACAACGAGCCGTTGCTGCACTCTTGGTTATGAAACTCTCGGGTCATATACATAGGACAATTCACATTTTATTTATAAGTCATAATAAAAGATTTAAGAGTAAATACTTCCACAATGAAAACATATTTATGATAATTGATTATATGCATAATATTTTTAGTTTACGTTCAATATTTTACAAGTTTATAATTATGCATTGAGATTCATTAACTAACCTAGTATATTCCATTGTTTATAAATGGATCCCAGTAGATGGAATGAGAACTCCAGCAATAAACATGATCCAAAGAGTAATATGGATCACATCATTCGTGGTATTAAGCCAACATTTAAAAGGAAAATAGTCTCCCACACATTCTAATCATATGAATAAATAGTATCATGTGTTAATAAGATAAGTATGGAATTCAATGAGTCCAATGACTTTGAAGGGAAATAAGAAAAGAAAAGGATGGTTGAGAGAAAGATGGATAAATGGAAGAGATGAAAGAAGGATTTTACCATATGTGATAAATTTGGAACGAATCACCTTGGTAAATTCATGAAGAAAAATTGAGTTTTTTATATGTGTGGAGAAAAAAGGACACCTGGTATGTGATTGTAAGGGTAAGAAAAAAGTTTTAAATGTACAATGGATCATCTTTAAGGAGTTGGGACACTATGAAAATCAATATACAAATCATCATATTCTTCTATAGATGATTCTATTGGATAATAATCAAGTTATGATTCTACTGCAGATGAATAATAATGACTAGTGTTCTTATATTTTTATTTAATATGTTTTTCATTCGAGTGTTGTTTTAATGATGTAGAATTTATATGAATTATGGAAATAAATAAGGATTGTATTGTAGTACTATTTCATTGAGGATTTGGATTATATAGTTCTATGTAAAGTTACTCAATTGCAATTTAAACTTTTTGGAAAATTCATGGATGAAGGAAATATAAACCTTAATATGGTTCTAATACAATGTTATTGATTTTTGAATAAGATTTGATTGATTTGGATAAATTATATTTGATATTCTTGACTACTTTGAAACTAACTAATTGTTTTTTATTACATTATTGTTGGAGTTTACAACATTTCTGGATATAAAGTGTATATCCAGTATTCTATAAGGAATATGGGAGCATGAATGTAATTAATAAGGTTTTATGGTAATTCAGGGTGTTATTGTGTTCTAAAAGAAAACCCGATAGAGGTATTCACATATTATTACGTGTAAAAAAAGCATCATTGTGTTTACCTTCCGTATAAATTTCGGACTATGAGTTTGGATAGAAGTATTTTAGATATTTATAAAAGTTATAATGGATTATATTTTACATTGAATACTAGTGTTAAGGTTAAATAATTTCTGAATATTATTGTTTGGATTTTTATAAAAAGGACAACCTGGAGGTCGGGCGAAAACCCGTTGCATCTGGAAAGGTCGCGATACTTGAACCCGCAACCAAATGGCGAAAAGGGTGCATCACCTACCACTGGACTATGTAATTTCCTATTTAGTATAATGTAGTTTTTTTAAATAGTATAAAAAATTAATTATAAATTCATTATTTTTGGAACCCTCCAAGATTAGGATAAATAGGTTATTTTTCAATTTTATTATCTTTTGGAGTGAAAGATGAGTTTGTGGCTGGAATTAGTTCAAGGATGAAACTCTACTTGTAAAGTATATTTTTTCCCCTTATTCTATGAAAAAATTTATTCTTAATCTTTAGGTAATGTATCTTAAAACAAAAAATGTGTTATCGTAATACCTTATTTTTTATTGAACAGATGATATTTTAAATCATCATAGACTGATGGCTTTGAGACCCTCAATTTTACACTTGTTTGTGATGGATGACCTCAACCACTCCTTATAAATATTTACATTTTTTCTCAAATTTTTTGTCTTTAATTTCAACCATTGTTCTCCTAATTGAAATCATAATTTTGTGGTGAATTTTTCATTTCCCTTTCCCACTTATTTAGACTAAATTTTATTAACCCAATTTCCAATGTGGGTTTTCCAAAAAGGTATTTTCTATTTTTAACCATTTGTATTGGATTAAAATTTTAAAATTTAAAGGGAGAAATTTATTGAAGGATAGGAGAATGTAGCACCCCAAGATATCATAATACATTATATTTTAAAAATAATTCAATAACTTGCACTACCGGCAATATGGATTTCGAGCGCACCATGACTTACCAAACTAGCCATTCAAAATGCAGTTATGAATAGTATCAACAACATATTGAATTTTATATAATTAATATAATTTTAACATACATATTATATGTTTCTTAGACATAATCTAAGAACAAATTCAATTTTTCAGATAAATGTCGTATTTTTTAGAAAATGCAATTTTACTACCTTTTAATGGAGACCCATTTGTGTATCCAATATTTGACACTTTTATGTATTCAATTTTACAAAATAAAATTTTTCTTTAGAATAAGGGAATAAAATTTTAGTTTCTATTAATTTTTGGTTTTTTTCTGTAAATTTTATATACTGATAAATAGTGAAAATACAAAATTTTAATTAAAAAAACTTGTTTAATTGAAATAATTTATAGTGTTAAATTTGGAATTTGAGTTGTTTTAAAGTATAATTTTATTATATTTTTACCATTGAATATAATTTAGGTCATTGGAAATAATTTTACACTTAAACAATACATAAACATATGTCAATCTTTTGATAGTTTTTAATTCTTATAACCCCTTTTTTGGTTTCGACAACGGGAATTAATTTTAAATTAATTATTGAAACTTATGTGTTTTGAATTTTAAAAAATGGATTTCATATTTGGAATCAGGATTTTTAAATTTTAAAAATATATAACTTTTATTTTTAGACATTATGAATAATTACTTCGGTAAATATTTTATTTACTATGGTTAAAAGGTAAATATGGTAAATAAAGGTAAAAAATAATATTACAATAATATTAAATTACCCTAACACATGTCCTAACCCTATTGGATGATTCAATTCCAACCATGGGATTCTTTGGATCGATTTTGGGAACCCATGGAGCCACTTAGGAATGATAATGACATTTTATATTAAATAATCTAAAGTGAAGACAAAAATAACAAAAGCATGTATCTTTTATTAACAAATTTATATATGAGGTTATATAATTGATATATTAATATTTAAATAGTAATTATAAATTAAAAAATTTTTCCTACCTCATGATATTTTATTTATAATTATTAGACATAAAATAATTGTATTTATATATGACAAAATAATGATGCAGTATTTTTTTGTTCATGAAAGAATCAAATGAATGATATTATAAATATTAAAATAAATATAATTTGAATGTATTGATGCCATACAAGAATTTTATAGGTGAATATGACATGTTATAATTTATTTAATGTATTTTTTTTTATAATTAACCAAGTTTTGATGACTTCCACAAAAAAACAAATACAAAATAGTATTAAAATTGACATAGATGAGTTTTTAAAACAAATATTATATTATTAAATAATAAAATATTCCTAAAAATCAATTTTTTGGAAAAAAGTATTATATAATAATATATATGTTATTAATGAACCACTTTGGGTTCTCTTGGAATTTTATAGTATGTTTATTAAACATTTATTATAATAATACAATAATACATGGTAAAAGATAAACTCTTTAACTAAGAGTTAAATCTAAAAGATAAGGTTTATATGGTGACCTAAACCTATCTAAATCCTATTAGTTGAGTTGTTTTCAACCCATACCCACCTTATCCTCGAAATAAATCATTTTGGATCCACTATAAACCAAATATTATTGTATAATAAAATAATATTTCAAACTTTTCCTAATGTGACCCTCACCTCTCTTATAAAAGGGTACGTCCTCTACTCTCAAAATCACACCTCCAAATCCATTTGGATTGTCCAAACCCTACCCAAATATCTTCTCAAATTATCTAAATTCAACCTATAGGCCTTCACATGAGAATAAATCTATCCAAGAACGCCCTTTTGTTATAATAAAAAGGAAACACCCAAAGAAGAGGTAATTATTTTATCACCTCTTTCAAAGTTCTTATCTTCGTCCACTTTCTTTTTCTTTGTTATTTCCATACCAAAATAATAAATATAGTACCTTATACATACTTTGATATTATTATAAACAAGTTATAACCATATTAATTATTCAATCCATCATATGAATGATAATGTCATCATGTGTGCATACGTACAGCTTACTGTCTCCACGTTGTGGTGTAATTTGTTATTCAACAATATATAATTTGGATTGATATAATAATGAGTAATATGTATATAAATAATTAAAATAAACTTATAATTTATCTTTAAAATATAATATACCATCCAATTACATACGATTTCACCGTCAATAGAATGATGTCACTGCTCGTGTGTATGTACGGCTTACCGTCTCCACGACGTGATGAGATTCATTTCCAGGTTCACTATTCAAAAATGATTATAAATATATATAATATTAATTAGTATGTAATATATGACATAATAATTCTACTGGATATATATATCTGTGTGTGTGTGTTTTTACTAACATATATAATATTCACTTACTTATATTCAATAAGATATGGAAACAGAAACAACGTTTATGCATACGTACGGCCTACTGTTCCCATAAATGGGTTTTTTCCATACATTATACATATTTATATTATAAATATATATTATATATAAATCATTTTTTATATTCATGTTTTATTTAAATCATGATCTAAATTATACGATCATGAATATCAAATTAAAACACGTATGATAGTGAAAATGATTATTAACCGAAATGATAATTTAACATGGAAATAATTATGAAATGGGTAGTATAATGTAATAAATGAATCATGTATGATATAATAATTATTAATATGGTTCTATTATAATTTATTAACAATCTATGGTCATTATAGAGGAGGTTAAACGTACACTCTACCAAATGAAAGTGCAAGGTAAGGGTTAATACCGCAATCACATTATTATCTGAGATTTTTTATGTGTAATATTTTCTTGGAGATATTTATTATCTATGTCGATATTTCATAAAAAAATTTCAAAATTATTCTTCCAAGGTACCCTTAAACTAAAACATCATTTTAAATGTTTTAAATATTTATTCTTCTAAATCTTTATCATTAATGTCCATATTTTTAAAATAGTTATAAGGATTTATTTATATGGACATGATTGTTTTAAAATGTTATTTCCTTTCAAATTTTTCAATTATTTATGGGAAACTTTGACTCAAAAACATATTTTTAATGATTCCTTTATAAATGTGTGACATTTAATGTTTTTCACAAAAATGGATATTTCGCTCAAAAAGTTTTACTGATAATTTTCCACTATGTCAACATAATTTACTAGATATTATTCTTGATTGTGGTTGATTTATTATAAAAAATTCTTCCATATTGTATTGAACGATTTATGATATGTTTGGTTGTGTATGTGCTATTTTTATACCCTTCATGGTTTATAGCTAAAGTATTGAAATTTCGTATGCTAGTTTTAATACGAATGTTTATATTATGTTTCAACGTTTTCATATGAGGAATGTAGTAGACTTAATAAGTGATGGGTAGGGCCCACTATATCCCCTTGATGCATAGGTTGGTTGCATGAGAGAAACTAGTGTATTAGCATAAGGCCTTGACAAAATGTTTTTTTCTATTCTAGGCACGAGGCCTTTAGTATGTGGTAATGATGTCCAGTATTAGGTATTCCATCATTATGAAATTAATTATTTCACTTGATTATTTTACTAGTAGAATATTCATGTGCATATTTATATGGTAATGTTTGATTTATTTTCTCCATTTTATGATCAATTTTTTGTTCAAATTATTGTTGTTTTTATTACATATATTTCCTTAAAAGTTTATAGATTCCTCAAAATATGAGCTCACCACATTCATATGTTTTGTTTTCCCAAGATTCCAAGTCATGTATTATGTTTGATATGTAGGGTTCAGCTTGGGGAATAATAGAGTTCTAAATGGATTGTTCATGTTGTGTTTTATGTTTGAATGTGTAATGTAACGTTCATGTATGTAATCTATTTTACAAGGCTACTAAACTGATTGGTCCTTCGAGACGTGATTCTTTATAATCATGCCAATGTATTAAAATAATCCACCAGCTCCAGGCTACTGGGGTCGTGGCATTACAGTTGGTATGATATTAATTTTACTAAAAACCGTGGAAACTAGATTTAGAAAAACACTAATTAGAGAACATTACCCTAAGATAGACTTTGATGGTTAGTATAGAAGAACTTCCTATAATGTTGGTAATGTAGAGATTTTGTGTATCTCCCAAAAAATACATCTCTGTCTGGATACGAGTAGGTAGATGTGTCTCTGGCACAGATGTTACTAGGAGTGGAAACTATGAAAATGAGTTTTGGGCTTGATCCGGGGTATCCGGGTACAAAAAAATGGGCCTTTGTTGCACTCCTGATTAAGACACTCCCAGGGTTTATGCTTAGGATAATTCACTTTTTATTTATAAGCCATTATAAAGGATTCAAGAGTAAATAATTCCTTAATTAAAACATTTTTATGATTATGGATTATATGCATAATATTTTCAATTTACATTAGGTATTTTAAAAGTTTTGAAATATGCATTGTGATTCATTATTTAACCTAGTGTATGACATTATTTAGAAATGGTGCCCTGTAGAAGGAATGAGAACACCAGCAATACAGATGATCCAATGAATAAGACGGATCAAAACATTTATGGTCTTCAGCCAACATTTAGAAAGGAAATGGTCTCCCTTTTATTTTCATCATATGAAGAAATAATATCATGTGTTAATAAGATAAGTAAGGAATTCTCTGAGTCCTATGACTTTGAAGGGAAAAAAGAGAATAAAATGATGGTGGAGGGAATGATAGATAAAGGAAAGAGTGGAAAGAAGGATTTTCCTATATGTGATAAATGTACAAAGAATCACCTTGGAAAATTCTTGAAGGGAATGTGAGTTCGTTATAAGTGTAGAGAAAAAGAACATAAAGTACGTGATTTCAAGGGTAAGAAAATAGTGTCAAATGTACAGTGCTTCATCTGAAAGGAGTTGGGACACTATGCGAATCAATGTCCAAATCATCAGAGTATTCCCCAAATGATTCTATTTGATAATAATAATGTTATGATACTACCACAAATGAAGAAGAATGACTAGTATTCTTATGTGGTTATTGACGATTTATTTCATTTGAGTGTTGTATCAACGATATATTGGTTATATGAATTATGCAAATAATTAATGATTTTACTGCAATACTATTTCATTGAGGATTTGAGATTATATAGTTCTAAGAAAAGTTACTCAATATGAAGTTAATATTTTTTCAAAATACATGTTTTAAGGAATGATAAACTATAATATGGTTCGGATACTAAGGTAGTGATTTTGTAATAAGATATAATTGATTTGGATAAATTATATTTGATATTCTCCACTACTTTAAAACTAATTAATTGTTTGATTATTTCATTATTATTGGAGTTTAATGCATTTTTGGATATAAGAAGTATATCCAGTATTATATAAGGACTAATGGAGCATGAATCTAATTAATAAGGTTTTATGATAATTCAGGTTGTTACTGTGTTTTAAAATAATATATGATGAAGGTATTCACATGTTTTTACGTGGAAAAAAGATCTCCATTGTGTGTTCCTTATAAATTTTGGACTATGAGTTTGAACAAAAGTATTTTGGATAATAAAAATGGTAGGAATGGATTATGTTTGACATTGGATACTATTTTTATGGTTAAATAATTTCTTAATATTATTTATGGATTGTTATAAAAATGAAAATCCAGAGGCTGGGTGACACCCTGCCGCATCCAGAAGGGGAACAAGACATGAACCCGTAACCGAAAGGAGACAAGGATGCATCACCTACCGTTGTCCTATGTGATGTTCTGGTTTGTATATTGTAGTTTTTTTAAATAGTATGACAATTGAATTATATATTAATTATTTTTTAAACCCTGTATGATTTGTATAAGTAGAATATTTTTTAATTCTATTATCTTTTGGAGTGAAAGATGAGTTTGTGGTAGGAATTAGTTGACGGACGAAACTATACTTGTCATATATATATATATATATATATATATATATTTCCTTTTATTCAATGAATAAATTAATTCTTAAATGTTAGGTAAGGGATCTTTAAAAAAATGTCTTATCTTAACACCTTATGTTTTTTTGAACCGATGATATTTTAAGTCATCATAGATTGATGGCTTTGAGGCCCTCAATTTTTCTCTTATTTGTGATTGATGACCTCAATCAGTCCCTATAAATATTTACATTTTCCGTCCAATTATGTGTCTCTAATTTCCAATAATGTTCTTATAATAGATATCATAATTTGTTGGTGACTTTTTCATTTCCCTTTCTCTCTTATTAAGACTAAATTTTATTAACCCAATTTTAGATGTGGGCTTTCCCCATAGGTATTTTTTTTATTTTATACCTTTTATTTTCGAAAAACAGTTTAAAATTGTGAGGTTGCAGTTTATTGAAGGAGGGTATAATGTAACACCCCAAGATTTTGTAGTACGTTATCTCTTCAAAGTAATTTATTAACTGGCACTACACGCAACATCGAGTTCGAGCGCACCACGACTTACCAAACTATCTGTTCAAAATGTGGTTCTAAATAGTTTTAAAATAATTTTGAATTTTATATACTTCATAAAATTTTAACATCCATATTATAATTTTCTTAGACATAATACAAGAAAAAATTTCATTTTTCAGAAAAAAGAAGTATTTTTTAGAAAATTAAAATTTACCACATTTTAATGGAGAACCCTTTTTAAATCCAAAATTTGACACTTTTATATATATAATTTGACAGAATAAAATTATTCTTTAGAATCAGGGCATAAAAATTAAATTTTAATAAATTAATGTTGTTTTTCTGATAACCTTCATATTTTTGGTGAATAGTGAAAAATACTAAATTTTAATTCAAAACAACTTTTTTAAACAATATAATTTATAGTGTTAAATTGTACATTTAAATGATTTGGAAGTATAATTAGATTATTTTTAATTATTTAATATAATGTATGTCCTTAAAAGTAATTTCAAATTTAAATTTGACATAAACACATGTCAATATTTTGATAGTTTTTTCTTTTTAAAACCCCGCTTTTTTTAGTTTTGACAACGGGAATTAATTTTAAATTAATTAATGAAACTTCTATGTTTTGAATTTGGTAAAATAGAATTAATATTTTGAATTCGGAATATCAAAATTATCTTAGGGTGAATGTTTGGTATTTTTTCGAAAACTTTAAATTTTTGTTGAATAGTAAAAAAACATTGTGTTATTGTTTAAAACCGACATTTTAGTTAAATAATTATTTATTTTATTTAAATTTATTTTAAGTAAAAATATATAAATAATACCTATATATGTTCAATGTAACTCATTAGAGTCATTTTATAATAAAATTAGATGTATAAAATGTTATTGAACTTTTAAACCACTTTTACCCACATTCTAGGAACATTTGAAAATTTGAATAAAACGTAATTTTACCACTTATGTTAATTGAGTTTCAAAAACCAGAGAGACAAAGTTTACATCATGAAGTAATATCTGGTACAATAAGTTGAAAATAATATTTGGTGAATAGTTAGTTTTGACTATTATTTACCATAGTTAAAAGTAAATATGGTAATTAAGTGTCAAAATTATATTATAACTACGCTAACATGTGTCCTAATTCTATTGGATAACGATATTTCGACCAAACCCAACCTTAGGAATTAAATACTATCATTTTTTTCCACTTTTATTAGACTAGTACATTTATTATTATTTTATTTAAAGAAGAGTTAAAAGTGTTAAATTCAAAGATTAATAACTAAACTATTTTAATATACGGTTATACATAAGATAAATTCAACTCTAAATATTCATTATAAAGTTAAAAAAATTTCATACATAATGATATTTTATTTATAATTTTTAGAGCTTAAAAAATAAATTTTTTTATGACACAATGATGATTCATTAATTACTTTATCAATGAAATATTAAAATAATTGATATTATAAATATACAAATTAATGTAAATTGATGATTTTTATTCCATTAAAGAATTTTCTAGATTAATATGACATGTTGGAGTTTATTA
Organism: Viscum album; assembly: GCA_963277665.1. Lineage (NCBI taxonomy): Eukaryota > Viridiplantae > Streptophyta > Magnoliopsida > Santalales > Viscaceae > Viscum > Viscum album. The sequence goes on along the minus strand of CAUJRU010000310.1, from coordinate 602,853 downwards.
AATATGTTTTTTTTATGTGATAAAGTTTTTATAACATTAACAAATACAAAATACCAAATAGTGTCAAAATTGACATAAATGTGTTTTTAAAACAAATACTATATTATTAATTGATATAATATGTATAAAAATATAAGGTTTGGCCAAAAAACATATATAAAGATATATATATATATATATATATAAATAATGAACCACTAGGTGTTCTCTTGTATTTTTATAGTATGTTTATTAACCATTTATTATAATAATACAAGAAGATATGGTAAAAGTTAAACTATTTAACTAAGAGTTAAATCTAAAATATAGGGCTAATATGGTGACCTAAACTTGTCCAAAACCTATTGGTTGAAAGGATTGAGACTCATCCCCACCTTATCTTCTAAAAAAATCAATTTTTATACTTTATAAACCGAAAATGATATAATAATAAAATAATATTTTAAACTTTCCCTAAAGTGACTGTCACCTCTCTTATAAAAGAGTACTTCCCCTTCTCTCAAAATAAAATCTACAAATCCATTTTGCTCAGAGAAACCCTTCCCAAATACACTCCCAAATTCCTCCACATAAAATTAGAGGCCTTCCCTTAAGCATAATTCCATCCTACGGAGTCATTTTGTTCAAATTAAAAGGAAACATCAAAACAAGAGGTAATTATTTTCTCACCACTTTCAATGTTCTTTTCTTCTTCCAAATTCACTTTATTTGATATTTCAATACCAAAATAATAAATCGAGTAACTTCTACATAATTTGATTTTATTATAAATATGGTACAACCATACTCATTATTCTATCCATCCTATAAATGATAATGTCACCATGCGTGTGTACGTACGACCTACCGTCTCCATGCCAGGGTGTAATTTATTATTCAACACTATGTTATTTGGATTGATATAATGATGAGTAATATGTAGAAAAATAATAAAAATAACATGATAACTTCTCTGTAAAATTAATATACCATCCAATTACACACATTTTAATTATTAAAGAAATGATAGTGTCGCTCGTGTGTACGTACGACATACAGTCTCCACAACGCGTTGAGATTCATTTCTAGGTTCACCATTCAATGATGATTATATAATATATATTATTAATATGTATGTAATATATGACAGAATAATTCTAATTGATATATATATATATATATGTACTTACATATATCTTGTTCATATATTTCTGTTCAATAAGATATGAAAAACGAAACATCATTTTTGTGTACGTACGGCTTACAGTATCCATAAAAGGTGTTTTGCATTTCATATATCTATCTATTATACATATATGTATATTCTAAATATATATTATATATAAATAATTTTTTATATTCTGGAAGTATTTAAATCTTGATCTAATGATACGATCATTAATAACAAGTTAAAACACATACGATAAAAAAGTGACTATTACCCAAAATATTAATTTATCATGGAAATAATTATTAAATCAGTAGTATAAAGTCATAAATGAATCATATATGATATAATAAATATCCATATGGTTATGTTATAATTGAATAACAAAGTATGGTCATTATACAAGAGGATAAACGTACCCTCTACTAAAGGGTAGTGCAAGGTAAGGGTTAATTCCTCAATCTCATTATTATCCAAGATTATTTATGTATAAGTATTTTTTGGGAAATATTTATTATCAATTTCCATGTTTCATAAATGATATTTTTAATTTATTTTTAAGGTAATATTTAACTAAAACATTATTTTATATGTTTTAAATATTTATTCTTCTAAATCTTTCACTTTAATGTCCATGTTTTCAAAATGGGTTTAAAGATTTATTTATATAGACAAGATTATTTTAAAATGTCAATAACTTTAAAAGGTTTCAAAGTGTTATGGAACAATTTGATTAAAAATATATTTTAAATGAATTCCTTTAAAATATGTGACTTTTAAATTTTCTAACAAAAGTGATATTTCTCTCAAAATGTTTTACTGATCATTTTCAACTATGTCATCATTCTTTACTAGATATTATTCTTGATTAAGGTTTATTTATTATAATACAATCTTACATATTTTATCGAATTATTTATGATATGTTTGACTATGTATGTGATATTTTTATATGCTTTATGATTTATGATTGAATTATTGACATTTTGTATGCTAGTTTTAACACGAATGTTTATGTTATTTTCATCATTTTCATATGGGGAATGAAATGGACTTAGTAAGTGTCTGGTGGGACTGTTATATCCCTTCAATGTATCGGTAGGTCTCATGAGACAAACTAGTGTCTTCGCACAAGGCCTTAAAAAAAATTTATTTGTAGTCTTGGAATGAGGTCTTGAATATGTGGTAATGATGTACGACGTTAGGCATTCCCTAATTATGAAATTAGTTATTACATGTGATTATTAGACTAGTAGAATATCCATGTACATATTTATATGGTAATGTTGTATTTATTTTCTCCATATTATGTTCAATTTTATTTTTAAAAGGATGTTGTTTTTATTACACATCTTAGCTTAAAATTTTATTGCGTCCACTAAATTATTTACCCTTACTGAGCATCTGAGCTCACCCATTTCTTATGTTTTGTTTTCCCAAGATTCAAAGAAGTGTATTATGTTTGATATGTAGGGTTAAGCTTGGGAGAAAATGGAGTTCTCAAAGGATTATTTATGTTTTGTTTTATGTTGGAATGTGTAATGTAACATTCATGTATGTAATCTACTTCCAAGACTACTAAACTAATCAGTCCTTTGGGACATGATCCCTTGTAATCATGCCAATGTATTAAAATAACGCACCATCACTGGGATACTAGGGTCTGGGAGTTACATGACCACCTATCATTGGTTAATAATTTAACA